>OX454266.1:7856445-8468299 GCA_949715065.1 Periphyllus acericola
AATAGGTAATAGCGAAATCCCAATGTCATACAATTATGTCGGTAGGTACTCCTAAAATAAAATAGAAAATGCAGGTATACAATATAGTTAAAGAAAAAAAATTTCAAATGTTTTTAATGTATGTAATGCGTTTGCTGAACATAATATTTTCTACATGATATTTATTCCAAGATTATATAAACTGATAGTATACTTATATTATGAAGCTTACGTTAAAAATATTTAATTAGGACTTATGATACGTAATACTCGAGTCTCAAACGCATGTAACTATTTAATTTACGTGCTACATATAGTCGGATATCATTGTTTTGAAAATATTTTTATTACATTTTACTTTTCGAGGACGTTTTACATTTGAACACAATTAATTTGGCTCGCCCGATGACATTGCTTGTACATGCTAAGCAAAATGAAATTATACAGCCCAAGACTAATTTTAAAATGTTAGGTGAAATAAAAATGTAAAAAGGGACGAAACTCCTAGGTCGGGTGAGACTCCGCGGTCGCGGGTGAAGTACTAGAATGGGTCTTTTTAACTTGAAGCCATTGCTCTCAAAAAACAAATGTTGAGTGAAAGAGTTCGGGTGGATCCATTTATACTTCTAAAGATTGCGGGTCAATACAGTAGTAGAATCAAATTTTTTTATAATATAGATTGAACTTTTAATGTTCTAACTTTTCAAAAAAAAAAAAATGTGTCAAATAATATGAAATGTCTATTAAATGCTAAATAAGTACTCAGTAAATGTTTCAATTCGCTACTACGGTTAATATTTATAGTATGACAACCAATCAATTAATACCGTACAGAATCAAAATTCGTTGATGACTTTACCAAATTTTCATTTTCAAACGCTTATAAAAGTTATTTGCGACCGTTACGACAAAAGTTGTTACCGATTAACATTTTTTTTATTGGCTACAAAAAAAATATTAGGAAAATGTTGTATTCATGTTACATAAACGAGTGGATAATGCGTGATGAAATATAATAGACAGTGCAAACATTTGATTCTCGATCTCTGTTTTTCTCAATTCTTTGGATAACTGATGGCAAATTCAAAAAATGACCTCCCAAAGTTGAAAGTACCAACTAGACGAAATTTTCTTTCAGAAAAAATAAACTAAGTGCTTATCATGAAAAACCAATACATTCCTTCTCAGCAACTAAAATAAATAATAAAACTTAGTATTTTCTAGTGATATTCTTCAAATATAAATAAAATATCATCCGCATGAAGTATTGAATCCATTACTATTTATATAAAAGTAATAGGTATTTTATGCACAAATTCACAATTGGCAGTACATGCCCAACATTTATATGAACAGCAAATATAATCCTCATTTTCCTATGAAAACATACAACTTAACAACTAATAAGTAAATAATATTCTATTATACATAAGGATAAAAAATACATAATAATTAATGTGACCTAATGTGCGTAGAAACTTATCGTACTAGTTTCAGTAATAAAAACCCTAATTTAAAAAATTAAATATTATATATGAGATTCATAAATAAATATGGTAGCACATATTCTTATTATGCCTGGGCATAGATTGTATATTTCAAATAAAAAAAAATTAAAATTTACAAAATTATAATTTTTTTTAAGAAATTTTTTTTTAAATTATTTGTAGACATTTAAAATGATTTAAATTTGAAATATTTTAAAGTAATAAAAATTTATAAAATTAATTAAACGATCCACTTTTAAATATATTTGCAATGTATGAATATACTTTTATAAATATGATATAATTAATTATTATAATTTAATAGCTACCTGCTAATATACTAACAGAGATAAATTAAATTTGAAAATAACTAATTTAAGTTTATAAATTGTAAATAAAATACTCACTCAGATTAAATTATCTATTGTTTTAAAATAGTAGTTTAATAGATGTTTCTAATTCGATTTAATTATTATTTAAATTCAGCGCTTCAAAATAAACATGTAATTTATTACATTTAGAATATTATTATACCTCCATTCTGTAAATGAAAAAAGTACAATAAGCAACGTGTATTCGTTTCTCGAAGTTTTTTCGTTTTTAAGCCAAATTTTACTATGCATAGTTTATCAAATATAAATAATTGACTACAATTAATTATAATATAATATTATAATTATCTATGGTTAATCTGTTTTCTCTAATAGTTAATACCTATATCTAATGTTATATATATATAATTTACGTTAAGCACCTTAAGGGTTATCTAGTCAGTATAGTTTTGTCAGAATAATTTAAACTATCATTCCATAGAAACTAATATATCTGGAGTTCTAGGTATATAGCTCCAGGGAGAATAATACTTAAAAGTATAAATAATTCATACAATTAATTACTATCAAAGTATATATTATACTATTTTTAACATGGTTTTTATGTAGTGTAATTTGAAAAATAATATCAAAAGTAAACAGTAGGTAAGTAAATTAATTATTTAAAAACGTATTATGAAAATGTATTATTAATATTTATTACAACGTGGATTAAAGTTGCATGACATTTAAAAGTACACAATATTTCTGTTTTTTGGCACTTGCATTCGTCGAATTTTAAATGTTTAATGCATGTAATATGTATAGTATACATACATTGTATACTGTTCGATGGTAAATTAGTTGTTCCCTCCTATAAGGAGAATAAGCATTGTATTATTTGGTTTAAAAAATATAATTGGGTTTTCTTCAACAATAAAATATAATAATTAAGATTAGATTTCTGTAATGAAATAATTGTCAGTTTTATATTATGTATATAAATAATTTGATTTGTGTTTTCTGAACAAGGAAGACAACTCACCAACAACTATAACTGATACGGCTAACGGATGTAAGTGCATATTATATCATATCGATATAAGCCCGAAGCAACTACAAAAAAACTACTGCAGGCTACACAAATAATGAAATAACAACGATGGTCGATGACTATCGAATGGTTTTATCGACACATAATAACTATTGCTTTAATTAATGCGTAGAGAGTATATGGTAAAAAAAAATACTATTTTTTAAGTAAAAGTATTTGGAAGCGTTATAATAATATTAAACGTTTTCTGATAATTTCAAAATACTATTATGATATTAAAAAATACTCTAGTTGCTAAAAACTACAGATAATATTAAAAATCATGAGGTTGATGAAAATAAAAGTTGAAACCTGAAAATGTCCAGAATAATTAATTCTATGAAATGGCTGTCTTCAATTTTTTCGAAAATAATTAAATAAAAAGTATACGATATTCGTATTTTTAAATGTTTAACTAAAACATAAAAATGTAATTAAAATATTTGTAGTATTTATGTTAATAGTCCATGTGAGTCATATAAATTACCGAAATTTGATTATCTATTTGCTATCTAAGGAGATATCATCTAAGGAGAGATCAATAGGTTTATCTCGTGAAACGGTGGAACACCCTATGCTAAACGGGCCTAGACTCTAGAGCAGAGATTCCCAACCAGGGTGCCGCGGCACCCTAGGGTGCTGCGAACTTTATTTAGGGTTCCGCGAAATTATTTGAAATACATATTTTAAAAAAAAAACGATTTCATGAAAAATAAAATATAGCATTGTGTGTATCTTAATAAAGTTAATGTTCAATGTAATAATTTATTTTATAAAATATAATTTTTGTATATACCCTATACCTACGTCTTTCTACTTTTGTTTATACTTATGCACTGCTAAATAAAACCGAATTAGTCTATAGGGTGCCCCGGATTTTTAGAAAATGATTAAGGGTGCCGTGAGTCAAAAAAGGTTGGGAACCTCTGCTCTAGAGTCTAGAGGACGAGTTTAAATTTTTTAAGGACTGTACTGGATAAAGTTTTACCCGAAATTATTCAACTAACTTTCTTGTCAAATTGAGCAACATACTCGTATATGCGGTATTCCATAATTAAATGTTTTTACGTAAAGCAATTTAAACAAATTTAATTTAATCTATTAATTTCTTAGAATAAATTCTTCATTTTTGAACAAAGTCCTAATTGTATAATATTTATTATAAAACAGTATCCATTGCAACGATTGGAAGTTAGATTTTTAAAGCTATGTGGAAAAAATGCATGATTATAACAGTCACAGTTTACATTGGAAAATACATTTAACAAAGTTGGAGTATATTGATAACATTATCATAAATTAGTTGAATCATTTTTTATTCTACCTATATATATATATAGTTATATATAGCTATATATAGTTAAAAGTTGAAAATATTAAATAATTTAAACATTTAACAGAAAAAACAATTTTCTGAAAATGTAATGAAACTCCTGGGTTCTAATGAATTTTAAGTACATAAATATTAAATTAAAAACAAATTATCTAAGTTATTACTAAAACTTTGAAATAAACCTAACAAATAGTTTTTATTAGTAATTACTTATTAGTTATTAGTTTATTACCATTGTAGTATTGTACCTATATTATATTTTATTTTACTTCTATTACATTATTCAATTATTTTTATATTTGACAATGTTTGTTACCTTTATTTACTTGCTCTAGGAACTCATTATAATAAAAAACTCATATTAATTATTATACTCTGAAACAAAATGCCATATGCTAAATAAATAACAATTTATTAAAATTGTTTTGGTTATTACTAACATGTTTAATTTTTAAATTAAACCTGTACATACCATGAAATAAAAACAGAAAAAACAACTAGTTCATGACCATTATAAAATTCGTCGAAAATCCAAAGATGAGGATGTCTAACAAACTATGTTATAATCTTAACCATCAATGAAATACTTAAATAATCAAAATTGTAACAATTTTTTTCTAATAGGAATCAACCTTGCAGGAATTTGGTTGGATATTTTTTATTTTATAAGAAAAGCCATATTGACAAACTCCAATAGTTACCTCTTACGGTAAATAAAATTTATATTTATCGACTTCATAGATTTTTAATCAACTTGAATAACAAAAATGACACACATATTATTTATAGTTTATACTCTCTTAAAATATATTTATATTAAAATTAAAACTCATAGTAGTGATATAGAATTTGCTTGTTTAGGTGATTAATTAGATAAAAGTTACATAAAAGTAAACTTCTGATTTATGAATTATGACTATTACTGATTTTATAGGAAATTTTCTATAACACTTTTTTCATTGATAAATTAAATAATTTTAGACAATTAAAAATAAAAATTTATATAATTTATGATTATTGTTTTTCAAATTGTATATAAACCCCAATTTTTAATGCACCTATAAGATTTTGATGTATTATAAGATAACATCAATAATAATTTAAATGTACAGTATTAATAATACCTTGGTTAAATTATTAACTTGAATCACTATCAAAACACAATTATTGCAGTAATTGATAATTTTGAGATTAATTTATTGTATATCACTTACAATCGAAAAATAATTCTTAAAATAGATCAGCGGTTAATCGTTAATGGGTGTAAAAAACTTATCACAAACAACATTTATTTCAACCATATATTATTTTCAAGTTTGCTAAATAAATGAGCCATTTGATTATCAAAACAATCTACATTGTACAGGTGCATTAACTAACCTACCTACATTTTTTTTATCCATAACAGTACGGAAATAATTATTAGGTACAAATTAATATTATAATATCGAGTATACGATACAATATTTAGCCTGTAATTTAATATTCATGTTAGCTAGTATATTTTATTTTATAAGTATTACGAGATATTATAAAGAAAATGTAATAAAACGAAATAACGATATTCTTTTATTATTCTTGAAACATGTCATAATATAATGTACTTATGCATAGTGTTAATTTACGGAGGTCGTCATCATTGTTATTTTGCATATTTTTTATAAGAATTCGGAATTATAATTTATAGTACACAATTATAAATATGCTATTATATATGATTTACTCCACTATATTCTTACTAGATTTCTAAGTAGGCAACGAGCAGCGAAATTTAAATTCGTCATTTAAAAAAAACTCTGTAAGTATATATTAATCATTATTATTTAATATAAAATATGTGTTTACACGAAATCGTATGGTTAACCATACATCACTTAAAATAAACTTTCGATTTTAAAATATTGTTAAACCAATATATATAAATATATAAGCTGTTGAGTGTTGGTGTAACTAAGTGACGTCATTGTTGCTACGGTAACACATTCGCGCAACAGACGGAAGCAGCGCAATCGTGAACGGCGTTTGCAAAAGCCGGTAAAAATTAAATCAATTAAACTTTTGCAAACCTTTTAAGTCGAGTATATTGTATTGTTGGATCGTCAAACACGCGTAAATAGAATAAATGTGTCTGGAAAATGTACTTTTTGAAGTTTATAATTGAGTACAAAGGATACAACGCCATTATTATATTACATGTTAACCTTATGTATCATTGATTTAATCAAAACATGAATAAGTATAATATTTTCACAAATAAAATAATTCTCTCGTCAGAGTGGTTAAAGGACGAGTCCGTTAAAATAAGAGGAACCTCGAGTAAAAAGATTTTTTTAAAAAAGTTTTCTAGGAATAAAATTTACAAATTTACCTGATACTTGCTGACACTACTGAATAATTTATTAATATGTACTCTATGTACTCTATGTACTCTAATATGTACCTCTATAGGTATTACTATTTACTATTACAGTGAAAATTACTATACAATTGAACCTGAGCGATACGGAATTTTAAATTTTTTTATAGTTCTTATAAAACTCTATATTCTATAGCGCAGCGAACTTGTAATTTTATCATATATTATTATATTTTTCGTAGACCTAAAAATGATGGAATCGATGACCAAGAAAAAAAAATTCCGTTTCGAGTAATGATACTAACTAAGAAACCTGGCTTTTTATAAACCTACATTTGCTACCAATACATGGGGACACTAGTGGGAGTATTTGGAAAGACTAATATTTCATGTGGAAAAATCGAGAAAAATATGTTCAACGGTGCCCCGTCGGAAAATAAGGAAAGATAAAATACCTGTTGTTTTATATATCAGGGGCGGATCCAGACCAAGATAAGGAGGGACTTAAAATTAAAAAGTCATGTACTTAAGATAACATGTTACCCGATTTGTACCATAGTTTGACAGTTTTACAATATATACAATAATTTTATTTAATTTTAAATAGGTATAAAAGTTTATTTTAAAGTATATTTTAAAATTTAAACAGTGATTGGTTGTATGTTTAAAACGTCTAAAAATCTCCAAATTAATTTTTGGCGAACAATGAAGGGAGGGGGCCTAAATATACCTAAAAAATATACGGAAAAAGACTTACAGAGTGTTATACATTCGTGACGAATAAGATTCGCGGATGACGTATATACAAATATCTGGGTATATATTATCCATACATATTTTATATATATACAACGTTTCACTATTATACCGGTAATTTACCCTCCCTCCGCGGAGGGCGAACGCGTAAGAGGAAGTGTCAACGGAGGCACAACAATGCGCTGTTGGACGTGTTGCGCCAAGGTCACGGGGATCCCTCCTACACCGGTCGTCGGTCGACTTTGCGGAATGGAAAAAAATAATAATAAATAATAGTCGCGTGTCCCCCTTGGCGACGGTACGCGACGATGCATACCGACCGTAATAATTATATACCGAGACGAATTATCAACAATATCATAACGTAATGATAATAATATAGTGGTACAAGTATGTACAGAATGAATTGCCATAAATTGTACAAGTGGCGCGTGTAAGGGTGGCGAAGCGACTAAAAGCTCGGGGCACCGACGTTAAATGAAGGGGTGGACAGACTTTTGTTAAACTCGTATAAATATAGTGTAACATAACAATTTATTGTCGACGTAATTAAAAAATCGAGATATTTTTAAGAAACATATGATTTCAAGGATATTATTGACTATAAATTATAATGTGTGGATGGATGTACAAGCATTGTCCATATCTGACGGTGATAATATTGAAAAAAACTGTAATATAACGGGTATCAAATTCGTCAATTATCATTTCTAAGTAATTAAATTATGAAGTTTCGTACAATTAATGAATAATTTAATTTTCAAGGCGCACCTATAATTAATATACCTATAGGTTTTATCGAGTATAATAAACATTTAAATCAAATAAAAACTAGTTCATTATAATATACACATTATTTTAAATTTCTACGTATTATTTGAATACAATATACGTGTATACAATACACGTGTATTTACGTACACTTAATACCGGTGCTAAATATCACACCCCCTACATCCCACCTGTTGCTAAATTTCGTTAAGAATGCAACACGCGGGTATTGTGATAAAGCAAGCATAAAATGTTTTTCAGCACACATAAAATCGTATTTGATATTTAACACTACTGCAGCCTGTAATGTGATTAAATCGATAAACAATTTCGCACGCAATATATGTCTGGTATGACGATAGTCATAAACACAATTTGTAGTTATATTTTTCGTCACTCGCTGGTATCAAATATTCCACCGATTAGTGTTCTTGCCAGAGCCTCAGAGGTGTATTTAGAGGTGGGCGAAGGGAGGAAACCGTCGCGGGGTGCCAAATTTCGAGTCCCTTAAAAGGACGCCAACACCAGAGGTTAATTCGAACCCATATTAAATTATATGATTTAAGAACTCTTATCGTATATAATGATTTCGTGAGCGCAGGGGCCTCTCGTCGGGATGGTAAAATGTTTAGGCGTGCTATAGTATGACGACTCGCACACGGCGTGCAGGCGGTACGTGCCGTCTCATCGTCGCGCCACCCCATCTATCCTACTTGTATTCGTTTCCGATGATATCTGGCAGTTGGCACGAGCTCAAATCGACGAAAAGCGTCGTGTGCACGCGGTCGATGGTGCGCGGTGCGCGCGCCGGGTCGGATCGTTTGTTTTCGTGATGCAACCGGTGCAGTATAATGACAATATACGAAATGTCGCAGAAGGGACTATAGTGCGCTGCGTTCGCGAGCGTGGCGCGCGGCGGGAGCAAAGAAATAGAGAACGGAGGACGTAGAAAAAAAAAAATAGTAATAATAATAAAATCGGAAAAAAAAACATAAAAACAAAAACAGACAACGACGGCCGGGAAGAATCATCTGTTCGCGCAACAATATCACATGTAATGTGCGCGCGACGCACATAACAATACCGCGGTATGCATACAAGGTGTGAGTGCATCGATGTTGTCCGCGTCCAACCAACCCGTACCAACGCGTCGGGTCTTCGAGACAGACTTCCGAGCTTTCACGTGCACGTGCGACGGGCACGAGATGATAATAGTATACGCACTTACATGGGGGGACGAGGATGCCGCAGTCGGCGACGCCGCTCCCGTGCCGGTGAGACCGCAAGCCCGCGGTTCGTCTGCCACGTCCGCCGGAGCAGGTGATGGTCGTCGTCGTCGTCGTCGTCATCGTCGGCCGTACCCATCATCGCGCGCGCGCAGCGGGGCTTGGGCGGCGGGCGAAACTCGCGTCGTAAACGCGCCCAAAAGCGAGTGGACCGAGGTGCCGAAGCCGCGCTGCCGGGCTGTTCACGAAGAACTGGGGGACCCGGCGGTCATGATATTGGACGCGGCGGCCGCGGGGGTTTATTTCAAGACCTAGCACTAACCAATTTATTTATACAAAAGTTAAGTATAGCGCGTTAGCGTCTCTCTACACACAAACACGCACACACGGCGGCATAGCGGAGCGCGGCGCTCGTGTGTTTTCGCACTTGTGTGCGCTGCGCGTGCACGTGTATGCGTGCGTTCGCGCGTGTATGTGCGCGCGTGTGTGTGTGTATGTTGCGCGTATGAGCCGCCATGGGGTATAGCAGGATACGAATATATCCCGTCGGAGTGCGGTTTTATTTCGGTCCGTATACACACCGCGCGCGCCTCACATCGCGGCCTTATATTTATAAAGATCGCCAACGTCCGCGGTCCGACCGCGCCTCCGCCGCCGAATTTCGCGCCCAAACTTTTCTCGTACACCGCGCGATCTGTACCTACTGAGCGCACCGGTCCCGGAGAGGGGGGGGGGAGGATAGCGTTTATGGCGAAAATCGATTTTCGATTCCGAATTTCCCTCCCCATGTGTCGCACCTCGATTCAGGTCCTAAGGTGTCCATACGCTACAGTATCGGGTTTGGACCGTCGTGCCATACTGCAGCGGTCCGAAACCATGGTACGGCCGGTACATAGTCCGAACTCGTCAGCCAACCAAGCGGGCCCCGCAACGAGCGGGATGTCCCAGTTTTGGACTCGGCTCATAATTCACCGGTCGAATACAGTACAAATTTGATTGATTTAACACATCACAAGCATAAGTGCAATTACAAGTCCAACTGAATTAAAAACTATGATTTATGAGTAAGGAACACGAAATAAAGTTGTCATGATTAACAGGTACCTGAAAGCAGTTTAAAAATTATTCAGCTATCGATATTAAATAAATCATTTAAGTATTCGTAAATAATAAATACATGTGATGAAATTCAAATTCGTATTTTGGACGGTTACAGGTGCGTGTGGCGGAAACAGTCCAAGGGCTCGGACCGTTCAAACCTGATAATATAGAGTATAAACACCTTAAGTACGCCACTGTCCTCTACCCCAGCGCCAACCGTGGGCACGCGTTTATCCTTAGCCCCCACGCTCGGGCCTGCTGGTTCTGCCAACCGAGGATTTTTATCCTTTTTTTGTTATGTAATTTCCCCTTTCCCTGCGTGGTGCTGTACCAACTCGAATTTCGATGCGTGTGTGTGTCTGTGCGTGGGTGTTAGTGTGTGTGTCTGTGCGTGGGTGTTAGTCCGCATGTGTGTGTGTGTGAGCTCGCGAACAGATGTCACCGTGTCGTTGGTAGCGGCACGTGTCATCAGCCCCGTCACCGCCGCCGCACCGTCGTATAGCGGTGGTTTGGAATAACGGCAGCGGCGGCGGTGGTGGCCGTCAAATGACGCGGCGGTGGTCGCGGGCACATGTGACTCGGTACGGGTGGCAGTGACGATGGCGGCTGCGGAGGTGGTGGTGGTGGTGGCGACGACGACGTGGGTCGTGGACGTCGTCGTCTCGGCGGGAGGAAAACACATGGGTTGCGCGCGCGATGCCAGCACCTGTTGGGAGCTCGGGCGATCATCACCGCGGCGGCGCGGGGAGGTCGTTGGGCTCTCGCCGAACCACGATGTATCGCTTCTCCTCCCCGGGTCACTACCCATGCATGTTGCCCACCCCGTTCATCCCCCGTTCCCGGTAACGCCGACTTTGCCTTTGACGACATTTGCTTTGATTGCCGGTACACGCACGGCGTTAATATCACCAACCCCTATCGCCACCGCACCGCAGTAGTCTTTTCCAGTGATTTCTCAAACAAATTATCAATATTCAATAGAGAACGTGCACAGTATATTTACGCAGCACACTTTTTTTTAAACGCCTGTTTGGCGCGCCCAAGTACTCTGATTTTTTGAACGGCCAAATAACATAGTCGGTATTTAAATGGTTTGCTATTTTATAAAATGTTCAAATACACCTAACAGAAATAATATTAGTTATTATGCTTTTGATAACGATAGAAATATTAAACTCGTTCAACTAATATTATAACTAAATAATATATAATATAACTATTATAACTAATATTATATATGCAGCTTCCAATACACAGATTGAAAATATATTATATTATTCCAATTCAAAATGTTGATATCGCGCATAGGTCGCTTTCAATGTAAAATATAATAACACAATTATTTATCAACTTATAAAACGCGGGAGAAACACTTAGAGCTGAAGTATCAAGCAACTTAAATTAAAAACATAAGGCATACGTATTCTTGTGGCTTTATAGTACATGCATTTTAATTATAATCGAAAAGATATATCATATTTCTAAAATTCTAAACAATACGTAACGTAATAATTAAGTATCAATGATTCTATTTCACATGTAGACAATAATGTTTAATAATTGATTAATTAATTAACTGTAATACCAAATAATGTTAATTAATTAGGTAATGCTAACTTAAATCATTCAATTTTTAATCTATTAAACATTGACATACAAGTAGCAAACTAATTTAATTGTTATATTTATTATTTATTAATTATTAAATATTAATACATGTATTATATTTTATATTGAATTAATTGTAATCTACGTGAATTAAATTGTAAATGTTTAGTACTTATAATAATATATCTACCCATTCTACCCATTTTAATTATATTTTGCAAATGTTTCGCAATTTTGATCTGTGTAATAAATAATTTATTTTTTTATAATTTTTTGCAATATTCATGAATAATTTTAATTATACATAATTAATAAGCACTGGCAGATAATTACATACCTATTTTAAATTTAAATATAAGCTACACTGTATATATACATAATTTACGAACAAATCGTTTTGTTAGTATTTTTTATACAGTGTGTGCTACGGTAAGTTACTAGTTGAGGCTTATATCTGGCGTTGATATAAAGATACTAATACTTTAAACAGTTTTTTTTTATATTATTCATATAATAAAAGACTAAATTTATAATTTTTTTTTAACTTACATGTTTGCGTAAAAAATTTTAAAATATAATTTTGTATTTTTTTCTAGTTTACAGTAAAATAGTACTTTATTTATGTAATACCATTTGTGTTTAAAAGTTATTTCGCAGTTTATTCTACTTATTGTTACTATTTTCGTTACAATAACCGTCACTATTCGAATTATAACATTCGATTGAACTTGTATTGGCTTATATATGAAATACATTTCACAATTCATTTTCACTATAAGCAAAATAGTCCATGTAGTATATGAATGTATAAAAAAATAACTTTATTATTTTTAAAGTTGTCAAAAATCACTAAATATTATTACCGATATATATAACAATCAATCCAGAGAAACAGATTTATTTTTAAATTTTTATTTGACGACCAAGTATCGACCACTAATAAACAATTTTAACTGGTTAAAAACATATTAATGTACAAGTATAAAAATTAAAAAGTAACGGTTAATCAAATTTCAAATTTTGAAAATTGGGATGGGAATGTGTTAATTTCGATCATGCTACCAATATTTTTGTTTATTTTTATTATTTTGAATACATGCTTACAGTATTTCAAGACTTAAAATATCAACAGTGGATCATATTTTTATTATTTTATCTTAATTAAATTAAAAATATATTATTTTATTAAAACCAGTTTTTTTACAGCTAAAAAATTAGTCTTAATACAGATATAAAAATTATAACTTGAAATTGTAATATATTAGAACTTTACTGCAAGTAATTAACTCAATGTTTCTTTTGTTTCTAAGTTTATAAAATATAAATAACCAAAATTCCAAATTTCAGTTCAAAAATGTATTTTCCAAAGAGCAAAATAACGTAGTACCAATGTATGAATACTTGGGTCTTAATATCATAAGAACTTTGACACAATAAAGTCAGGTAGTATATGTCCGTAAAAGAAAGCGAAACGTTGTTTTGGTTCACATATGAATAGTTTGGAAATGTTACCATTTGAAAAATTATAATATTAAATAGAAACCCTCAGCACTACGAAAACAATAATACGATTTATCGTGAATAATGTAATTAGTTGAAAATTATTTTTGGATTTTTGGAATGTCAACACATTGCCATGAATTCGATGATGTATTATTAATATAGTATAATATTTTAATGTGTTCAGTGCTGTAACATTTCAACCCAGTCTATAAAGTTCCTGTATTTTCGTTTAAAATTACAATACAATGCGAGTTTGCGACACTCGGTAACATTTGCGATAAATATTGTAATAAAGCAATTGTGTGGCTAAAAAATCAGTATACTATTTTTTTGTTGGTAAAAACTATTATTTTGACTAGTCAGCGAAAAAGAATTTGACAAAAGGTAAATAAACTCGTGCACATAAATCCACTAAAAACAAAACTATCTACAGAAAGTATTACAGATATAGTACACCTACATATGTATATTACTAAGTAGGCTACCTACAACATAAAAAACAGCCTTCATATTATTCGATTTGTACAAAATTCCACAGATATTTTTACAATATTTTAAACAAAACATTTGAAGGAAGTATATAATATATTATTCATATAACATACGTTGACTAGTAAGTAGACATTTTCTAAATACGTTTAAAACTTACATGCGACTTTTCAACACGACTCATACAAGCGTTTACTGCTATACTTACTATTATAGTTACCACTTACCACATACATTCACCAGTAAATTATGTATAATTGATTAATGTCTGTATAAATCCTTGAACCGGCTTGCAGTATGAGAATCAATCGGTGGTTAATAGTTAATACTTCAAAACATTACAATGGTCATTACTATCGCACTTTCAAGGCAATGTCGTCAGCACACTCAAAGTAAATTAATAGTTGATACTGAATTTATGAGAGCCAAAAGAGGGAAATTTTACTTTAAAATGTGTCTATACTTTTAATAACATAATATAATCGTCGACGTAAAGTCCATATTTCCGTCTATAACACTAATTGATCAATTAACCAATGTTCTAATTACTCATATTAGCATTACACCTAATAGTTGATTTTGACAAGGTCTGTGTAATTGTATTATAACATACACAATACATATTATATAAGTCGTTACAATTTATTGGGTAAGGTGAAAACAATAGCATTATTTAATCAATTATATTTATAGGTGCAAGTGATTTTTATAAAAATATTTTGTTAAATGTGCATTTACTAGTTTTTATAAAACTTAAATAATGATGAACAATATACTATTAAGTAATTAAATATAAAAATACTTACCACATTTTATGGATGCTTCAAACTTCTATTGAAATCTAAAAACAAAAAAAGAGTAAACTATTAAATTCTTACATAAAAATAACTAAACCAGTAAAATTGCATTAATATTGATATAAAATAATTAACAAAGCATATTAATAGAAATACCATTTAAAATAAGCAAAGCAACTTATTGGTATTCTTTTTTATAATCATTGAGCTCTCAAAATCCTAAATAATATAGAACTACAAATCGAGACAAACTGCCAAATTAATAACCGCTTAGAAACCATTAAATATTTTATTATATTTAATTTTATCAAAAATAAACAGTTTTTCAGCAGAATTATTTTTACTAGCCTTTGATAACATATTATTTTGACGCCATGTATTTTTAGTAGATACATTTCAGATTCATTCTTATTAATAAATATCTTAAACGTATACTTGAATCAATTGGAAAATACATTTCTATTTTATAATTTTTTAATTATATTTTTATAATAATTTCGATACTTTTTAAAATATGCAAATATGTCTGATTTAAAAAAACCAAGAGTTACAATAGTTATTAGTTATTAGTTATTAGTTATTAGTTTATTACTATTGTAATAAATGGAAAATATTTTAATACGAAAAAATACAATTTTAAAGACGTCATAATATGACGATATCGTTTTTATCTATATGGTTCAATTTTAATGAAAAAATTGTAATTTAACAAAAAAAAAAAACCACTTGAAATTAGGTACATACATTAAAAACAATTGTTAAAAAGAGATACCGAAAATAAAGTATGATTATTTTACACTATATGTTGATAACTGCATTAATAGGTACATATAGGTATTATTTAGTTATTACACGTAATTAATATTTTTTGGAAAATATTATTCAAACTTGATTACTTATTTACGTGTAGGAATCACAATATCACGGTGGTATATAATACATATATATTATAGTAAATAATAAATATTAAACCATCTAATATAATGTGAAAGATTATTTAAACTCGTTCAGTAGTAATTATTTTCGTCTCATTGTAATGCATTATTATAAACGCAAACAATATTTCTTTTAATTCTAAACTAAATTCGCTATACTCTATATCTTCAATATTCATGCTACTAAATACTCAATATTCAAGTGTTATTACATTTTATTCGTGCATTAAAAAATCAATACAAAAATATATTTACCGTTAAGCTTCCATATCAAACTATCGTTTTCAATATTATTCAAGAATGTTTTTATTAATTGTTAATAATCGTTATACACTACCACGTGTTTCAAATAGGCCAAATCTACATTTACATTTGAAACGTAAACGGTTGTTGAGCCTAAGCGACATTTCCAACAAGATTTCCAAATTTTAATTTCCGTTTTTCCTTACGTCTAGGCTTAGAATTTTTCAGTACCTAATCTATGTAACTGTATAAAGTCTGATCGAAAAAAATGCTACACATTACACAAAACTAATATTGTAACACCAAATATAAAATTGATGCATATTAAATAATACCATACAGGTACTTGTATTTAGTGTAAGTCTTAGTGTAAATAAATTATAGTATAATTTTAATTATAATATTTATGTTATACATATATTACTATATAATTATATGACACAATATGCATTTTATTTATAAGTTTTCCTTATGTATTATAGTACAAGTAATTTGGTATCGGTCACTATAATGAACGAATTGATAATTAAATATTTTAAAATAATAAGCAGGTAGATCTCGAAAAACAATTATTTCATATTAAGCATAATATTAATTAGTTCCAGAGGCGGCGACAAAAAATTTTTATGGTGGACTTTTCAATGACAAGTACTTTAGTTGTATGTATATACCTATACCAAATTAAATTCATTAATATTGAATTTATAATAAATCAGTGCGAACCGTTTAAAAATTACAAATTACATATTATTTTAACATACAAATTTTAGATACCATTTGACAAATCAGTGAATATATTATTTAGTCTTCAAAAATATTAAATATTTTAATTACGTAATCAAACTTTCGAGAAGTATCAACTTTTTCATAAAATATCTATACTTCTAGACTTTGATACTCTAACTACTTATTGACGTACAGAGGAAAAACTAGGAAATATTATGTTTTTAAATACCTAATGGTTAAACTTAGAAGTAATGCTACATTTCTTCATTCAGCCTCTAATATTTCTTCTAATGTCTTATTCTTTTTAAAATCCAATACAAGTCTAACTCTGTACTATTTCTCTATAGTATTAAAAATATTGAATGATTTAACCAGGTAACTTTGTTTAACAGTTCTAAAGGGATTGTAAGCAGGAATTGTATGTCCCTGTCTATCACACATGAAACATAGGAATTCAGATATTTTCCATTTACAACGAACCGATCGATCTATTGATGCGATAAGGTCAAGGATTTTTTAAACCTATTTGATGAATTCAACATTAAGCCAACTTAAGCTCGACTTTCTCAATTTTTATATTTTATCCATGTAAACCCTTCTAAAATCAATTGACTTATAGTCAACTTGCTTAAAACAAGGGAACAAATTAAAAAAAAAAGTAATTCGAAATCAAATAGAATTAATTACGAATTCAAGTCAGTTTTAAAAATCTATTCGATAAAAGAAACATCGAAACTCCTATGCTGCACACATGATGGGCAAAGATAGAAAATTACCAATTCCAATTTCCTTAAAGTTAGAAGTATGACAAGATCGATTGTTTTTTTATGAAAATAAAATATTATAGTCATGTTTTTTGTCACTATAAACAATTTTTTGAGCTTTAAGTCTACACAATACACATATTTACACTCGTTATATTTCAGTTATTGGATCTCATTAAATTTAAATCATGAATTATGGAACTACATATAAGTTTACATTAAAAAGGTCATTTTTTGACAATCTGAAATAAAAGTGTTTATGTTTATCTGGTTAAAATAAGTAAAATGTTGTATACTTTATCTTACAATTTTAATACAAGATTATTCGTAAGTCACTTGTAGAGCCCAATAAAAACACGAGATTTGACCTTTGCTTTTTTTTAATTATCATTTAAAGTTTGAAATACAAAATAATTGCGCATATGTCCATGAATAATAACGATAACTTTTTTAATCTTTTGGTTTTTGTAAAAACATTTTGAAATCTTAAATAAGTACCTATGTATATTTTTTCATTTTAATATTGGTGAGCTTAATACGAGCACAAACAATTATTTTAATACGTAATACATTTAAATGACTATTATAATATGAGATATAACTTTACATAATAATTATAATGTACATAATACAGAGTTGTTTTTTTTAAGGCAATAATTGATCATTGCTTATAGATTTATGTAATAATACGAGTTACGACTCGTATAGAATAATAAAGACCTTTTGTTTTTTCGTTGTTTTCAGATTTGCATCACTTGCTTTCAGATAAAAGTTCATAATTCAATTTTTTAATGCATATTTTGTTGTTGTTAAGTTCATTAACACCAAAGTCATATAAAAGTACAGGTAATAGGAATATAATTTAATATACAATTTAGTCTTAAACCTCATTAAAATGTATACTGTGTAGTTTAATCACATGGTTGAAATAATATATTCAGCGATAGCAGATGTCAGATTATATGTCAAAGAAAAAATTATTTTAAATTAATATTTAAAAAAATTTGGGAGCTTTGATGTAGATGTGAGGTCAACACAATTTCAGTATCATATCCAATGACCCAAGTGGTTCAATACTAATATTATTTTTCATTCTTAAAATAATACTGTGAAAATATCACAATTTACTACGTTTTGTGCCCTGTAGTTATTGAACTTATCGAGAAATAATATACATAAATAATTTAGTATAAACTCTCGATTGAACAAATGAGTGAATTATACATTTTAATCAACTTCTGTACTTTGCACTACCTTTCACTAGAATATGAACTTATAATAATTCTTATCTTTGTTCTTAATGCTGATGAAGTTACACAAACATGTATATAACACATGCAAAATTACAATAATTTGTATACATTACTATTTTTTATAATACATAACTATTCGGTTGCATCTCAATTCTAAATTCAGTAGATAATATACATTTTGTTCATCAAATTAATTGAATGATTAGATTAATATATATTAACAAAATGTTACAATGAGATTAAAAGGAACATAAACTCGCCACTTAGATAAAATACAAATATAAAAAAGACCGAGATTCCAGAATGTTTTTAAAAACATGACCTATTGACCACATATGTCAATAAGGCTACTTTCAATGGCATACAACACTTATTATTTTTGTAGTTTCGACTTATACCAATACTTCCAAAAGTAATAAGTAATAATAAGACTATAGCTACTAAATTAAAGAAAATCTAACCATATAAATATATTTTATTAAATCGTATCCTAGTGCAAATGTACTAGGACACAACCAGTGTACGTATAATAAAGATTTTTAAAATTTTTTTAAATGTATTTCAATTATTTTGAATAATCTATATCACCCCATACTTTGTATTTTCAAAGAGTACCCATCGCAATATGCTCCTAGATCAAATACCTGGTAATAATATCAGACAAAAGATTAACCTAGCTAGGGTTTCCATTTAAAAGCCGAACTCAAAGTACTTAATAGCCCTCTACATTTATTACACCACACACTAAAATCAAAATGATAATTACAAACAAAAATACTACAAAAAAATAATTTGAAAATCACTCTTATGACCCCTACGGCAAACGAATCTGGAACGGTGCCAAACCTTCCCAAATTCATACCATTCAAGCTTTTCAATCCATATCTCTTGGTGTCATCACATCAGCCCCCTGGTATAATTCAAATAATTATCTTCAAAATAACCTTAAAATAGAAAATGTCGATCAGTTAACAAAAAAAAAAACATTACAAAAATGTTCACAGAGAGCTCCAAACACATCCTTAAAATATTTGAGATTCCCGTCTCACATCTCTAATCCTCGCTAATAATCGGGCGTCCCATCGACTAGATCGTACGGAGTGCCGTGATATAAAATAAAAAAAAAATAACAAAAAATATAATATTTGATGCATAAATCAGTTAATATAAGAGGTTTATATCACTTGTTAGTCTCCTATCTCAGTATTTTTGTTTTTTGGTTTTTTTTTGTCGGTAAATTGTATCCTATTTTGTTTTAGTGGATGTCACAGATTGTGCATTATACATTCTTACTTCAATGAAAAAAAAAATATCAATAAATCTAACCAAATTAAATAAATATTAACTCTTAAATTTGGCTAAAAGCTATATAATTATTTTTAAACTATGCATTTTTAACGCATTTATAACTATAACATGATATTTTAAAATTAAAAAAGTATACAAAACATCGTTATTTAAAGTTTGATAAAAACGTTTAGGTCAAGCAATGTACACTGATTACTCGTCTCCCTTCAACATATCTTAGCTTCAGATTAGTCCATGTTGAATTCTTATTTTAAGCGTTTAAACATTTTAACTCTTATAATTCATTCGCTAAAATAATGTGGGTCTACATTAACGGTTGCTATTTAAATTACCCTCCAGTATCATATTTGGTGTCTAAAATTAAAATTATCAGTCGTATACATTTCAAACTTAAATAAAAGTCCAGGGAAGAAACAAAAAATAATATGATTTTTTATGCTTGTATCATCTGCATTAATGTTAATACGCCATAAGATCACAAAATAGGACAAGATATTAGACGGTATTTCAAATACCGACATTTTTCGAACAAAAATGATTTGAATATTTAACAAAAAGTGAAAAAATAAACTTGAAAAGATTGGTACATTTCATCAGCAAACATTAATATTTATTTTATTAAGACAAGTAGTTTTGTGAATATTGTTTAAAAATTCAATGCAAGGTTAACCATATAATATATCTTACTTAAAGTGTTAAAAATCAAAAGATATGGCTCAACTTCTAGTTTTTATACAACTTATTTTGAAGTATGGAATCATTACATATTAATTTCAAGAATATTGACGGTTAAATGTTCTTTAAATTTATTTTAATATTATTTTCCCTAATTTAAGTAATAAACAAATAATACAAATTGTATTTTAAACCTTTTAACCGCAGTGAAAAAATCTTTTATTTTTATTAAACATGATATATATACGAGTAACAATCACGTAAAATAAAACAGTTAATAAATGTATTTCATCAACATTTTCTTTCAAAAATAAATAAGATTTCTTAAATTTATAACAGTTGATTGATGACCTTAATTTTTATATTTATTATTCATAATGAAGTATAATATTTTTTAATATTTTATTATAAGACCGATTAAAAATTACAACATTTATAACACATATTCATTTATAACAAAATAATAATTATTGTAAACTAAATGTTTTTAACTTCAACATACATATGACATATAAAAAATAAACGTATACAACAATATAGTACTTACTATTAATGACTATTCCAATTTTCTGGTAATATTATAAAAATGTGTTTATACTTCAAACATATTTACAAATGTAGCTGTACTAAGAGTACTTCAAATTGTACAAGAAAATGTAGCAAAATTATGAATTGGCCTCCGGCTGATAATGTTAACGGTCCGTGAGTGACGGATACCTTTAAGGCGGAGTCTGGTTATGATATTAAGTCGCGCAAAAAATCAGTATACGTCGCCTGTATTACAATTTGCATACAAGAGAAGACCGGATCAACCGGTTCGATTCCGTGTATGGGGGCCCCCAAGCACATTATCCACCCCGAAGCATCCATCTTTCCCAGGTATTAGCTGGTATATGCGAAAAAAAAAAAGATAATATCGCTATCCGGACAAATTATTGCCGTAAACGTGTCAAAAGTAACCTGATGTGTCTAAAAAACAAGATAAATTAGTCACAATTGCATAGTTTCTAGAGCAAAATTATTTTTTAAGTACTCGTGTTCGTTACAAGCACAAGCACATACGTTGTAAAACTTTTTAATACTTTAACTTGAACTGTTAGACGATACGGTCGACAAAATACAATAGGCATTCAAGTTTATTTTCAATAACCCAGTTATTTTTGTACTTTATGTACTTTATTTCAAATTGTATTTATAAAATTCGTTCAGTACTCCCAGTGATAAAATAATTATTTTGTACGGGTTCTACAATCTACTCGGATCATTAACTATTATTATTATAATTAATGATATGTATTATAATAACCAAAAATATGCATAAACAAAAAAATAAGATAAAATTTTGTAAACCGTTTTATACATGTCAAATTAATGTAATGGGCACGTTTTACTTCAGTTTGCGATTAAGCATTTAACATGCATAAGAATAATATTTTATATTTCTGTGTTGTGAGTTCTAAGCTGATTTATATGGTTAATATGAGCTGTACACAAGTAAAAAATATTTGATTTCGCATTATAAATTTATAAACAAATATAATTTGATCAAAATCGATTGATAGATTTTCCTGAATTACCAAAACCTAACGTATAATCAGTTATTACTTATAAGTTATAAGTTATAACTAATGAGCAATACCGTCAATAAGTTTTTGTTAAAACTATTTAGGATAGTAAATAAACTGTTTGTTTGGAAAACTGGAAATATTAATATATTATATCAAAACTGTTTCAAATCATTACTAATATTGAACATACAACGTTAGAAATGAGAATATATATTTTTGTAAAGAATTCAATAAAAAATTTCTTTAATTTTTCATTGCAACATATAGGCTAGCCAAGAATTATTTTCATGAAAGTTTTACTTTTAATATTAATTATCGTATTCATAACATATCATAACGGGAATTCGGGATCCATGCATAAGTATAATAAATATTACTGCCTTCATTAAACCGAATCACAATTATTGTACCTACGTGTTATCAAAGCTATTTTATCCAACACTTTTTGGATACCCTTGGTTATTTTTAAGATATCTTTCATGCCTGATACAATCAATAAAGAAATAAAACATTTATACAACGTCACTACGACTGGCAGTAAGGAGATGTTTTAACTGTCATTGACTAAAACATTTTTCTGAGTTCTGAATACGCCCTCGGATATTAAGCAATGTCATTATGCCATAAAGTACAACATGAATAAACTTATAAAGCAATTTTAAATGATGTTCTATAGACATAGTTGTATAATTGATTCATTGATTAGTTCGAAACATTTAATTGGACTGTTTTGATTTTTAATAAAATTAAGTTGTTGTTATAGTACATTTGCTTTAATAAAAATCGTGAACATGGGAATATAGGAAGTATTAATTCACATTTTAATTTATAACATTAGGCACCAGGTAGGTACAATAGTGGTACTTACACCACTAATAAAATAGTTGTACATCAGACCTCTGGTTTCCTTTGAATGATTTCGAACTATTTACCGTGTATATTTTTCACTATAATACTTGATACAAGTACACAGTACACGAGAAAAAAATGTCGGATACCTCCTTTATTTAAATAAACATTTTTTAGCAATAACTTTTCTACTACTACAGTCTACGGTAACACATTGATAACAATAATTATAACAAGGTAAAAAATGATATGGTGTATGATTTCGAAATATTTACCGTGTATATTTTTCACTATAATACTTGATACAAGTACACAGTACACGAGAAAAAAATGTCGGATACCTCCTTTATTTAAATAAACATTTTTTAGCAATAACTGTTCTACAACTACAGTCTACAGTAACACATTGATAACAATAATTATAACAAGGTAAAAAATGATATGGCGTACACGGGTAATAACAAAATTATCAATTTTAGTTAATTAGAAAAGCAATTATACTTGAGACTTCAAGTTTTCAACAACAATAAACTGACACAAAACCGATCCAAGATTTTCGAAAATTTCTCTATTTTTTTACTCAATAAAATATTTAAAAAAATTTTCTTAACTATCATTTTACAAATTTATAACTTCAGCTTTTTTGAATATTCATGCCTGCAGGCTGTATATACATTTTAATTGCAAGCAACATTAATCACATAGGAATACTACAATCTGAGTAGAAGGCTTTAAACATTGTTTTACCGTGAAAGCTTTTAAAGTTATAAGTTATAACCAAGTTGAAATTTTTGAATTACGTCATTATTAATTATAATTTGTATATATTTCTTTAGATCTAATAAAGAATATTTTTTTCGAAGACTTACATTCTCAATAGGTACAAGATTATTTTTTCAACTATAATATATAACTATATAACTTTATAAGTATACACTATAATGTCGTCGTGAAAAACAATATGTAAACGCTGGATTAATATTTGTTGACCTTGACATTAAGTGAACCGAGCTTAGCTCAGAATCGTTTTTCGAGTGCGATTGCCCGGATATCATTGTTTTTAAATTTAAAAACACCATCTCCGGTTGCCCACCCAACCAACCGTACATGTCATTGGGCAGTTATTTTCTTATCTGAAATATCTTGAAAGCGTTATTGACAAACAATATTCTTGCGAGCACTTGAAACGCGTGTACGAATACTTTACTACATAATATTATATACGCTGCTATTCGTTGCATAGTTACTACACTTCTGCAAAGAGACCGTGGTTCGGTGGTGGAGGCTCGGAACAGTTTCTCAAATGCATAAACGATTCCTCGTCGGTTGCGCGTTTCAAAACACCAGCACCTCCCCCGCACGTGGTCCTCATTTTTAAAGGTTTAATAACGAGAGCCGACGCACTGCGTTTATAACCCGGGGAACGAGCGCTGCAGTAGCGCTGATCTGTCCACTGCAAACGTCTGGGGTATAATGTATTTTATTTTCCTATTCTAGAATAAGTGTGTTCCACAAATATGGACATAGGCGCAAATAGGGGGGGGGGCTTAGGGGGTATTAGCAACCCCAATTTTACAATTAGCACCCTCAAATAATGTTCGTATTTATGTATCAAAAACTTAGTTTTACAAAAAAAAAAATCTCCTGTCATCAGACATTTGACTATTAGCGTAAAAAACTGTAATGAAATATAAATGAAAACAATGTTACTCGACAGACGACAATTCAGATTTTGTCGAATTCAAATATATTTATAGAACACTATTAATTATTATTTCCCAATTTATATATATTTTCTACTAAACCCGGTCATCGCGGACAGTTATATAATTATCACGTTCAGCACCGACTAGATAAAATAAAGTATATTTTGTCATACTTGATACTGTAATAATCAACTTAAAGACGTTTTTCTAATGAAAGTTTGTTATTGGCTTCCGCTATTGACAACTTTTTCCTGATGGACTTTGATGAAAGTCAGCCGTTTATTAACCATTTTAAAGTAAAAATAACTTTCTACCTAACAATATTGTATGTTTATAGCATTACATTACATAGTATACAATTTTAGGGTTTATTTATTGAAGTTGCATCACTCAAGGCAGAAATTATGGTAGCAAAAAATTGTTTAAAACAGATAAACAAAGATTTTGATTTAATGCAATTAAAAACTATAATAGAAAAAAATGTATATCCAAATATATACAAACTGTTACAAGTAATTTATTAACCCATTTTTGCTACCTACCTTATTTGATATTTCTAATATTAATTATAAAATAGTAATGAAGACCAAATCAATTTCAGGTGGCACTTACACTACCAATTAGTTCTGCCACATGTGAACGATCATTTTCTGCTTTACGTAAGATAAAGACATGGCTTAGACTGCTTAGAGTTTCAATGGGGCAGGACAGATTAACAAATTTGTCAATATTGTATATAGAAAAAAATTTGACAAAATTAATAAATGTTAATAAAGTTATAGATTTGCAGAAAAAGATGGGCGAATAAATCTTATATAAACTTGAACTTTTGTACTTGTATATTTTAATACTTATTGTATTCATTTTTATTCAAATTTTTGCTAATTAAAGCTATTAAATCCTTATAGTTTTAATATAAATTATATGCCCAGTAAATACAGAGCTTAAGCACCCTCAGTTTTTTTATTGAAATTGCGCCTATGTATATGGATCAAAGGCAGGGTATTAATTCTGTAAGCTGGTTATATTTTCTTATACATACGTCCAACTACCTGTTACGGTATTACATAAAAAAAGTGTTGGGGGATGTACCACAGCAGTCTACAGTGAAGTGGTACTCTACTTCCAAGTTTTGCGGCCGGGGGAATCGTGTCGTGGTAGTATGGTATATTATGGATACTATATTGGTTTTTCGAGTAGGATATTATAATAATAACTGGTGAGATCATAAAGCGTATTGGGTGGATGGTATATTAGATTGGATTTAGTGCGTATAACGATAACAGACGTGGATTGGCCGAGGTATGAGGGAACTACAGCATCCCGCATGCCCTAGACTTAGTGTAAGTACTTGTAACTTCATGCACTCAAGTAGTAGTCTATTATGAACGATAATTCTCAAAACTAAAAATAATATACACAAGATTTGTATGTATCACAATTTGATGTACTACTTATTACTCGCACTTATATTATTAAAAATGACTTACTACCTAAAGCAAACCATATAATCGAACAAATACTAATAACATGTAAAACAAATATGTGATTTTTCATATATACATTTCAATAATACATGTATATATTATATTAAATTCTTATTTTTTTTTTATGTTTTTTATATGGCTTTGTAACATTTTCCCATAAAAAACCCCTAAATATGCCATTAATACATATTCCATCCCATGTCTTTTTATTTCAGTCCCGCCTTTGATAAACGCAGATTCAACTTTTAGGGACTTTGGTGCCATTGTACCTCAATATACGGAATAATTGTTATGAACGTGCGTAATTTGTGTACGTGGATGATATACGTGGGAACTGCAATTATACAGATTAAACCTGTGTGAAATACGCTCAAACGAAGAATGTAAACGGCTTTTTCGCCGGCAGGTGCAGGCAAATTGTTCGCAGTGTGCGACTTGCAACAGTGACGTATTTATTTTATTTAACGAGTCACGATGGAAAAAGGTATTTTATAAAAGTGAGCCGAGTTAGTTCTAGTTTTTTTTCTCATATTTTCACTTTTCATCGTTGAAGTGGATGTCAAATTGAACATCTGAGGATTAACATTGGAGGAAATTCGGTAGTAGTAGGTTTTTTTAAACCAAAAAGTTCCAAAGCAAAGTGGAGTAATCCAGAACTAAGCAAATCATAGAACCGCCTGCACTCTTTTTATTTTTCCTCGTTCTTGCCCCTCCCCCCCCCACTCTCCGATAGATAACCGGTGTGGGACGGCTGTTGTCCCGGCAGATCACGCCTGTACGAAGGCGAAGACGAGAGTTCTACGAGACCCGTGTCCTAACCTGTGTCGAGACACACCGATCGGAACGTTCGAAAACCGGTCGACATGCCGCGGACCGAACTCTTTCGGCGGCCGTCGAATCGCGCGTCGCACGGGGAAAACAATGATAAGAGTATAAGACGAATCGCGCGCGCACGACCGCCTGTTGTTGTTTGTGCGATGCAGTGTGTCGTGCGTGCGACCGGGGCTTATCAGTCGGAACGATTACGGCCGACGAACAACAATAACATCATCAGAGTCGGCGAGTACGCCGGTGTAGAGGAGGCCCTGCGTCCGACAACAACGCAATGGCGTGTCAACAGTAAGTAAGTAGTAACTAAGCGTACGATCACGACAACGCCTACGTACGTAGGGTGGTGGGTGGTTCGCGTGCGACTTACCGCGATCTCTCCGGCTACAACCACGACGACGTGTCCCGTGCGTTTCGTCCAGAGCCGGCTGCCGGAACCTTCGCGACGCACCGGGCCGGGGCGGTTCGGATGCCGCGAGTGTGCCGGGCGACGAGGTGCACAGGTGTTCGGCACACGCGACCACGACTCGCGGGCTCTCGGCACTCTGGAGGTTGCTGCAGCGGGCGGCCACGGGTGTCTCGGTGCACCGTTGCGTGGGCGGGCGACGGCCGGGAAACGGAGGGCCGCCAAAGTGGACACGGGTAAAGGGCGGGAAAACTCTCCGGTCTCGGCCGGAAACGCGCGTGGGCGTAGAGGCGGTGTGCACGCGTGTGCGCTTCGGACAAGACGGCGGCGGCGTCGTAACGCGTACAACGGTTGCGCGCGTTCGGAACACAACACGACTGGTTGCGACGCGAGTGTGATGTCACTATGACATCATGTCCGTGTAAAACGCTTAACCTTAACCACTCGGCGAGCCGGTGACCTTGAGCGGTCGCGTTCAAACTGCCAGCGGACCACCGCCGGCACCTACCTATCTGTGTGCGTAAGATTAAAAAAAATAACACTTTGTTGTTTCGCCCCCACCATCCGCGTCTCGCATCTCGCCCGGACGACCTGGTAGCCAACAACAACTCGCTGCCGCTATCGCCTATCACTACTGTATACCTGCTACAACTCCCATTACTATGATACACTCACTACTTTTTTATAAGTGGGGTGGTACCACGGACTGCTATTATATTGTACGTAAATAATAATAATAATACGGTGTACCTCTCCCCTTCCCGTACCGGTTCGAGATTTCCTGTATCGGGTATTTTTTTCCCCGGCAGTTACACTTAAATCTTAATAAATAATAAGTTTGTTTTCGCGGTCCATTCCCCTCCACCTCCCCATCTCCGCCGATCGTTCCCGCACGGTCGACGACGGTTTCTGTCGGCCGATTTCGGTCGATCCGTCGATACACGATCGAAAAACGACGAAACGCTATCGTAAAAATTGCAAACCGACATTGTCGCGGTCATCGTCATGCGTCCTAATAGGACGGTCCTATAAAGTTCGTATCGCCGACGTGAAGTTACAAACGGTTTCGCCGTTGCCAACATACGATCGCGTCGTTATCACCGATAGTCCCTCCGCCGCCGTCTCACTCATCCGTCGACGAAAAAATAATATCGTGATATTGTGTAACGTGAAAACATCATGTCCGCCGCAGTTTTCTTGCTACGGCCGCTGGACCGTTGATACGAGAATTATGTTGCGCAAGTTCATTACCCGGCGACGAAACCTGTCTTGGCCGAAAATCATCTTCGCGTCCCTGTTTGGTGTGGTGGGAGGCGTGTACGTTTGGAAACCTTTTTTCGAATCGTTGGACTCCGAGCGTCCCAAGGCAACCAAGGTTGGTCCATCACCTGCATTATATTACTAAATACTTCGTTTTCAACCGCGTCCGCGCTTAAGACTGCTTGTTTAGCAACTTCTACCTTCTAACCTCCTGGGTATGAAAGAATTTGTGGTGAAAATTCTTAACCTGAACACCTGGTAACAGGTTAATTTTCTGATACATTCTGAACACTTAAACTCAGTTATAAAATAATTTGAACAAAGATTTAAACGTTCATTAGGCCTCATGACATCAATGTTTGTTGTTGACTTGACCTACCGGTTAAACCGATTCCAAAACATTTGGAGTTTCTTACAATAGTTATCCGTAGCATTCTATCAATGTTTATTTTTCTATTCTCATAGTTGATTGCCTGAATTTGTGTATTAATTTTATTAATTTTTCAGGAAGTATGAGTTCAAACATGAAGAATGCGCAGACTATCCGACCAGGTGGTAACCTGGCGAGTAATTTCAATAAAATCCTAGCTTTTGTTGGTTTGGGATGGTTTACTTCTATGATTGTAGTGCGGTATGTGATAAAACCTTGGAAAAAAGAAACTAGAATGAAAGAAAATGAAGAGCTTATGAACTTCCTTTATGAAGAACAAAAACAAAATAGTACGCAAAAGGAATTTGAAATGTGAAAAACTAAAATAATATTTATGAAATATCTTTTTTTATACTTGTGTTACAATAGTTTGTATATAATAGTAAACACATGTAGTTGTTCAATTTAGTTCAAAGGAATATTAAATTATATAATTTTATGTAAAATGTTTCCTTGAAATAAAAAGAAATTGGTAAATTAGTGAGTTTAGTTTTGTTTCCAGTAAATAATGCTTAATGCCAACTATTTAGCACTAAATCTTAAGAAATATTTACTTAATTGAGAGTAGAATTAAGAATATTTAATTTATTGAATAAATTATTTTTATCAAATGTGTTAAAACCACAACATTTTTTTTCCTTGAGGAATACATTATATTTAGTGAATATGAAATCCTAAATACATTTATTATATTTAGTGATAAAACATTTCATCAATTAATACAATTTCAGAACATATAAATTGAAAAAAAATTGTGCAGGAGGATATAACGAGTATAAACATATTGTTCATAACCATTTACTTCTAACCAACACCTTTATTTTTTAATTGATTACAAAATAAACCAACATACCTTATTCTGTTTCCTCATAGAGTTGGGCCTATTACTACTACTATAATACACTTGCCTATTAAATATAAAAACTTTCCAATTGTTAAGAAAAATTATTAATACTCATAGTATAGTAGAAAAAAAATAACTTATCTATCTATACATCTGTAAATATTTTAACTGTTATAAAATGTGAGGTAAATGGTATCTTTTCTCAGTAAATGTATGGGGGCAGTTCAAATCAAAATCAACTATTGGTTGAAAGTTTGAAACATTAGCAAATCCATATGTACCTAATTCAACCCGGTACTGGTACAACTTTGATATAAATATATAAGCAGTAACCAAAAATTATAATTAAGTTATTATTAGTTAATTTATAGCATTATACAATGCTTGCAAAATAATTATAATAGGGTTGCAAACAAAAAAAAAAATAAACGTTCCTCAAATCTTGGGTTACCATTCTCAACATTCTTTTTAAACAAATTAGAATTATTGTCAACGGATGATAATGTTTTTGCCACCCATTTTAACTAGTTTTTCAAAATCTGTAGCTTTAATAGACATAAATAAATTCAATCACATACTATGTAAGATTTCCTCACCCTGTTCATTTTCCAATTGCAAACCAAGGTATATTAAGACACCTATAGTATCATGTTAGCTCAAGAACTTGCAATAGAGATAAACCACTGTCTAACGTCTACTATTTTTATTTTTATATTAGTTATAACTTATAAGTAAAAAAAAGAGTTACTTTTCCAGACTAACTGTTTTTTGGCAACCTTTCGCAACATATAACTTTCTGTTCTTCCTCTCTGTACGTGTATAAAATGTAGTTTCATATCCACAAACTGCAGTCTGCACTGGATCATTATTGTCAGTTATAATTTGATTGTCATTTATTTTCTTACAATATGATATTATGATACACATTTACATTCGGGAATTGACCGAAAAAACAATAGACTGCATACGACAAGAATACCCGATTATTTTTCTTAATTTCTTTATTCTCTATAATTTATGAACCTGATATTTAATTTCAAATACATACAATAAATCAAATTGTTGTAATAAGTGGCGCTATCTATTACCAGAACTTTTATTTTTTCTATTTAATATTTTAATCCGCCAGAAAGAAAATACATTTATAGTTTGGTTATATATAGTTTTAATTATTAGTTTAATGGTATTATTTACATCGCGGTGTGGTATTTAAGTACATGTAATGTGCCGCCTATTTGATAACCTACTTTCCGGTCTAGACTCCAGTCCATGGCCCTTGTTGCCCCATGGAACGTCAACCATACGAATTGGGATGTTTTTTACACAGTAAAACGATGAACATTAAAATATGTTAGTTTTCCAAAAACAGTCTTGGATAAGCCTGAAATTGGTTGTCCAAACCCTCCGCCAAAAAATGTTAATTCTAGTTGAAAATAGTATTAAAAATCTATAGAAAATAGTCCTACTAAATTGATTTAAAATTTTAATTATAAACAGCGGTGCTGATGAGCGAGTGATATAAATATTGCTTCTTTACTTTAAAATCTTACCAATCAATGACAGTTGACATAACGTAGTTGAGATTGAAAAACTGTTTGCATCGTACATTTGTTGATTTGTATATTGCTGTTTGAGCGAAAATCAATCACGGCATTTTGTAAGATAGTATGCGTTAGATAAGTTAGATTGAAACTGTAGCAAGTAGAATTGTAAGTATATAATTTATTGGACTTCAACGAAACTGACACCTAGTTAATAATTAACTGCGATTTCTCGGTTAGACCATTTTCATTTACAGTAATTACCAATTATACCGGATCACTACCTTTTGTTCAGCAAAAAATTTGTTCCAAATGTGGAACAAAAGGCCTGCAGATCAAAATTATTGTAGAACAAATGGTCTTCGGTACAACTGTTTTGTGGAATAAAATCTGTTGGAATAAACGTTTATCGGAATAAAGATTTTGTGGAACAAATGGTTCATCACATTCTTAATTTTTGTATATTTTGATAGTTTAATTTTCAATTGTTTGATGTCTAACCACTTTTATAATAACATATAGCCATAGCCGAAACCCAGGGCCGTATCACGGCATAGGCAATATAGAATTATAGACACTGTGCCTAGGGCCTACGAAATAATGAGGACCCACAATATTTTTTATAATAATTGAAATTTAATCGAAAAATGTATTGAAAAAAAATATTTTTATAATAGAAATAGAAAAATGATAATATGTGTTGGATACTTTGACGATAGTAAAATTTGAAGCTCAGTACTTAGTAATGATCCTCCACATTTGGAAATCAATGCTCATTGAATTTCCTTTTTTTGTTGCAAATATCCTAATTCAAAATATCGACGCTATTTTAATTTTGCATGCTACGTAGTCGCTAAACAATTCGGCCAAAAGCAAGAGAAGTTGGCGTTTAGAGCCGAATCCGACGTTTTTGGATGGAACTTCTAATTTCTATCCATTTACTGAACAACATATTGTAATATTTGGTCATTCTGGAAAATGAAAAGTATCTTACATGTTATTCGCAATATGTGACGAACTTACCTATAAATTCTTGCTACTACTTTACATGAACAAATTTTTTCTGAAATAAAAGAACCAAAAAATGTTGGTGTAAGTATTAATTGAATACCTAATATAGCTTATATAGATCAGCCAATAGTAAAATTATCATTTGTTATTCGAGAGCTATAGTTTCTACAGAACTATGGTGGTAAACAAGGCCGTAAATTTCGGGAGGAAATGTAAACTAAAAATGCGTAGTTATTAAATAGGTATTATAAGTAATTTAATACAAATATTTATAAATGGAATTTACACTTAAACATTTTTATTACTGAATTTTTAAAATAATTATTAACTTAATTCTAAATATTTGATTTGCAAATGTAATTATGTAACAAATTCTAGATTTCTCTGTTTTTCATTTGAAAAACGATTTATAACTTCTTTAGGATCTACAATCTACATGAATATACGAACACTAAGTCACGCGAGGCCAGTCAATTTGTCTTCTCCAGTTGCATTCCATACTTCCATAGGTTATTTTGTATTCATTTATATTGTCTTTAGTCACCGGACTATTTTCAAATATACTGTCGTATACCCCCTAGTCCCTACTACTGTATTTGGATGTTTTTTTATTTTAATAATTACACATTCCAAAAAGTGTTAAGTTATCCTTCACGGTATTTATTATACGTATCAATTGTAATTATAATACTGTATTTAACATACTTTTGGTAAACTATTTATATGTACATTAACAATATTCGAAATATTCGACATTTTACGCGAGAAATTACAATATTTTTCTTACTCAATGTGGACTTTTTATGTCTTACTTTTAAACGGGTTACTAAAACATTGTGTATCGAATATCAGAAATATATGGTTGGAGACGTCAATGACTATGGAACTTCTAGTAGGGAGTATTAGTGTGCCGGTTTCTGCTAGATAGCAAACGCTCTTGACGCCGAAGGCGTCTCATGTTTTCCATCCGGTCACTCTTAATATAATAATACTTTAAATTATTAAAGCGAATTTTACCCAAAGCGAGGCACAAAGAACCTAATATTATGTAAAAATTAAAAGTATGAATTGATAACCAGACAACTGTGGTACAAGAATAATTTGGGACATTTTTGAATTTCCCCATTTGGAATGTGTTTTGTGGAACAAAAATTCATTGGGACCAAGTGCAATGGTACAAATGTTCCGTGGAACAAAAGACCTTCGGAACAAATGGCTTGTGGAACAATTATTTTGTGGAACAAGAGATACTGGCCCAATTATACCGGGGCTTCTTAACCAATATAGGCTCCATACTCCATAGATATGCGTATGCACACTATTTGAAAAATGATGCCCTAGGTACTTTACACTTTTGATTTACTTATAATTATTATAATATTATTAATTGAACTTAAAATGTATCATACTCTAATGTAGTAGCCTAATATATGAATAAATTGTGTAAAATGGGTTATATGTAAATTAATAATTATGTTTATGTAAGCAAGTCATCATTGTTACTTATTGTGTTGTTTGTAAACAGATTGTAATACTTAAAAATAAAAACAAAAAAAAAAAAGTAAGCAAGTATTCAGGACACAAATAAAAGTATATTAATTAATAATATTAATTCATAATATTACATCTAGTATTTTTATTTTCATTATCAATATAACTATACGTCTAAAAAATAATAATTTTGAGCTACAGGTTGTAATTCTTATTATATAGACTATAGAGGGAACATAATAATAATAATCTTACTGGGTTATTGTAGAGGGACAAGATAACTCTATTGGCTCTCGCACTTCTAAAAATATTGTGTTCACACGTCATCCTGGGGAAAATGCCGCCAATATTTTTTTTAAGGGGTAAGTTGTGAAAGATGATCCGTGGTTTAGTTATACTATATACCAGTGGTCACCAAATGGCGGCCCGCGGGCCACATCCGGCCCGCGAACACACTTTATCCGGCCCGCAGACAAGGAAAAAAAAGTAAAAACCGATAATAAAATAAGAATAAACTTCGATAGCAAACTAACTTGCCATTTTTCCCACTAATTGTACCCTGACTTTCTATTTATATTATAATAAGAGTATTATAAAAATTATTGTATACGTTACTTCCCTATTATTCAATAATTTATAAATTCGCCTAAACGATCGGTAAATTTTGGGTTATTCGCCCAAATGAATGACGCCCATTATAATAAACCGGTCGCAGGTAATGGGCGACCCGCGATTGCAACATACAATAGGTACCGGCGGTGAACGGTCAAAATCCAAAGATAATGTGAAAAATGCACGTATAGCATTATAAAATCCATACAAACTTTTAAAAACCCCCCTTTCACCCCCTTAGAGTTCGAATTTTTAAAAATCCTTTCTTAGTGCGCCCCTGCATTGCTCAAGGAACCTGTGTACAAAATTTCAAGTCTCTAGACCCAGCGGTTTGCTCTGGGGCCTGGGCGTTGATGAGTGAATAGGGGCCGGGCGGTCTCCTATATGGTATATAGATTGCTGTTAATTTGTACTTTTTTTTTATTTTATTTTTTTCAATTTATTATTTTTTATTTGTGTTATACTTTTGCTTCATTACATAATATGTTAAAAATATTTGTTTGGCTATTCTGACGGCCCTCGAAAATTTTCAAAATTCCCAATTCGGCCCTCCAAAAATATTAATTGGTGTCCCCTGCTATATACCTTAGAGATCCATGACTCAGAAGAGGTTATGAACCACTGACAACTGACTACTGAGTAGTGAGTACTGAGCAGTGAGCCACTGAAATAATCTCAATTACATTATTGTTCATTATCGTACTACAGGTTAACTATTTTTGTGTTCGATTGGACAACCCCAAACGAATAACAAAAACGGCCATACATTCATAATACAGCACAGGTGACACGAGAGACGAGTCGCATATTGTAAGTTGGTACATTGTATTATTATTTATTTCAAGCCCAAAGCAGTAAGCACATTCCTCATTCCACCTGTCCACTTCAATCCAGTATAATCCAGTATTTGGGTATTCAATAATAATTGTATTAATATTTTCAACGTGAATAGGACCGATAGCCAACATGGTAAGTTTTTAACCTCTTCTATTGATTTTGTAAATAAAATAACGTGCTTTAAATAGGGATTCACTATTCAGTATGAATAATAAGTCGTTCAAACTACTCACAATTTTGCATATAAGCACATAATTATTTGTATTTTATTCAGCTAATTGTATACTCCATTGTAGTTTGGCAACTTGCTCGTAATTTTCAATTAGGAAGTGAAGTTTCGATTTTTATAACCATAATTGATCGAAATATAAATTGAGGCGATAGACCTAAAGGCCTTCGGTTGAAATGCATTGCATTCATCCAAGAATGAATATATAATTACGAATACGTCTTATTAATGTTAATAAGCTATTTTCAGTAAGTCTACGGGAAATGTCATTATTAAACAAAACCAACTTATAAAATTACTCGATTTCTTATGATAAACAATTTTATGGGTAGGTAGTACGTAATCGTTCATCGATATTCTTCCGCAAAATCGAATTATTTTTATTTTCTTATTGGTTATAAATAATAATTATTAATTCATAAATAATGAATAATAATGTACATACCTATATACTACTGTATATACACTATAACATATGACGGTACATATGGTGTTAATTGTAACATTATGTCAACGCAGAGACCCGGTGTAGAGAATTGACTGTTATATACATATATATTTTTTTTATATATTTATTGAAAATGATCTGTTACAAACATAACGTTTTATCTCTTCAACCTCTTTCAAATCAAAATATTAAGAACCTTCCACGATAAATACATGAACTTTAAAAACATCATAGATTATTTACTTTATGTGTGGTATATGACGTACCATTGATTCATACGTTATTTTAATGTGTGCATCAAGTATCAACTATCAACTTAATTGTCGTGTAACAACTTCTTGGAACATATACGCCCCTACGGGTGCTATGAACAGTGGTGGGGTTCTTGGCATCTGCATTTTTCGTTTATAAAGAACTTAATCGTTCATACGTGACGTCAATTTCAGCACGTACCTTGTAAAAACGTAATCCGAGAGGTTTAAGAAATCATACTTTATGCTGCTGGCAACAATTAATGTGCTCGCGTAGTAATTTCGTTTTTTTGTAGATTATTATTTTACACAATATCATGTTTTACTTCAATTGATTAAATAATTAGTCAATGTCTACTGTCTATATATTATGTAGTGATTACTACGTATAAAAGAATTTAGGGTTACTAATAAGTAGAAATATCACATAAGAACTATTTTACAATATTCTCAAATTTTCAATTTTGTAATCCTAAATATCTTATGTTCCGGGTTGACGGTTTCCTACCTGTTATTGCTACATAATAGGATTAATTATAAATTATAGTATTTATAATCAATGATAATAGAGTAATCACGTGATTTGCCGTACAGGCACAATGCGGGTTGTTGATTATATTAATATTGGGAATACCGAAATGTAACACGGTAAATCCTCGTTCGTCGTCATCGACATCAGACACCACTACGTTATCTTAATTATTTTATTCTTTTGTTCGAACATATTGAAGTTATAATAAGTAATTAAATTTCAAAGGTGTATTTTTTTTTATATGATATGTATTTTTCGAATATTTTTATTATGTACAATACAATCGGCATGAAATTATTGTGTAAAAATGAATTAACGACTTTGTATAGTTATTAATATAGGCTATAAAAATAGAAAAATCAGGGTGAGGGGATGCATTGAAATACAATTTGTCTCATCTCCTCTCCATCTCATCTCCTCACCCAAAGTGGAAAAAAGAGCTACGCAACAACTCTGCTATATACATTTTCAAATTATTTAAATAATAAAATATTTAAATTTAAAATATTAAAAATCTGTTTTTTTTTTATTATCTCAATAATTGCATTCGTTTTTATTTCAATACTTATATTAAAAATGTATTTTATATTTGTACAAATAAAATGTTTGGTTTAGAATATTATCATCATTATAAATCAAATTTGAATACAAGTAACTAAGTTATTCATGAACCATATTATATTTAGGATTGTCAACAACAGTTAATCGAGCTCCGAACATAATGATTTTTTAAATGTACTGTTACTTGAGCGAACAAAATAAAACAAATAATTCAGGGTCTATTATGAATCGTGATTGGGGTATCTTCCTAATTTTACCAAAAATGTGATATTAAATCAGTAACTTATTACTGTATGCTGTTATTGAATAACAAAGGTTTGAATTAATTATATCTATTAATGTTACTATTGATGTTCGAAGAAAATGTAGACTTAAAAAATAATGAATTTCACCTTTTTTATGTAAATTTGGTAATTTTTGTTATTTTCTCTGTAGATAAAAGTATAATGTTAAATGCTTTAGAAATTAACTGTCAATGATTACATTTTGCATTAATAATTTCTTTTTAGGTAGTATAAATGTATTTTTAAACTTGCATTATAGTAACTAAATTGTAGAAAATAATGTGATTTAAAAAAATTTATTACCACTAATTATTTTTTATTTAAAAAAAATGAGTAATTAAGAGTTTATTTCAGTTTTTCTTAACAATTATTTATTTTTCAAGTGCTACAATTTTTTTTATCATAAGGCATAAGTGGTAAATTTTGATATTTTGTCTAGGCATTTTTAAATAGACAAATAAATTAAAGAAATAATTTTCTATTTCAGCGTGAATGTATTTCAGTGCACGTCGGTCAAGCTGGTGTTCAAATTGGTAATGCTTGCTGGGAACTGTATTGTTTGGAACATGGCATTCAACCTGATGGTCAAATGCCATCTGATAAAACCAATGGAGATGACAGTTTTAATACTTTTTTCAGTAACACTGATTCTGGTAAACATATCCCTAGAGCTGTGTTTGTTGACTTGGAACCTACTGTTGTTGGTAATATAAAACGCTTGCATATATAATATAAACATGATAAAACAGTTGATCTAATAATTCTCAACTGGCTAGGTTGGTAAGTGATTTTATTTAACTTGTTTCTTTTTTTTTCATATAGATGAAGTACGTACAGGTACATACCGACAACTTTTTCATCCCGAACAATTGATTACTGGTAAAGAAGATGCAGCCAATAATTATGCTCGAGGCCATTATACTATTGGCAAGGAAATTATTGATATTGTATTGGATCGTATTCGTAAGCTTGCTGATCAATGTACAGGTCTCCAAGGATTTTTAATATTCCACTCATTTGGTGGAGGGACTGGTTCTGGCTTTGCATCATTACTGATGGAACGCTTAAGTGTTGATTATGGGAAAAAAAGTAAACTCGAGTTTGCCATCTATCCTGCACCTCAAGTAAGCATTTTAGATGGGAAAAAAATGTAGTATTCTTTGTTATTAATGTACATAATTTTTAAAGGTCTCTACAGCAGTGGTTGAACCATACAATTCTATTTTAACTACTCATACTACTCTTGAACATTCTGATTGTGCTTTCATGGTAGATAATGAAGCAATATATGACATTTGCCGCCGAAACTTGAATATTGAACGTCCTTCTTATACCAATTTAAACCGTCTCATCGGACAGATTGTATCATCTATCACAGCTTCACTACGATTTGATGGGGCCTTGAATGTTGACTTGACTGAATTTCAAACTAACTTAGTGCCATACCCACGAATACATTTTCCTCTAGTTACATATGCGCCGGTTATATCAGCTGAAAGAGCTTGCCATGAACAATTGTCTGTTGGTGAAATAACCAATGCCTGTTTCGAACCAGCTAATCAAATGGTCAAGTGTGACCCTCGACATGGTAAATACATGGCTTGTTGTATGTTGTACAGAGGAGATGTTGTACCTAAAGACGTAAATGCTGCTATTGCTACTATTAAAACTAAACGCTCAATACAATTTGTTGACTGGTGTCCAACCGGATTTAAAGTAGGCATAAATTATCAGCCACCAACAGTCGTGCCAGGAGGTGATTTAGCTAAGGTGCAACGTGCTGTTTGTATGTTGTCAAACACTACAGCTATCGCTGAAGCATGGGCTCGTTTGGATCATAAATTTGACTTGATGTATGCTAAAAGAGCGTTTGTTCATTGGTATGTTGGTGAAGGAATGGAGGAAGGAGAATTTTCAGAAGCTAGAGAAGATTTAGGAGCTTTAGAAAAAGATTATGAAGAAGTAGGTTTGGACTCTGTCGAAGGAGAGTATGGTGAAGGCGAAGATGAAATTTAATAATAAAACTGAAATAATTATACAACTATCTAATGAATTTTACTATTTTATTGAATGTTTTTCCTGTAAATTATATTAATACATTGTTATTTAAAAAAAAAAAATGTTCTTATTGTACATTAAAATATAAATAGTTTTTTACCAATACTCTGTTATTTTATTTAGATATGAGCATATTTTATAAATAGAGTTGAGATTTACCCATTACGGTTATGTATTGATTATGTTTTATAAGTATACATGTTATATGTTAGTATATATGTTCTATGGTATTAATTTCTCATTTTATTAGGTGTAAATTATGTAATTTTTATTTATGAAAACTCATTTCCAATCATAAAGTTCTTCTGTTATCCAAAATATCATTTTTGTGCAGCAACTTTTTAGATTTGAAATTGAACGTTGGTGGATAATTATTTATCAATGTTTCATTAGTTAAAGTCATAAACATAGGGTTATGTACCAGATTATATTTTTCCGAACCCGGGACATTTTGAATGGATAAATATTATATATATATATCGCCATATGAAAGAAAAAAATATCTATATATAAAATAATATTTACGTTTATTGATCATTATATGTATATATTTTTTTAATGAATTATGAATACAAGCAATATAATAATAATTCATATTCTTAGTCTTCGGAACTTTTGGAGACCAGGGTTTCTTCTGTTGATTTTGCTACATATTTGGCTGATCCATGAACTTGTTTTAATAAAGACTTGTTTCCCAAAATTCGGTCGTAGAATTTCCACAAAATGTATTATTGTAGCACGTTTTTATAAAAAGAAAACATTCTACTGTTTTTATATCAAGTTTGTTTCTTGAATGATTGATTCATGACTGACGGAAAATGAACTCGAACAAATTGTGCAGTACACTAGTACACATCATAATCGTTATCGTTACGAACTTTTTTCAAAAACGTGAATTCACTTTGCAATTTTTCGGTAAATCTACTTAACCGTTTACCACTCCGTGTTGGTGGCCTTATGTCGTCACGAGAAAAATAGCTCACACCAATTAATTTAATATATATATTTAATATAAAAGTAAATATTTTAGTTATTTTATATGGACGGAAATCGGAAATCTATAGTCGACAGCCAGACGGCGATACGGCATAAACTAAGAACTATAAAATAGTATACACAACGTGTACAACGATACTGAACAATAACTACATTATTACCGTAGTGATGTAGCGGTTATAATAAAAACTTATGATAGCTTATGATTAGCCCCCTTTAGACGTAAGCGATTTCGGGCGAGCAAAGAACGCGTGATAAAACTGAACGTTAAAAGAAGTGTTAAAATAAGTGTCTGCCGACTTTGAACGTGTTTAAACCTGTACGTATTTATCGTGCGTTCCAAAACGTTTTCGATTATAATAATTGCCTTTTGACGACACATGCCTGCAGTACGTGCTTAGAACTTGCACCGACCGGCGCGCTTCGATTTAGAAAATACGTATTAAACATTTGTTTTTACATTTTTTAACTTAAAGAAAACAGTTATAAAAATTGGTGACACACGTTATTGGTCCAAAGATTTCACAGCTTCATTCTTAGAAAAATACAATGAATTTCCCTGTTTATGGAAAATAAAATCTAAAGAATATTTAAATAAAATTTAAAAAACGCCGTTATAAAACGACCTTGTGGAATTATGTAAAACAGTTAATCCTGATGCAAACCGTGACTTTGTAGTAAAAAAAATTCAGGGCCTACGAGGATCATTTAGGAAAGAACTAAAAAAAGTATTGGCATCAAAACGTTCTGGCAGTGGATATGATGATGATCACATTTATGAACCGACTCTTTGGTACTATGATTTACTAAAATTTACTATAGATCAAGAGACGCCATCAAGTAGTTTATGTAACGTCGGTTTGGACAACAATTACTACTAATAGATACAGGAACTCACGCTAAAACTGTGTGAAATACATACACGCCAGGCGCCATTCCAATCGCGCGCGAAAATACAGAGTTTTGACCTTTATACGTACGCGCTTGGATTGAACGCGAAACAGAAGGGTAAAGCGCGCGCGATTAGCGTGTGGTATCATTTTTAACACAGTTTTGGCGTGCCACGCGCAAAGAATGTTATTAAAAACTCCAAACGCGCCCAAAAGAATCTACGTGTAAGGTCCGCGCTACACTAGAGCGGTTTTGACGCGCGGTGAAAACGCGCGAACACCGCGCGTCAAAAACGCATACCATTTGATGGAGTGTGTCAGACTAGCGCGATTTTACCGCGCGTTGTATTACCATTTACCGCGTAATGTGGCGCGGACCTAAAGGGGCCTATTATCCCGGTAATAAATTTTAGGGGTTGACCGTACAAAGTCTAAAAATAAAATACCTATGATTATCGCGCGTATAACCTTGCATTTTGTAATGTGTAGGAATATAATGTTTTCTCATAATAAAATTGAAAATCGGTATTTTATCAAGTAAAATGTTGAAACCGGGACAAATCGCTGTCCCGACTCTTTCTCGGGACACCGGGACAATTGGTTAAAAACCAGTAGTGTCCCGGCAAAACCGGGACATATGGCAACCCTACATAAACAGAAAGTAAAAATGAAAATCAACCTGGATATAGTGTTTTACGTAACCAATGTACAACAAAGTCAAATATCATAAGATAATTGCTACTATAGGTACTTTATTTCCTAACAAACGATAGTAATTACTAATTACTCGTTACTAATAATTAATCCATAATATACTTATATTCATTAGTTTGTTACTTAATTACCTAATCCTTTTAGTGAGGTGGACATTATTACTGTTGTATATTGATTATGATCATAAAAATAACAATTTAAAGTTCTGAATTCCGTATTTTGAAAAACGTGTCGTAACTATGGACTTGGATGATGGATGATTTGAAGATCTAAGACCGTGGTCAAAACTATCGGACCGAGCTCGCGTACAGTGTGACCTTATCACCAACAGTTGGCCAAAATGTGTTTGATGATTGTTTATCTTTAGTTTAACGTCGGTGCGGCTGTGTAAATCGGCAAAATAATAACAACATGGTAAATCGTAAATGTGTTATAACCGAAGAAGATATTAATATGTGAATTTAAATTTTATACTTTTCGCTTTAATACTTATATTAAATATAGTAATATTGAACATGTCGACGAGAAGTCAGACGAACGCGATGGGCTTGTCGGAGGTAAATATTGTCCATCACATTTTGTGAGTATTGAGTACAAATTAATAATATACTTCTTGTGGTTTGTTATGCTTTTAGGAAGTACAAAGGCATTCCGTTCATACACTAGTTTTTAGATCGCTCAAAAGAACTCATGACATGTTTTTGTCTTGTCAAGGAATGTTACCACCCATCGACGAAGAAGCGTTAGTTTATTTGTACATCTTAAACTATCAAACTGTGTTCTATTGTGCTTTTTTTTTTTAGGGAAAAGATAAAGAAACTTGTCAAGGCACGAGACTGTTATGGTCTAGTCTTTGATAAAGTGGAGCGTAATAAGATAAACATGAAGAAGTCTCAACCAAATCTTCCTAAAACCGATGCTGTTGACACTTATAAGGATAATCTTCCTTTGTCTATAAGTTAGAAAAATTGATTGTTGTTTGTTTTTAAAAATTATAATCAAATTAAATATTATTTTTAGCTGACAATCCTGAGAAAGTAAATAAAAATACAGAGACTAGTATGGTGTTATCAAGTCCAAGTACGCAAAACATAGCTGCTGCTAATCGTCTAATTAATCATATTATGCCAAAGCCAAAATGGCATCCTCCGTGGAAATTATACAGAGTTATCTCGGGGCATTTGGGTTGGGTACGATGTGTTACTGTTGAACCGGGTAATGAATGGTTTGCTACTGGTGCTGCTGATCGAGTTATTAAAGTAATATTAAATATATATATATATATATTATATTGTTGAACTTACCATGTAACATCTTATATTCTATTTGTTTCTAGATTTGGGATTTAGCCACTGGCAAATTAAAACTTTCTTTAACCGGACATGTGAGTACAGTGCGAGGTTTACAAGTAAGTCCTAGACATCCATATTTGTTCAGCTGTGGAGAAGATAGACAAGTAAAATGTTGGGACTTGGAACATAACAAAGTAGTTAGACATTACCATGGACATTTGAGTGCAGTTTATAGTCTTGCATTACATCCAACAATCGATGTTTTATTGACTGCCGGACGAGATTCTACAGCAAGAGTATGGGATATGCGTACTAAAGCTAATGTTCACACTCTCACTGGACATACAAATACAGTTGCTAGTGTTGTTGCTCACGAATTTGAACCTCAAGTAAAATTATTTAATTATTTATGTTTTCATGTTTTGGTATTAGTTTATTATGTTGTGTAATATAAATGTTTTTATTTAGGTCTTGACTGGATCTCATGATTGTACTATTAGGTTATGGGATTTAGCTGCTGGTAAAACTAGAGTAACTCTTACAAATCACAAAAAGAGTGTGCGGTCACTTGTTTTACATCCTAAAGTGTAAGTTTAAAAATAAATATTTTAATTATGGATATCAATGATTACTTAATATTTGTTTTACTTCTTAGGTACATGTTTGCCAGTGCAAGTCCAGATAATTTAAAACAGTGGACATGTCCAGATGGAAAATTTGTTCAAAATCTTACAGGCCATAACGCTATAGTCAACTGTATGGCTGTAAATTCAGATGGAGTATTGATGTCTGGAGCAAATAATGGTTCAATTTATGCTTGGGACTGGAGAACTGGTTATAATTTCCAGAGAATGCAGGTATATTGTGTTAATGCTTTGTCACTTAAATTGCTTTGATGATTTATTTTTTAAAAAAAATGTATTTTTACACTAGGCTCCAGTACAACCTGGATCTATGGACAGTGAAGCTGGAGTATTTGCTATGGCGTTTGACCACAGTGGTACTCGACTTATTACAGCTGAAGCTGATAAGACTATAAAACTTTACCGTGAAGATGATACAGCTGTAAGTACATTTCTGGATATCTCTAAGATAGAACATTGGTCTTATTTGACTCTGAAATGTATCTTTAAATGTAATTTTGTTTTTAAAAGAGCTTTAATACAACATTTAATATAATTTCTATATGTTGTAATGTTTATAACAATATACAAGTTTAATATTCTATGTACCTATAAACATCGGTCTGCTGTAATATTGAAATGGACGAACATGATATCTAGAATATGAAATAAACTTTCCAATGATATTGAAGCATTTTATTGATAAAATAAATAAGTTCATTACATATGAAAACTATAAACATTATATCTAATTATAGTCACATCAACTCTTCCCTTCATCATAATTAAGTGTTAAGCTCAACCTCAAGCTTGATAATTTTTAAATTTTCTTGTAACTTGAATTTAAAATTATTTCCTTTTTGATTTATATTAAAATATTAGTAATTACTTAAAATTATATGCTATTAATTATATGTATATTATGAATTTAATATATCAAAATTATCATGATTGAATATCTTTATAAATTAGCAAAATGTTAAGATTTTGTCCATCTGGAATGATGCTACTGCTCTACTATTCCTTTTTTCATGGACATATATTAAATTTTCTGAGTTAGGCCAATAATATCTTACTTTTTTATTACATACTGATAAAGCTTTAAATTGTGTATGTTTTTACTTATATCTTTTTCTACAAACATTTTAAAGTTTTGTAATACACATAATATATTTATTTAATCTTTTTTTCATATGAATAAAATAAATGCTTACTTTAATTTTACATCATAATTGATAGAAGTACATATTGCATATTACATATTTTACATATATTATATATATATATACTCTAAAAATAATATTATGTAAATTATTGAACCTATCAAAAGTAATATTTGGATTTTTAATACTGAAATCTGCAATTTTTATCTCTTTAAATAGTTTAAACAATTATTTCTTTGAATATAAAAAACTGGCTGGTTGAATTTTGATATTTTTGTAAATTATTAATCTTTTATAATTGATTTACCTCCTTATTGTTATTGTAATGTTTAACTAATCTACTAGATTCATCATTGATGGTGTATTTATAGCATTTCTTTTTTACCTACTTCTAAGCTAACAATTTGCAGAATATTTCCCATTTGAAGGGAAAATGTATAGCGGTATTTATTTAAAATGGATGTAAAGTATAATTGCTTTCTAATTTGTGTATGAAGTACATTTTTGTTGTTGAAGAATAAATAACTTATTACATAGTAAATTGTTTGTATTTAAAATTAATATAACTTGTAATTTGTTTGTTTTAGACTGAGGAAAGTCACCCAATTAATTGGAAGCCAGATATAATCCGAAGAAGAAAATATTAATATTTATATATTTATTTATTATTGACATTTTGATTAATAAATAAAACCAACGATTTTGTGATGAAATTACATGAGTCAAACAATTTTTAGAGTTAAGTTTTTCATATTAAACTGCAGTTTATTTGCTATAATGAAAGAAATTGTTTTCTTATTTTCTATGGTCCAAATAAATGTATACCCTGATTTTGTTGATAATGTAGTCAATCAGGTTGCCCTATTATTTGATTCTGGCTACCTCATTCTTTGCAATTATTTCAATTCCCAACTTAAGAAGACAATACATACAAATATCATGTCCTCTAAAATTAGTTGTCTAACTCATAATTTATTAATTTAAGTTTTAAATGAGCCAGGCCCAATACATAATCACATTAAATAGATAATTATATAAAAACAATAAATTACAACAAACTATATAATATACTTATAGCTATGAAATTACAATAAATTTTAAATGAATCAAATTAAGTGATGTAAACAAATTGGTAATTAATTAATTTGTAGTTTTCATAGTTGTATTGTTAGGAGTATTCCTTGCATAATTAGTTACTTGTGTGTAAAGATAAAATATATTTTTAGACTGGGTGTTGCATGTAGTGGTATCTGGGTATGAAAAGAGAAACAAGTACAGAACTAAAGATATTATATTTTTCCTGTAAATTTTAAGTTTAATCACAAAAGACGTTAGTGTTTCAAGGTTTATGAAGAATCCGGTTTTCTGGCTATGGAACATTTAAATGAGAGGAAATATGAAAACTTTTGCTGAATTTTCTCAATTTTACATATATGACCCAATTGGTATGGAAGCCTTATTCTTCTTATCCACACGATAGGGATTCAGGTACAAAATTATGAAAGTTAAGTAAATTAGTACTTTTATTCCGTCAAAAGTCATGTTGATCAATGATAACATTATTTAAATTAGATGATTTGCAACTATTGATGCAAGTACTTAAGGTATAAAGGAAAGCAAGGCTATTGGAAAGATCAGAGGAAGACTTAGGAATCAGACGAATAAAACTCATTTTCCAAGTATCAGGGCAAATACTGGTGGAGAGTGATAAATTAAACAGGAAGTAAAGGTGAGGAAAAAAAAATTTTAAATTTCTTACAAATATGTTAGGTATTAAATCAGGACCTGGACTGAAATTGGAACTTAAGGAATTAAGTGATTGAAATAACTCAATTAAATCAATCAAATAAGAGTGGAGTAATAAAGAAAAAACTTTGTGTAGATTATGCTGTTTATAATTGACATAGACATAATCGTAATTATCATAAACACTAGAGAAATAATTAACTAAAGCATCATTAGAATTTAGAAGTATTAATCAGTATTTAAACGCATAATATTACGTAAAAAATTATTTTTGCTTATGAATTTCCAAAATTGATCTGTTTTGGCTTTTAAATGTTTTTTAATTATATTTATCTAATTTTGACAATATTTTTTTGATAAATATTTACATTTCACACAAAGATTTGAAAGAGTATTAAAAGTACTCACCGGACACTAAACCAATATTCTTAAAATATTTTTACTATACCACAAAGGGTAGTTATTAATTATTAAAATGACGTTTTATTATTTCGGGTACAAATATATAAATTATATCATATATAAGAAAATAGAATAAATCGAGAGCTTCATCAATACCTTATTCCAGTGTACCTATTAACGCCAAAATAAAACTTATATCTACGTAGTACAATTAAAAATTGGGCTAAACTTCTAGGTCGGTCTAGATTCAGGAATGAGTTAATTGCTGATTTGTCAAACGAATGTTCCATTTCTCTCGAAAAATCGATTCTGCGTGAAAGAGGTCTGGTGTGCATCAGCATCAATTTCAATTACTATACCTATTTGAAACCAGGAAAATGTATAAAATGATAAACGTAATAAGGTATTGTACTCTTATTAATTTTGTCCTTTAATTTAATTTATATACGTACTCTAATTTTCACAACAATTAAAATAAAGTTAATTTATAGTATATTTATAATTATTATTATTATATATTTTATAATTATTATTATAATTATAGATTGTAATCGAGACTCTCGTTACAATATATTATATCTCATGACTCATGTATTTAAATATGTATATGAGGGTAATAGTCTTAGGTCGAGTGAGACGTAACGGTCGGACGAGATACAGAGATCTTATAGTTGTATGTAAGTCTCAGTTTTTTTTAAAAGTCCGCATCTTAAATGTAGATCAATTCGAAAAACAAGTAATATTACGAGGCACCTAAATGCTATTTTATTACAATAACCATACGAATCTAACGGCTTAAAATATATTTAATTTAATACGATTATTACAATTGATATGTGAACATATTCAACCTGGGAATAATCATATCTCGTACATAATCGTTCACATTAATGCATCGAAAATTATATGATATTTCTATTTCATGATTTTATTTTTATAATTTCGATGGCTCCATATAATGACCATATATATCGACGTAAAAGCGATTTATCGATTCGTACGTTTCGAGTCGCTACGATTAATTTGTATAGCATAACAAGCAAAGTTTGGTAATATCTGGTACCTTGAGCCATGAAAAATAAGCTAGTGGATAGTGCGTGATGATAAAAATACTAGACGGTGCAGGGTTTTGATTCTCGGTTGAAGTTTTTTTATCTGTTTTTCTCAATTCATCGGAAAACTGCTGAGAAATTAAAAAAATTACATTCCCAAAGTACCAACTAGAAGCAATTGCCTTTCAGAAAAGTATACATCGGACGATCGGAGCAATCCTTCTGGTCGAAATCATTTACACAGATGGAAAAAAAAAACATAAACATCATGTTTACAACCAATTGGTACCTTCCTCGTTTTACTCAGAATCTAAAATTATTAGTGTAAAAATTACATTTAATTGGTTCATCTATAAAATGATAACAAAGGGAATACGAACTGAGTAAGGCCGGATGATAAATATCACACGGAACAAGTGGATTTACGAATACATTGTTTAAGTCAGGAAGTCTACTGTCTAGTATTGAAATTTAACTAGTTTTGTATTTTCAAGTATAGGTACATTTTACAACACAGCTGAATTTAAAAAATTCAAATAATGATAACACTATCACTAAAGAGATATCACTGATGTATTATCATTTTTATTTGAATGAAGTACTCTTAAGTAACGTTTTGTTATTATGTTTTATATAATTTAATATTGATGGAAGTATATACACATTTTTTATATACCTACCTAGAATCTTTATTTATATGCTAATTAATTGAATATATTAATTAGTCAAAATGTTTCGAAAAAATACGATTGCTCTTCTACCACATTCAATTTGTCATAAACATGTGCAAATAGTTCATGTACGAACTAAAAAAACACATTGGGTTAGTATACTGTGGAATACAATTGTAATCAAAGCAAATTATGTTTATATTTTATTATTATAGTCTGTAGCTCAGAAGAAGATTCATCCAAAAGACAAAGCCTTAGAACATTTTGATGATTTTTATGGTTCCATTTATGGGAAAAAATGGAAATCAATACGGCTAGCATTATTGTCACCGCACAAGTATATGGCTGTAGTTAATAATTTCAGTGATGCCGATAAAATTTCTCAAGAATTAGAGGTATCCCTATCTCAGAATAATTTAAAAAGCTGTTGTTGAATTGGTGTGCCCATTTATGGACAAATTGTTTTTCTATTGAAATTTTGAATTGGTTCCCGTTTTTTTTTTAAATATTTAATATTTATTAGTGTGATAAATGTCAAGTACTCACTGCAGTATAATAATAAATAAAAGTGATTCTCCCAAAACAGTTGGATCGACAAAAGGCTACTGGTTTATATAATTTTGTTGTATAAATTATACTGTAAACATTTAAATTTCATACAAATTATAAGTAGTAGACATAATTTTATATTGCAAAGAATTGTTAAAGATTGAAAATTTAAGTTTTTTTTGTGTATTAGTTTTGTTATAGAACTGAATAGAAACATGAACCATTTCAGCACATCTAAATAATTGATATATATTAAATGTAAACCAATTCGGTCGTAGGTAGGACCTCAAAACCAATTCAGTACCAGCTCATAATTATATTTATATTATATTTTTTAGAATATCAAGTTTATTAATAAATTGGTACTTTAACAAACATAATTTTTATTTTAAGTGGGCAGGAGCGATGAATTTAAGAAAAGTAGTCGAATTATACTCATCCAAAGATGACAAAAAATCACCTAATAAAAGTAAAATACAAGATTTGGATAAAAAATTAGAAAAATTATTACTAACTGGTGAAAATAAAAATAACACAATTAAAGAAAAGTGAGTATTACAGTAAAAATTAATAACAGAATCAACATTAAACTTTTATTAAATATTTAATATATGTTTTCTAGTGAAAAATACGTTGAAAAAGCATCGCTTGAAGAAAGTTTATTAGAAGCTGAGTGCGATGATAGTAGATTAGTTGATCCTGAATCAAATTCTAATATAGGAGGATTATATCAATTTATACCAGCTACTGAACTTCATGGTAAAACTGACTGGATTCCAGAGTCCCAGCATTACCAATACTATGAGGAAAATTCAGATTTCCCAATCACTGTATTAAATGAAGAAAGTGCACTTAATATTCCACCTCACTTACAACTGTATACATTTGACAGGGGTGATTTTTCTCCATTTCCGCGTTCTAAAGTTAAAGTCACCAAAGCTAGCAGTAAGATACTTTTTTATTTTTTTTTAAGCTTTAGCTAGCTAAACTGGCCATTAGCTATGGTTGTATGGTATATATATATATGAGTAATTTTGTCAGTCTAAATTGTGTTTTTTAAAATAGTAGGTTGTTAATAAAGAGGTGGTGGTAGATTTTTCTCATCGGATAGTGTTGCTGCATAGTAAGCAAAACTGCCGGCAGTCTGATTCAAATTAGTGACCATGCGATAACGCACAGCTGCTTTTTCCGCTCAGCCATGCCACCTTGACTAATTCTATTATATTATATCTTACGAATGAATGTAATACATTATTAGTAGGGACCGGATTTATATGCACAAAAAATCCTCAAAATATGCTTCTAAAAATGCTGTAATATGCTACAAAATATGCATTTATTTTTAAATATGCACTTAAAATTGAATTGAAAACTTTTTATTTAAAATTATTTAAAAATAAGTATTAACTAATTAAGTATTAAAAAAGGTATAAAAAGGTTTTAAATATATAAAAAAGTATTTTGTCGTCTTCACTAAGTTCGCCATTTAACAATCTTTATCTTCAATCTATAAAATATTAGACCACATTAATAAAAAGTGAAAACAAAAATTGAATTCATATTTTACCTTATTGCACTGGATTATCAGAAGTTGCTTAATGTGTTAGGTTAGGAAAACCACGAAAAATAAATATAATATGTGCTATAGATAGTAATATGTGCTATAAAACTACAAATATGCATTAAATATGCATTTAATAGGTAAAAACGTTGAAATATGCAAAATATGCAAAATACAATTAGCGTTATTTTAATAAGAATGATCTAAATCGGGCACAATTCTCATCAGATTTCACAAAGCTTATTCCAATACATATATGCATTTGCATATAAATCCGGTCCTTAATTATTAGGTATCAAATGTGTGCATTTTATAACTTTTTAGTTTAACAATAGATTTATAGTTAATTCACTATTGTATTAACTATTATAAATAAATTTATGTTTTTATTGAATTTTAGGTTACTATTTAATGGATGGAGGTTCAATTTTACCTGTATTGGCATTAGATTTAAAACTTGGTGACAGAGTATTGGACATGTGTTCTGCTCCTGGTGGTAAAGCATTAGCAACACTACAAACATTATTACCAGGTTAATTTTTTTAATGTTTTTGTATTAATATATTCAATGGGGTGTTGAGAGGGATTTTATCTTAATATGACTTGGTATCATAGTTGAAATTTGGTAAAATTTGTTTTAAAGGTACATTTTGTTAATATTAATTTTCTTAAAATGTACTAATATAATATGTATTTAAATTACCAAATTCCAAAATATATATATATATATATATTTAAATCAAATTGTTTATTATGTGCTTTATAATAAGTATATTTATAAATTATAAGCACAAAATCTTAAAATATACTACTTTTTAACATTTCACGGGAAGCTTTTTTTATTGAAAAAATGGGGTGAATACTAAAATATATATTTTGCCTTATTGTTCATAAATATTGACCATGATACCGAATACATTATAAATAGTTGAATGAGAAGGTGAAGGAGATATTATTTACTATACTTTAATATGATTCATTTTTAATTTTAAAAAGAAGTATCTATTGGGGACTATTAGTAAACATTTTTTTTTTTTTAGAGTCGCTTGTATGTAATGACATTCAAGAATCAAGAATTAATAAATTACACAATGTTTTCTCTGAATTTATTACCGACTATGAAAATTGGGGCTCACGTCTAGTGATTACTCAAATGAATGCACAACACATTGATGAACCAGGCGCATACAATAAAGTAATACATAAACTGCTCTCTATTATTATTATAAATAATACTTAATTACGTATTATCTTAATAAAATAAGGTAGTTTATTTTTAATCAAAATATTTTATTTTAACTCTTACAGATATTGGTAGATGTTCCATGTACTAATGATCGTCATAATTTATCAGTCAATGATAACAATATTTTCAAACCAAATCGTGCTAAAGAACGTTTACAATTGCCAGAAAAACAAGCTGCCATTTTAATGTGAGTTATATATTCAACTAGCTGAATAACCCGGCTTCGCTCGTGTGCAGTTATTGCTTTCTCTAAATGAAATTCTTAAATCAGATGTTTATTATTGACCTTCTTTCTTTTTCCGTCCCCTAGCCCCTAGCCCCTAGCCCTATTCCTTAAATAAACGACGTAAATTTTCAAACGAAAATAATAGCACGTAGGTTGTACAGTTAGAGTTAGTTTTATAATAATGAATAACCGGTCCCTGTGCGCTTCGCAGCACCAAAACAAATATACAATAAAAATCATATAATTTTTCCTAGAAAATCATTTTTTTCCAAATTCTTTATTATCAATGAACTAAAAAACTTTTAACTTTTTTTTTAAACTTTTTGTCACTAAAAAAACAATATGAATTTCACAATCATATTAAAATGCGACGAAAAAAACACCGCACTGAAAACAAATTTTCACAAATTTTATATAACTGTAAAGAAAGAAAAAATTTAATTTTACATGTACGTAATTTTACGTAAAACGTAACTTTTAATGCCATAGACGGGCGTGCCACGGAAACAAATAATAAAAAATAACCACATAGAGTGTATATATCTCTCAATGGCAAAACAATAATTGTTGAATATCGTGCGTGCGTATGTGATTAATATTGTGCACTTAAGAAGCCATAACTCCGGAACCACATATCGCACAGCGTACAAACTTCACAGAAACCACCTACATATCAATCTTAATATGCCCTGAAATTTTTATCGAAATCGGTTCGGTGGATCTTGAGCTATAAGATTTATTCAAAATGTACACTTATTTTTATATATATAGATTATAAAATTATGTTTAAATTAAATTTTATATTAATTTTTTAGTTCTGCCTTAAAGAACATAGCAGTGGGTGGTACTGTAGTTTATTCAACTTGTTCTTTATCACCTATTCAGAATGATGGTGTAGTTAAAATGGCTTTGAAGAAAATTTGGGAAGAAACCAATCATCAAATAGTTATCAAGTATGCTTAATGTATAAACTATTTTTAAGTTTATTATTAATATTGTTTCTATTATGCTTAGAGATTTGACAAAACAATTTGAACCTCTAAAGTCTTTGTATTCATTGGAAAGAGGATTGAAATTTGGTCAATTGGTGGTGCCATTTTTACCACTAAATTATGGGCCGTTATATTTATGCAAATTAGTCAGAGTAAGATAATTGTTGACACATTTATGTATGTTCTAATGGTCTCAAAATATTTTGTTTAAACAAATTATATATTTTCAAAAAATATAGTATTTGAAATGTTATATGTTCTATTAAATTTGTTTCTGTTAACATATTTTTTAGTGACATTTTTTGTTTAAATTAATTATTTTGTATTTCAACCGTGTTATTTTTTCAGTAAAATTATAGGACTGTTTTTTTCATACTTCTGTTTATTTTACATTTAATTCATTAACAATACTCATTTACTAATTCACTTAAGATTTAGCTAAAAAATATTTGTATAATAAACATTCATATAAATTTTAAATTACTAGTAAAATCAACAATATATTTTTTATTATTAACCATCAGGCAAATAAAAAAACTAAAATAAAATGAATTGGGTCAATTATATTTAACGTAACCGTCAACTAAGCAATTCACATTTTCAATTAATTAAGAATTTACTAGTATATAGACATTAAGTTTCATCCTATTAATCTTATATTTTACCATTGAGTACTATTTATAATCAATGGTTTTACTTTTCTTGCTGATAATACTAAATATATAGTTATAGTTCATTTTTTGTCTAGCAGTAAACCATTGAAAGAACTACTAAAAAATATATTGTAAATCAACTATTTTCTTTGCTAATAAATTATAAATCTCAGCGGTGTATGCAACTATACACTACTTAAAATTAGCCATTTTTTCCCCGTACACAGACGCTGCCATGAATAATTTGTTTATTTGTTGAAAAACGAACGTTTCAATAATACGCAAATGTAAAAACAAGAGCCAGCGTTTCTAAACCTATGAATCGCGATCAATTTAGAATGGACCTCCAATAAACTAAAGAATGTGTGATTAATATTTTCATAATAGACAATTAGACCACCTTTCAAGAAATTGTTTTAAACATAAACGAATGGTACATTTTTCGTAAATTTTTTCTTGACAACCAATAGCATAAAATATAAATTCAGCATTTTGGCGTTTCAAAGCTTTTAATATAGCTTTATCGGTCGACATTCACGGAAAGTCGGAAACGATTAAATTTGATGTTATTTACGAGAAATTAACCTAAATTTTTCTTGGTATCAATATTAACTAATATGATAATATCGATATTATGAACACTGGGTAGTGGCCAGTGGGTATTCAGTATTCACTATTCTATGGTATGACTTAAAAAATAAGCGAAGCGTAAAAATTTAATTTAGTAAAAATATATTAATATGATAAGTCGATAACTAATCAAATTAAAGGGGCGTGAGGAGTTTCTATTTTTCATTTTGAAATTAATTTTCAAAAAGGTCGCATGAAAAATTGGATCAACATCTTGGCTCTTGGATAGTTGAATCACCTACACACTGACTACTGAGGTTAAGAACCGCTGGACTGTGTGAACAATAGGGACCCTCTCATTAACCATTCCTATCAGCTACGATCATCATTCATAACTTCATAAGTTTAAAGTTAATAACTATTATTAGCATACTATCATCCGCGGATCCGGTCATGCTCGAAAAAGTGGTGCTATAGTACCTAAGGTCTAAAATCTTGGGATGGGGTCTAAAACCCTCCGCACACGAAGCTACTAAAAAGAAACTAAACTATATTATAGTGGATTGAATCACTTTAAAATCACAAATTTATTACAGACACAGCTCCGCACACGAAGCTACTCATTAGTGACCAAAATCGCAAATTTGCACAACGAAATGAGCGCATACACTCTTCCTTTGCGTTATGTGTAGACATACGTAGCTTAGTTAAGTTTTAGTACTGTGGTGTGTAGTTATAAGAGTAGTAAGTTATACTATAGTTGTCATACAAATTTGTTATATAACCATGTCAAGTACGGATTCCAGTGATGAAGAAATTATGGTGATGTACCATTACCTTAGAAATAAGAAAAAGAAAAGAAGGTTTTGGGTACATCCAAAAAAAAACATTCACTGCAGATTATTTATAGCAACGAAGAAGCTACAACAAACAGGCAGGCATTTAATGGAATGGAATATGTGTAATGACACTATAAAATGGATAACTATATAGAAACTCAAATAGCTAGGATACTGGGAAGCCGCGTCGCTATCAACTATAGCTTACAACGCGTTACAGACTACGTAGTTACAAACGGGTAGCGTCGTGTGCGGAATTCCATATAATTAAATTGCCGGCAACACAGAACAAACTTATCAGTAACTAGAATTACTAATCGGTTTTATTTAGGTATCTCCGTGTGCGGAGAGCCTAAGAATTTTTACGGCTGTCAAATTTTAACTTTGTCCATGAAGGCGTGAACTCCAAAAAAATGTCAAGTACCTAGTGCAAACATTTATAAATTACCTATGTACTGTGTAACATTACTAATCTACAAGAACAACGACTACAATTAACCGCAGCTATAATTTTTTTCCATACAGGTACATTATACACTAAAAATATTTTATTTGAATATTAAGCATTTTTAGTGCATATATAATTTATGTATTTGTTATTATTATTTATTTATATGTTTATAAGAGCATATTATGGCGCTTCTTTTTATTTTGCTTTTATCGTCTACGACTGTAAGGCATAAGCAGATATTCACTTTTCACATTATATAAACTATATGGACTATATGGGTGGTAGTCGCCATTGCAGATTTCAAAGCTGCAGTGAGAATAAAATTATAGTAACTCTACCACACATCCGAGGTGCCTGTCCAAAAACGGAGTTATTGCGCAATTCGTCCCACCATAGGGTCCGTACTTCTATAGACGATCTTTTTCGCAAAAAAAAAGTCTTTGAAGTATTTGAAGAAGTCCACTGTTTATCGACAGTAGACAATAACGTGCAAAACCGTCGTGCAGACATCATCATAATAGAAAGAAACAAAAACCACGGTCTCATTCTGGATCCGACAATTCGTTGGGAAACGAATGACCCACAACAAGACAATGCAATAAACGAAGAAAAGAAAAGAATCTACGAGCCATGTATTCCGTGGCTTCAACAGCAATACGACATTGCAAATTGGGAAGTGTCCGGACTTTGGTTTGGAGCTCGAGGAACAGCCTCAGAGTTCCTAAAGTCATTTTTCCGATCACACAACCTCGCTATGGAAGAGCTCAATAAATTATGTCTATCAATTTTGAAAGACTCATTATACATAATAAATTACCATTTATATTCGCAGTAAATTAAGTTTCTATAGATTTTGAATTGCTAATTGTTAAATTTAGTAGTTGCTTATAAACTCTAGATATTATATAATACTATATTTTTAATAATTTATGTAAATTTCACTATGTCACTATGTATCTATGTATTGATCAGTATGCTGTGTCTATTGGCAACTCACGTAGTGAGCAGCTCGCTTCAATAAAAGTTGTTTCTCTCTATGTTTAAATAAGGTAGCCAGCAGAATTTATAAAATTAATTATTGAAGAAATAATGGGAGTGTAGCGAGTTATAGGAAGATTTGAGTCGGGAGTGTTATAACCTAGGGAAGATAGAAATTAAAAAAAGGAGTTGTCTTCTAGGGAGAAGGGTAGAACAATTGAAATTTGAATGGTCGCAAATTGTTTCCTCGTGGGAATTGAGGGAAAGCTTGAATGAATGGGCGAGGAAGTAAGCCGTGTCCAAGATGATAGGTTCGTAAGGGTTCGCTTATTGCGCTTTTAACATTTTTTTTAAAAATAGGTACAAGTGTCCGAGCACGGCTATAGATCCATAACCGAGCGTCCGAGTAATGCCAGTAGGCAGTAAATAGTATTATTATCACAAATTCGACCAAAATAAAAATATTTTTAGGTGACAAAACGTGTTTAGCAGCGCTATAAGCTGTTAGATATCTTTTTTCACATTGATTTTCAGTACATTTTTCAAAATATTTTCCAACGTTATTTCGTTAGAGAATCGTTTCAATGGAATTGAAAGATCAATGAATATTTTATGTTGCGTAACGTGCGCGTCGGGGTTTTATTCCGTTTATTGGAAGTTGTTACAAAATGTCTGCTCTTCTCGGAATCCGCGCGCGCCTGCGTACCTACCGCGAGTATATTATAGTCTTGTTCGGTCCACCGCACTCGCGATTGCGCGTTCCAGTATGCCCCGGCCCGCAGCGTTCATCGATTGTCGTTGATAAGACCGCCGTCGTACCCTCGAGATAACAACAAAGTGCTAATTTTGCAGTCGCTATTGTTTTTTTTTTCATTGCCATTTTATTATATTGTTGTTGTCGGACTCCGCAGGTAATTCGGTGGTCGGCGAAAGGTCGAATCCCTGCCCAGCGTCGGCACTAGCGGTTCAGAGCTCGTAGTGCGTTTCGAGGAGTCGGTACAGTTCGCAGCAGCAGAGCAACAGTCGGCGCACACCGTCCACGGGCGGTACAGGTCCAGGAACAGCAATGGCGAACGGCGTGGGCGTGGCTGTGTTCGCCGCTCTGGAGACACGCGCCGGTGCTGCGGAGTAGCCGCCGTCGAGCGGGAAGTCGGCACGAGCGGGCAGCAGCAGCAGCAGCAGCAGCATGGAGGACGGTCTGTACGCGTGCCAGCAGACGCGGTTCCACCGGTATCACGGGTTCAACCTTAGCATGCACGACCAGCACACGGTGGCCCACCGCGAGATGAGCTTCGCCAACGCCATCGTGTTCGGCGAACGGACGCTGTCGCCCGGCGAGGTGTTCCTCATCGAGATCGAGAGCACCGAGAATGGATGGTCCGGTCACATACGGCTGGGCCTCACGCAGATCGACCCGGACGTGTTGGAGCGCACCGGCCACCTGCTGCCGCAGTGCGCCATACCCGACATGGTGAACAACAAGTCGCTGGGCGAGACGTGGATCTGCGCGCTCACTAAACACCAAGCCTGGTACGAGGCCAACTTCCTCACCAAGTACTTCCGCGTGGAGGGCAATCATATATTCACGTCCCGCGGCACGTTCCCCACCAGCATACTCAAAGCGTCCAACGCTGACAAGACCGACATGTTGCCAACGGACGTGGGCAGTCGAGTCGGCGTGGTGTATTTGCCCTGTGGTCAGAACACGGCCATCATGCAATTCATCGTCAACGGAGAGTTTATCGTGCCACTCTCAAGGACTATACCGTACAATAACAGTCCCCTCAGACCAGTGATCGACGTGTACGGTTCTACTAAACGAGTGCGCATCATTCAAGTTTACAATGGTAAGTGACTTATTCGGTCAAACATGTGATCGTAATTATAGTATTGTACCCCATTTACTTTAAGGACACTCATTTCTTATACTTCTATGCTTCATCTTTGATGATCAACTACAGAATTTTAAGAATTGCACGGCTGGTACTTTTTTTATTTTTCGAGTTAACGTCATACCATCATTCTGACCAACAGTCTTTCATGTCCACAGTTGTCTTTTGATTCAAATTTCTTGTACTTGTACTATGTATTTTAGCAATAATTATTAATTTCCATCGTTATTTGTTGTGTTATTAGTGAACTCATTGCAGAGCGCATGCAGAGAAACCATTCTGAAGAACATCAATGTAGCATCTGTATCAAAATTACCATTACCAAAAGCTCTTAAAGAGTATCTCCTGTACAAGACTTAATCGGTTTTAAATGTCTAGATTTATCTTAATCCTAACTTATGTTTCCATATGTATTGTATTTATTCAATTATATCATTATCATAACATAATATGTCAGTGCTAACATTTTTCTTTCCTACTGTATTTTATTTATTATTATTTTGTGCGTAAAACGGCATATTTAATGTCATTAATTTATATGAAGGTGATGTGATCAATGTATGATAGGGAACAGATTACTATGGTAGCATAAAGTACAAATAGTTGCAAGCAAAAACAAAGAAAAATTAGCAATCCAACTAAATCAAATTGATCGTAAAATAGACTTTTGGTCTATTTTTGTTGTAAAATAAAACATCCTTTCATGTTATAAATAATTTAAATTTGTTCATAATAAATTTTTGGTTTAAATTGGGCATGGGTGGTTTTTACCCCCCCCCCTCGACTATGTGCTTGGTTTAAACTAATGAACTGCTCTAACATTATAATCTGCATTTATTGAAGTTCTTGAGTTCAAAGTATCACATTATTTTGTTTATTTTAAGGTGTTCCATGATCTCCAATTATTTTTAAATTTAATTTCAAAATATATTCAAATTACTTAAAATGTGATATCATTCATTGTGCCTTATGAATTTTTTTTTTGTTAAATACAATACTAAATGAGAGGATTTATCTTTATTGTAGAAATGTAGACTGTAGTAATGGATCGTCGATCTTATTTCAAGTAATTTTGTATCAATTTGGATGATATAAAATTATGTGCAATGTGTATTGAATCATTACTTTAATAATTTGTTTATTTCAAATGTAGTGACTGAAAAATGAATTACTTTAGATTACTATTATGTTAGCTTTTAATTTAAAAGCAAAACAATATTAATTTATAAATTTCATTGAAATTTTAGATTCTGAGAAAAATAAGAAATGTATAAGGAAATTGTGTGTAAATATTGATTTAGATCCATCGCATATATCAAATCATCAATATTAGCAAATAATTATAGAAATAATGTTAAATTTTTCCTAGTAGGTAAGTTAATATTTCTTTTGATAAATATGATACTAAGTAATTGATGGTTTGAGAATTCAATTTAATGATAGATTGATGTATTGATCAGGACTGATATAAAATCTTTTATACCCATGTACCTGTTTTAATACCAGTAATTTTAATTTTCTTACAATACATTGGAAAAATCATAAAGTAAAAAAACATGTTAACGTTAAGTAGTAGTAAAGTGGCCTACACAATGTTCATTAATTCATATTCCATGTCTTGTATGCTAGCTATTCATATATTTTACGAATCATACTATTTGAGCCTTTTAATTCGAATAAAGCAATCTTCATTAGGTGCCTTATACTAAATGCTGTATAGAAATTGTTTTAAAATATTTAAAAAAAAATGGTTTTTAATCATAATCATACATAATACCAAAAACTAATCTTTGTTATCAATATAATTAAATTTGAACATAAAATTAGTCAAACAAAACCTAATTTTGAACAATACACACAATTAATATAAAATAATAATAAAAAAAAGTCCAACATAATAACTTATCTCAAAGAATAAAATTACAGTAATCCAGTTGAAGCTACAATAACCCGATTTATGAAAATTATTAAATCTAATATTTAAAACGCTTTTATTAAAAATTATCACTATATAATAACTTGCATAACTTAATGTCTAGATACTTAAACAATATTTTTTAAAATGTATGAATACAGTACATGATTACTCATATACAGTTGTTATTAAGTACAATTTAAAAACAAGTTTTATAGTTCTTATAAATAGAATGAACAGAGAAATGGTAAATTTTGATGGAATGTTTTAATTAAAATTTAAGTTTAATTCTATAATTCATTAGTACCACTACTTTGTGATAGTGGTGTAGTACTAATTTGACTATCACAAGGTGTAATAGAATCTTTTTCTAAATCTGAATGTTGATTGATTCCAGAACCATATACTTGAATTGGCTGTATTGAACTTTGTGTATCTCCTTGGAATTCCTCATCACTAACATCAGATTCATGGCCATTATGAGATGGAAAATCCATTGGTTTAGGTTGATATTCTTTTATAATTTTTTTATTAATAGGTAAAACATTATAAGGATGATGACGTGCATGCACACTCCGTTTCTTTAGATATTTATTTCTCTTTTGATATAAACCTTAATCATAAATAACAATTAATTTAGGTTGTAAATAATGAATATATATATATATATAATACTTGAACGAGACATAGGTTTTGACCGTAGTTTTGGAGCAATTGGGCATGTATACCTTCTCACAGTGTTTGTTTGTACATCATTATCATCACCATCATCATCATTATCACCATCATCATCACCCACAATATTATCATTGTCACCCACAATATTATCATCGTCACCCACAATATTATCATCGTCACCTACAATATTATCATCGTCACCTACAATATTATCATTGTCACCCACATCATTTTCATCAACATTGTCAGCAACATCATTGTCAGCAACATCATTGTCATCATCATCATTGTCATCAACATTATCGTCTTCTTCGATAATTTCTATGACATCGTAAATTTAAATATATATATATAATAAAATGTACTTGTAGTACAACTAAAATATTTTAAACATTACTTGAGTAACGTGAACTTTGCAGCAGTTTTTGAGCTATTGAAGAAATATTTTCTTCATTATCATCACTTGGTTCTACACCTAAATTATTGATACAATTAGTATTAATATTTCATAAAATAATGTATGAATAATACTTATTTGGGAATTAGATCGAGTCGGTTGCTCTAAAGGAGGTGTGCAAGTAAGTCTTTTAACATTATTGTGGTTACCAATCTCGTCTTGATCAATTTCATCATCATCTTCCCCACCAGCACTATCTATTTTTAATTCATCATCACCTATGAATAATTAAATCTCATATTATTGGTATAAATTATTCATTGAAAATACTATGTATAACTATTACTAACTTATATCTGAATCACTTGAAGAATTATTATTTCTTGAAATGGAGCTACTTTGTTCATTTTCTGAATTTTGGTAAGGTCGTTCAATATATTCATAATTAGGACCTTCCTATAGGAATTGAATTGATGTCATTAAATCGTTAGTTGTATGACATGATAAACAAATATATGTTAAACAATGAGTACTTAAAAACAAATGATAAAATACGATGTTCACACATTGTAAATTGTATTAAATATGAATACTAACATTTGTCACTTGATGTTTCATGATTATTCTGAATTCTTCATCAGAAATATCGTTGTACTTAAGTTTAATCCTAGGGGTGGAGACCACTTTCATTTGTTTAGAAGGTCGACGTTCTTCTTTTACATCAACTTCATTGATGTCCATATCATCATCTTTAGAACCTCTAGGACCATCCCTTCGGTTCAATTGCTAAAGTAAGCAAACGGAGGCTATGTAAGAATTTTAATCGAAAAATATCGTACAAGATAAAATGCAGTACGTACATCAATGATATTGGTGTTTGTCAGCGACTCGTAAGGTTCACTGTACTCAGTGTACTTGAGCAACACTTGGTCAATGTCCGTACTGGCATACTGGTACAACCTGTTGGACTTGTTGAAAATAATAATTGCTACTTCGCAGTCGCACAGCACGCTGAGTTCGTAGGCTTTTTTCATGACGCCAAACTTGCGTTTGTTAAACGTCACCTAGAAAAGGTATCATTATTATTATTATTGTTCGGCTACAGAACGAGCACTTGAACAGCGCGCATAACGACATATAATACGTACATGACGGTTCCGTTCGTCGGTGATTTTCGATATTTCAATTTTCTTCCGTCCCATGGTTATTGCGAAAATATAAACGTTAATATTATTTCTGCCTCGCGTAACACGTATGACGGACGTCCGAACGCAGTTTCCTTGCGCACGGGGGGGGGGGGGAGGAGAAGGGGAAAAAACAAAAAAAAAAACAAACGATTAACGATAATGATAATATCGAAATACCGTAGAAAACTCTATACGTGATAACAATTGGTCGAGTCGGGATTTTTTCGGCTATTCAGGTTACGCGCGGCGGGTACCGGGAGGAGCTTTCGGGGGAATCACGGTCGCGACGAACACGCTTGAAAATAAATTGGGCGGAAGGGGAAAACTGAGGTGGGAAAAAAAATGAAAAAACGCCGGAAAATATAATTCGAATCGCGGACGTGCGGTAAAACGTGCGAGGCACGAACGAAGCGATCGACCGGACGCCTGCGGAGTGTCAACAGTCAGGTGCGGTTCTTCGATCGTTTCTCGCGCGACAATTAAGTAAGGTTAACCCGCCTCGACACTTCCATACCATCACCAGTGATACGACACGCCGCCGCTGAACGCACGATTGATTGCGATGATGCGCTACGACTGCGAAACGTGAGCCTCGTCGTCGTCCAAAGACGGTGTGCGCGGTATCACCACCGCGGTGGTGATAGCGCGCGGTCCTGCCGATCTGGCCGCCGCAGTGCCAACGTCCCCGCGCAACGACCGCGGTAACCGCTCGTGCCAATATGATGATCGTCTGAATCGACGACGCTCTGACAATATTGGTCGCGGACGGTTCGCGAGATAGCGGCACCGATCGGTCTCCCCGAAGCCGTCGCCAAACCTTCGGGGCGCCCCCCCCCCCCCGAGCGAGTGTCAAGGGATTCCCGCGGTTTCCGACCGACAGTTAGCCAGTTGCGAGTTGCCACTGCCGCCACCGCCCTTCACCCAGGCGCCCCGCAGCATTCTGCTCATCAATCTCGTTGACTCCACACACCGAGTCTCGCCGGACACTACGTTCAGGCCATCCCTTTTTCAAATATTCTCACAGCTACCCGGTCTAGGGGTGTGCCCGGGAACCGGTGTAAACGGCACAGAACGATTTAAGGACGCGAATGCTGCCAATAATCAATCGCAAAAGTTGAACGGTGCTAATATTACCGTAACAATGACGTTGTGTTCGTATTAAATGTACCGTTTCGCCATCTAGTGTTCAATTGTTGCGATGTAACGCGTCCGTATTGGATAATGGAAAACAGTGTTATTAATTATTAACGAATTTTGTTGATTTAGAATTAATTTTGGCATGTGGTGTACTAGTGTAAAATCATGTAGGTTGCGATAGATTTTCGGGGAAAATTTGGGTCGCGTTCCTAAAAAGATTGAGAACCACTGCCATAGAGTTTAGATTAATATTGAAGTACAAAAGCCAATACCTAGAAATTCGTTTTATATAATTTAACAATAATGGTAATATTCATTATGTCACTAGTTACTTAGCAATTTGGTCAAATCAAATTGGTAGTTTCATTGATTACAAATTATACTATCATTATAATAATAAGCAAGGTTCAGATTTACAACAGCCTGCATATTTTCACTGGTTGATCGTGCTGTATGCCAAGTAAGCGCGAACGTGTGATCAAAACTACGGCTTTATTGAGGGCAGATTTCGACGGGTTCCAAAATTTTACCGTTTTAAGAGTACACGTCACATATTACTATTTTTAGGTCGCATTCGGTCTTTTCATTGGCATATTTTGGCATATTGCACTAATTAGTCGCAGTACACGTAATTTTTAGTAATGAAAGTGCTTAATATAGAGTACACGGACTGGACGGTCTGAAAACGTAGAAGAGTAGGAACGAAGATGTGACATGTGTTTTGAATTTTGACAATTCACAAATGCCTACTAAGCATACAACTAGCGCTACCTGGGTGTTGATAGCAAACAAACTGTTGTGTTAAATAACAAACAACAACCCTACGAATATTAAACAAATAGACAAAAACCCAAAATGGTGCCCCTGCAAAGGGTAAGTTATTTTTTTTAAATGTTTTTAAGGTTATATATTTTATGATTTTGTGCCTGGGATCTTCAGAATATAATATATTATGCGTATTTCAGTAAATTTTAAAACAATTATTATTGACAAGACGTTTAAGAACAGGAAAAATAAATTGTACAAAATTTCAACCATGACGCCCATAAGTATATTAAAAACCCTTACACTGGCTTCACCACGCCATTACATTGTTCAGTGTTCCCTGAGACCGACGTCAGAATTTCCGGTCTTAGTAACAAGTGGCGGTGACGACGACGGTGCCGAGTAGAAGTTACGAGTTCGTCCGAAATGCGTGATATGTTGCGATTGAAGTCTTGAAGTGATCACTTATTCTGACGTCTCTGAATACGTAAAAAATAAAAACAGCTGTTTTACGACACCCTTGTTGCCTCACTGCGAGCACCTGGCCGAGTTTTCAAAGGGTTAAAAGTCCAGGCCCCAGGGAGTCATTTAGTATAACGGTATACTATAACCTATCATACATTATTTTATCTGCCATCAATATAGGTTGTCATAGTTTGTATTATTGAAGTCTGATTTTTTTTTGTTATACTTCTAGCCTTTGACAAGTTTATGTCCTTATTTTAAATCAATATTTAAAATTATGGAATTTTGCGAAATGATATTTAAATGTCCGCAACCCTAAGGAAATAAAATATACTTTTTTACAAAATATTACGAATGCTAAGGGCAGCAGCACGCCAGCATTTAATATTTTAGCGGTTAGTCTATGCACGCTGTATTGAGGGTAGAAAAATCGGCAGAACAGTCAAACTCAGGATATGAATTAACATTTTTACAGGTTTTGGTAGCGTAAAAGAATTAAAATACGCTCGTACATTAAAATATTTTTATGAGATTTTGTAAAGATCTAGATGCTGTTCAGGTGCAAGGCGTTTAGCAAGGCATTATTCGTGGGTTTGACAAAAAGAAATACACATGTTATTTTTTTAAATCCAGTCTTATGAGTTTATGTAACAATGTTTAATAACATTAGTCGTTTTAGGCATCCGTATACTCCACTTACGATAGTACCCCTCAGCGCCAGTGTAGAACTATAAGTTATAGGCTGAGACAAACGGTAAATATATTCGTATAGGTATAATTTTACAAAAACCATGGTGAGTAAAACAAAAACGACAAAAACTCATAATTCATATTATTGGCATTGGCAAACGCTTTTTATCGTGGTATTGCGTGAGTCTTTAGGAGGGAGTTAATTCTCTGCCCCTACCTGAGAGCACCCATCATGTTCGTCTATTTTGAAATCCGTCTCGGTGTACACTCGTATGATATCGTTATGCCGTTTGCCCCGCAGGGTTGTTATTATTATTACTAATTTTTTTTTCGTTGTAGGTACATAATAAAGCGCACACCCGCATTGTATCCGTAAATCGTAGGGGTGCCGAACTGCCGAGGGTCTTCAGCATCCCTTAACTCGAAATTGGCCCGCGCCTCGAAATGTTACATTGTATTGGAATATTCAACACATTCCTGTCGATCCGAACGAGGAGGAGAAAATATAATGAAACAATTTATGTCTGTAATCGATCTAATGAACTGTCCGCTGACACATGAAAACATAATCGATATGCACAATATATTGTTTTAATGATTGGTTAATTATACTAACATAAAATGGTAGAACGAAATCATCAATTAATAATGAATAGGTATTTTGTTCTCGTTAAGTATAGTCATGTACTACAATTTTAAAGAACTTAGTGAAAATGAGTAGGTACCATTGAAATGAATTTAAATAAATGAATAAATTATTTCAAAAAGGACTCATTGGGAAGATGAAAAATACTAGTCAACGCATCTAGAATTTAGAGAAAATTTTTATTTTAAAAATTTAGTTATAATTTATAAACAATTATGAAAATATAATGTTTAGTTTAAAATTTAATTTTTATTATTATTTTCATCGATATTAAACGCATCGAATGCAACGATTTTCATTCATAGCATTGCAGTTTTATAGATGATTCGTTTTAAACGAGTGACTAAAACACACGATTTTTAAGTAAAATTATGCCATATTATATCTTGTCTTGAGTGTAATTTATTTAGTGTTGTTTTTTCCGAAAATCAAATTTAAAATGAAAACATTCTAAAGGTCTGAGAAAATGTTAATCTAATTGACTCATTTTATTTCTCATTATTATAAAAGACAACTAGTATAAATATTTAAATGAACACTACAAAAATAAACAACAGCCTAGGCCATATACCATATTAGACTCATCAATGACTGCGTGACTATGATACGAAGATAACAAGTTCTAACTGATATCATGTGGCGTCTTTTCAATTATTTTAATACTCATTACTTGTATGCAGAACTATTTTCACAAAACATGTTGACGATTATTTTTGTGACTTAAAAAATTGTATAAATGTCTATGACTACGATAGTGTACTGACTATTCGTTTTAAGATCTATGACTTATGTGTTATAATTTAAACAAAATAAAAAATCCAATACAATAACCGTGCAATGTGCAATGTCCACGATGTACAACAATATTATATGTTTATGCACATTGCACACTACATCTACATTTGATAGTAAACACGTGTAGTATGTGAAGTACATATATAACTATAAGGGATAAATACGAATAGGTATTAGCAATTAAATATTATATGGTATGATAAATATTAATTTTATAAGGTAATTTATAAACTGAGAGTTATTATATTTTTGCAATTGTTTAATGTATAAGAATTTAACATTTTTCAGTTATTTTCAAAAAACAAATAACTAACTTCCAATAACCGCAATGCGACCTGAGATAAGTTCATTCGTATCAACTTTTGTTTTGATGTTTCAGAAAGTAACAGGTTAGGTTAGTTAAACATTAAAAAATAAGTGTGATTTATCTTCGAGTTTTTCGAAATTTTCAAATTTTAAGAAATAAATGACTTTAAAAGCTTTTACTTCTCTTTTGAAATGTAATCCTAGAAAACATAAAATATTACCTATATTATTATCGTTTTTAAATTTGTTTTATACGAGTACATTTCTTACTTCACTAATGATTTTAAATCAAGAATAGATTTTTGGTTGGGGTCATAATTATAACGAAACTGTATTATTAACCAATATTTTAAATGGTTGATAACAAACAAATATTTATAAGCTTTTTAAAAGATTTTAATTAGTTATATTTAATATTTATTATAGACAAAAAGAAGTTGGAAGCCATGGAAATGTGGATATGGAGAAGAATGTTAAAAATCAGCTGGACAGAAAGGAAAAGTAACGTAGATGTATTAAACCAAGTAGGAGAAAAAAGAATCTTATTAAACACCATAAAAGAAAGAAGTGGAAAAATGTTCAGTCATCTATTTAGGCATAATCTGTTTATGACGAATATATTTGAGGGACGAATAAATGGTTACAAAGGAAGAGGCAAACCGAGGAAAGCATACATAGAAGAAAAAATAAAACAAGCTGGCTGTAGTCGATATATAGAAATGAAAAGATTGGCTTCTAATAGAGAAGAATGGAGAACCAGATTTGCAACGACAAGGCAAGGCCTTTAGTAGAGAAGAAGATACTTAATATTTATATGAAATTTCACAATTCATTTTCAGTTTTAAGTTCTGAAAAACAGTTGAGAATATTTTGTAACAATGACTTTTTTAAAGTACCTATTTATTGTATCCCCTTTACAGTCTCTAGTGGGAATTCAAGAAAGTTTTCAAGTATATTATTTTCTGGCTTTAAAAAATATTTTTCTAAATTGCCAAAAACACGTTATTGTAAAATCTTTTATTTCATCGCTTTGTTCAGAAATAAAAAAAAAAATTAGTACACATTTTTTGGGCAGATATTATAATATATTAAGTATGTATTATTACAATAATACTTATAAGTATCAATTTATGAAGTTGTGCTAAGTTCTTAAAATAAAATTACTATACGAAGATACGAGTAGATTACCAGCCATCTGATACGTGTAAGAAGTACGGTCTTCAACTTCCACTTGACATCACGATTTTATGTAAGCCTCCTTATCACTATATTTTTTGATTGTATGTAAAATAAACATAATGTAGTCCGATATAAGTAATATCACAATACGTGTGACGTGAAAGAACAAATAAATATCGCACGAAACAGAGACGTATATTCAGGATCTGGATCTGGATCTTATTCTTCTGCTGGCTTGATTACTCTTTTAGAGTTTTCATCGCCATTATTACACTTCGACGCCTATCACTATCTTGAAATACCTCACTCGTGTCTTAAAATTCATATACATTTCCTCCAGAAAATTTTTCCATATGGTTTCAATTCCATTTTCATTCCTATATTAACCTAACTGGTTGTAAAATACATATTGATATGCGATATGCCATTCTTAAATTAAAATTCTAAACGTATATGATCCATCGGAAATGGCTGAGTTCTAACCATTCACAGCACGACAGCACGACATGGTTAGTGCACCGAACTGGGATACAGAGTCACAACACTTTCATTAATTGAGTATAACTGAGCTGATCAATTTCGTAATTGTTAGGTGACAACTAACAAACATAAATTTTTAATACACATGGAAATATGATGTCTCTATAGTAAAATACCACTTGGACTTAGTGCTAACGCCTTCCCCTTAATCGGGTCCCGTTAAATACGTTTCTTAAGGAAGGCACCTGAACTCCGTGTATGAATTATATATTATTGTCATGTTATTTATTTTATTTTACTTATACTTATGCCAAATAATAATATAATAATGTTGTATTGCCTATTTTTTTTTTATTTCATATGACACTGCAGGTATATTAAGTATACTCAGAGTTGGGCAATAGGTACTAAAAAAAGGTATCTTGATAAATTTATTTTGCCTAAAAAATACAAGGTTCAAGATATCTATCAATGATACTTACGAAGACATAATTATTATTTTATAATAAATACTTTTTACCTATTAAAATTGTGTAAAAAAATATATTATGTTCAATATTTTCATTATAATTATTAATAACAATATACAAATATAATAATAAATAAAGTAATAGTTAATGATTGTATAAAATAAGATTATCAAATTAGATTTGTTAACCAAATAATTTATGTGAGTATAAAATAGTTTTAAAAAAAATTAAAGCATTTGACACTAATTGCCATACTTTTTTCGTTGTCACACGAGTTTTCGAGCATTGACAAAAATGGTACCTCAAAGAACCCACATGAGTATTGCAATTATATTCTGTAACAAAACGTATCGAAAAAAATAAAAAATAAAATAATTTCTTTTATAATTAATTATCGATTAGATTTATAATTTAATTTTTGGTGTGCCTTGTATCTTTTCGCATAAAACGATACAAGACATCAGAAAAAAAATGTACCTAGATACAAGATACAATTGTATCTTTAATACGTATCAAAGATACATGTATCCATGATGCTGCTCAACCCTGGGTATGCTAATCGTTTTATGTATGTTTTTTAATTTTTTATTTAAACCCATTTAAGTGGCTTAAACTATAAAATAAGTAATCACAATGAAGAACAATTGAAAAGCTTCTGCGCAAATATTTTCAACGGTCCATTTAGAAATTACCGACTAGGTATATAATATGCCGAGGGGGAAAAAAACGATTGTCATTGAACAGTCGTTCCGGACGGCACACGTTGTTCCCTTCATCGAATTCATGTCTACTATACATAGTATTATTATAATACAAATCTTTCGATCTTTTTTCCCCATTATCCATAGACCACCGTCTGGGGGGGCCGTTCATAATTTGTATAATAACTTCTTTATTCTTGTCCGTGGACAAGCACAACTCCCAAATTAGACCGTGTCGATGATACATCCTCCCCGCTGTGCATTTTTTCTTTCATCCCCGGCTATATTATTTATACCTACAAGACAGGTGGGCCTATTACGTTTTAAATAGTGTGGTTGGTAATATTTGCGGTGAAGCATAACCGAGAAAAACGGAACACACAGTATATAATAGGTTAATAAATATAGGTATAATACTAATAATGTTTTATTTGCTTTTTGAATCATTCCATCGCATTTATAAAACGTTAAAAAATAAAAACAATATAGTATTAATTTAGTTATTTTTATTTACACGAAAATGCATCAGGAGTTAATATAGGAGTACGTAAGAAATATAAAGTATAATTTATAATGCTATATAAAGAAATGTAGGTATATAAACCTACTATTACATAGGTACGTATTAATAATGTATAATATGTTTGAAATATATTTTTATTTTGTGCCATAAATTGTATAAAAAAAAATCAATTAACTCATAACTAAAATATAATGGAAACTAGGGTTTAAATATTATACAAATATTTTTAATTTAAATTCTATACTAGAAGACGTGATATATAATATATATGGCATATGCGCATATAACTTATAATTTAGTACTGGAAACATAAGTTACAAACTTGGATATTTAATTTAAAGTTCCGTGTGATAATTTACCTATTATAAATGAAGAGCGCCTTGCAACTTTTCTAGAATTTTTAGTTTGGTCAATGTCGTATGATTTATACGATAAGTTTTGTTCAACAACGAATGTATTGAATAATAAAAATAATAGCCTATTAAGTAACTAAAATGCATATATTTTATTTTTTTTATTCAAGAACTATTAACATTACATCTATGTTTATAAGTTTCATCATAAATAAGATTTAATAATTATACTTATGATATATTAAATATACTATATTATTATGATTATGGTTTAAGCAGTGAAGCTATATTATTATAAGTACTGTGATTTTGGTACCTACTAATAAAACAATTTAAAACTTAATACATTAATTCTAGATTGATTCTAAATTATTTATCATTTAGGTACAAATATTATAGAAATACTTTGCATTTCATACAATTTGTTATTATTAATTTTAACCAATTCATTTCTGATGCATTAAACGATTTTTGTTATTTTAAGATTTGTTTCATTTCCATATAAACGTCTTAGTTATACAACCATATTATATATACCTCACTAGATTATGTAACCGAACCGAAATTCATAAGTTTTGGATAAAAAAAAATTAAACATTAATTATATTTATTTTGTTTGATGACATCTATAGTTGAACTTATCTTAAAATATATTATTATAAATTTAGAAGACAGAATAATTTATATTGAAGACACAATTTAGGTATAAAAATGTATTTTTTACTCGGCGTGTGTAAAAATCTTTATAATAGAGACGAAATTATTGTTTATATAATATTAATTTAATTATTAGTTCAGTGAGTATTTAAAGTTTAAAAAGTATAAAAATCAGTTATGCTTCTTACTTTGATAATAGGTCTTATATTGTGTAGAACGGTATTAAAATATATCCATAGATAGGTATTATATGGTTATTAATAGATACGCATTATTGAAAATATATTATTTTATATCTATGCATATAATATGCGTAATACGTACTGTATAGTTTGATTAATAATTTAAAAATATTAATACATTTATTTTTTTATAAAATATAAGTAAGAATCAAATATTATAAATTAGAAGCCAAAACGTTTGGATAGTAAAATAGCATAAACATATTTTGTTTTATTTTTGATGAGTTCTGTATGTGTGAAATAATAATAATAAGTGTTTCGATACCGATAGATTGCGAGTCATAATTATTATATTATTATACCGTCTCTGATAACGAGAGTAAAAATCTCGTATGGAGGGGGTTAAGGGGTTGTGAAAAAACGACATGGGAGGGACCCGACCGCCGCCGGTTTCTAATTCAGTGTTCTTTCAGACGGTAACGCCTCTTCACGGACCATTGTGAATGCTGTACGACGGCGTGGTGTACCTTATTCCGTTAAGTTTTTTCGTTCTTATAAATTTTATTAATAAACATATGTGTGTATATATATGTATATATAAACATTTTAATTTATAAAATTAATATATATATATATTAGATAAATATACACGCGAATACACGCATAAATATATATTTTATAAATATTTAAACTATCGACAGTATAAAACATTAAAACAGTTTTGTGTTATTTGAAAGGATGAATGAAACGCTTACCGTAAAATTTAGTGATTCAACGTAGTGCGGATTGTGAATAATATGGACGATTGAAAATAGTGGCCGAGACACGATTCAGGCATGAATATTAATTTTGCAGTGTTTTTTTGTGTCTTACCATTTTTTAACGGCGTCACGAGAGCGTATGCCGGACATGCTTCCAGCTTAAAGTCGTAAGTTAATTTTTACTCCATATAATATTAAATAAATACATTAAATTGCAATAAACTATTTGATAACTTTTAAGCACACGTGCCACGTTTAAATAGCAATTTTCCTATACGAAAATACGCGATGTAGCAAATGCGAAAAGAATGATACCACTTAAAAGTTGAAACCCGCATGCGAGACAAATAAATATTATATTTTGATGATTACTCTCCTATAAATTTTTGACGCAACAGTACTTAAATGTTCGTACGAAAGTTAAATGCTTTGTCCGACCGTGCGTGTACTACGTGAATCGCGTGGATTTTATAATCCAACTAAAATAATTTTCTCAAAATGCAATATACGTATTATTATTTTTTACAAACGAATTCGCTCGAAATGAAACGTTTAAATTATGATGAACCATACAATATCGAAGTTTACAGCTAATACGCAAGTACGTATATTTTTCCGCGTGCTTACAAAATTTATAATCGTGCAATAATCGTTAATTACTTTGATATGATATTATCTTGGTGTTTCTAATCTTGAATTACATTTATACATAATAATTAACAATAATCATAAAAATAATATTTAATTAGGTAGATATATTAAAACAGTATATAGTCAACAATGATGTATTTAACTTTATTAAACAGTTGTGAAAAATATAATAAATTGAAATATGTCTGAACGTAATTAGCGTAAAAAGGAAAAATACCAACTATATTAATTGTTTAAATCTGTGTATATTGTATAAGCTGTCAACTGTAAATTACTTTTAATTCGTGTGCTAATCGCTAAGTACCTGGCCACATGTAATCACTTAGAAATATAATATTTCATTTTTACTTGAACATTTTTATGCATAATTTTATAATAATAGTTATTATAGTCGTAATTAACTCAATTTTACAAACGAACCTCAAAATGCTAAAATTAATTTAAATACCTTACAAGTATAATTTCTTGCTATTCAGATGGGAAATAAATTAAATAAAATTGAAAAATATTGAAAATAAAATAAAATAATAATAATCAATTATAAAAAAACCAAAATCAAGACTTCTTTGGTAACAAATAAAAATCGAAGGTACCTGCACAAAAATATATAATAAATATTATAACTATTTTAATTAAAATGGGTTTTAATTCCTTTAATGCTTAGGTACCTTTTTCAATCATTTTCTTATTAGTAAGGTACTGGCTAACGAATAATTTGAATTTTATTTAAACGCCTAAATAAAAATGTTTTCTAGTAATCTAACACTTAAATGTACATTTTTAATAATATATTACATTAAAAGTGAACTATTTACTATTTAATGACAGTATGTAAAATTACTATAATTATTTAAACAACTTAAATTTTAAATATTTAACTTAATTTGATTTTTTATATTCATCACATCAAGTGTTAAGGTAAATGAAAACTTATGATTTGTCCAGTTGGATTTCGTATTATTAGTATTAAAATTATTTTAGTTGAATTTAAAATGACGACATTTCATAGAATACAACTTTCTCAATGCTGTATTGCATTTTGAAGATTGGTTTATATTATATTCAATAAGTACAATGTACGTTTTAGATTTATTTCGAGAAAAAGGTTTCAAAATTGTTCACACATTTTTAGTGGATTTTTATTTATGGTTTTAGTACTTGGGCTATTCAAGTAGAATTTCTAATGCCATAGTATTTTCGAAATTGTTTTTTTTTAACTTAACATTAACACCTGGAAACTCAATAAGAATAAAACCATAAAAAGGTTTTTATTCTGATTTTTGTTGGACCGAGAGAACAAAGTCTAAAATATCAAAGCGTCATCAATCAACTTAATATAGAGAACCCCAAATGGGTATTAAATGATTAAATTCACGCGTGTAATTATATGACAGAAGACCTGAAATTATAAGTCGGAACGAGCGTCGTACACATATATGTATAATGTATCTAATATATATAGGTTTATATATAAAACACAGGGACCGCCGTCTTTTCACAGATCTAGTATAAATGTGTTTATAGGTACCTATATTTTACCTCATTGTAAGAACGGACAAAAAAAAAAAAAACCTTTCCTCGTGTGTGTAGTAAATTATTATTATTATAAACGTGTTAATTTTCTTCCGCATTGATTCACAAAAGCGCCGTAAACATTAGCTCGTAATGTGACTGAAAACTATAATATGTATGTATACCACCTATACGTATAATAATTGTCGGCATGCACAATGGGAAAAATAGGGTAGGCATACGTTGTTGTTGTTGTTGTTGTACATTATATACACGTAGTATACCTAAAATATCTACACACACACACATACATATTTATATATTTTATATACTTTATTGTTGTCGTGATGCCGGCTTCCAAAAGGGAAGGAGACGGTGTAAAAAAAAAAAAATAATATCTGTCCGGTCGATCTGCATTGTTGAGTTCTTTTATGCACTCCATTCATGGTTTTTGGCACAAACCCTTTTTTTCCGCAAAGAAGTAAAGTTATATTATTGAATTACCGTAAACCGATACGTCTAATCCTCTTCGTCCGTCGTGTATACCTACGTTGCGCTCCCACCACCAGTTTCGGAATTTTTTCTTCCTTTTTATTTCTTCTCAGCAATCATTTGAACCGGATTTCTATCGTCGCAAAACGATCATTTAGAAACCCGATCCGTATATTATTATTGCGCGTATGAAATATATATATATAAAAAATAGCTTTAAGGCCGCAGACACAATTAACTCCATTCAGCTGTCTACTGAGCTTCTGTGTTCGGCCAGACCGCAGAGCGCTGCAGCTCTTCTAAATGGAAGCTTTAAAGTCCGTTGCATGTACATACATGTTTGATTTGCATTCGAAACACAATGAAGTTGAGATATTCTATAGAGCACTGTTTAATTAGGATTTTAATCGCCGGCCCAATAATAATACGTACCTGTATTGATATTGTTATGTCATATAGATATATAATAATGTATATGTGTGTGCGAGGGTTCCATTAACGACAAATAAAGCCTCTAGGCCACATATAGACCACACGTACTGCGCCGCTATTCAAAACACACATATATTTTTATAATATTGAAATGATATATAAATATATTAATACAAATATATACATGTACAAACAAAAAACAAAACTATATACTGCTGTATGATGGAACTAAAGGTTAATATTTTTTAATTATGTCGCATTCGTACCCGGTGCCTTCTTGATTTCGACTTGAGTTTGAAAATAATGAACATAAACAATGCGTTATGTATCTTAACATTTTGAATGTAGGCAATTAAAAAACCGTTCAAGTTTGAAATTTAAGTGCATGTACTAATACACTTAATACGAATTATTTATTTATGTAATGTCTAAATTACTACCGAGTATAATTTTCATTTGATAATTGTAAATAAATAATATATAATATAATATAGGTATGCAGAGACAGTTTTTGGGATTTATAATACGTCAATACCATCATTTGAATATTTGATTTTTATCTAACTCGTTTTAAAATAATAAACACTATTCAAAACGCGTATTATAAACTTAATTATATACGCACACACATTTATTATTCCGTTTTATTTATTTGGTTTTATTTATACTATATAGTAGCATGCGTTATTACTTATTAGCATGTTAACAAGTTCCAATATATTTTTGCCGAAAAAGAAAATAAATACAATTTTAACAGTTCAGAGTTTTAACATTGTGTCAATTCAGTATAGCTGAATTGTTTCATTTTCCTATATGTGAAATGTATGTGTTTATTGTAGAATATTTGGTAATTTATACAGATTACTATTGAAAACATTTAAATAAGGGAATGTACTTGTGGACGTCAATGGCTTGTATGACATTGTGAATACCTTTAAACGATTGATTAATCAGGTTCATCGTAAATTATGATATTTATTTTTAAAAAATATAACACAACTGTAATTTTGGACGTTAGTAACCATTTTCTATTAATTTTTGTAATTTAATTTCGTGACGGGGAAATGTTTTGTTGTAACGGGTGTATGACTAAAACAAGAAATACTTATTATACGCTGAAATCATCTTAACTTATTTTCATATATTGATAACAGTTTAGTAACTGGGTGCAATTTTTACTTTTCTTGTCAGTTGACTGCATCCCATACCATAAAATCAGTTTATTTTTAAAATGTGGAACATTTTAAATACATTATTGACATCGGCAACTTCAAAAATATATATTTAATAATTACATAAATTTTTCAAAGGCACGGTGTTTGGAATGTATCTCTTTGTATATTTTAAGTGAATTGCTTTCACTGCTTTAAGTGTATTTTACATATTTAAACTGACTGAAAAAGATAATTTCATAAGTTGAACAAATAAAGGCGTAAATATAATTTACTATGGAAAACAAAACAAATAAAAATCTAATGAACTCTTTGTGGAAATATTTACTTATTAATAAAAATAAATGAGAAAAGATAGTATGTATATTATGGAAAATTAATAGGCATACTCTTAAATACCTATAAGAATATGTTTGATGGCTAGTATACGTTTTAGTATGAGTTATTTATATTAATACTTCGTTTGATCACTTACAGTTAAATACACTATATACTTATTCATTTAATTGTCAAAATATAAAATTGATAAAAAAAAATTGTATAAAATGATATAAGTTTTGCGCTTTAGCGTAGTCATGAAAAAATGCACGAAGTATCAGCTTTCGTACAATTTATTATGATTCATTGATTTTAAAACATTCTACCAAATGTTCAGAAAATTCAATATAGGTTCGAGGTTTTAAATTGTTGTATATATACTATATAGTGTATAGTGTATACCCAATACATTTTTGTTTGGAATATATAAGTAATTTTTTGATAAATAATAGCTAATTAGTATTCAAAAAATGTGTACCCTAGAATTTGGGAAATTAAATAATACACGATAATAACTATAATGCGATTTGAATATATCCCTCCATTCAATAACATTTTATGTATAAAATATACTATATACTCGTGTTGTTAACTACCAAAGTCTGTGATACTATACTCGAGTTAATTTAGTTTCATAGGAATTTAATAATTTTTAAATAATCAAAATTAAATTTAAATTTATTAACAATTTAAAAAATAGATTTAAGATATAATAAGAAGTTTGCCCAACACGGAAAAACAATATATAAAATAATAAATGTAATTTAAATTATAGTTTTTTATAAGTTTCCAAAGAATAATAATACAGTATTAAATTGAGTATAGAATTTTTATTTTCATGTTAATAATATTTCAAAAAAAATTTCTTTAGAAACTTAATAAAAACTATAATTTTTGCAAATATTACTAAAATTAAAATAACAATGAAACAACATTATTATTAAATTTTTTTACTATTCTTTTTTTATTAACTCTGTATTTGTTTTCAATTTATTAGAATAAAACAATTAAAAAAAAACCACGAAAAATTCGTCCTTATAGTAAATTAATATCACGTGAATGTGTGAAAATTTACAAGGTTAGAATTTGTATCGACCATGTATGTAATAGTATAGCCAGTGATGTAGTCGTAATTTTTTTAGTGAGTATACGCTTAAATAGTTAAATGTGTTTGATATATAAACGTGGGGGGCTTTGCCCCCCCACACCCCCCCCATGTATCCTTCGTTATTATTATATTTATATTTGTAGTTGCATTTACATACGTCATTATATTACGATACCTTGCCGCAATTAAACCTCTAAAGTTAACAATCATTCTCCTAGATATTTATTAATATACAGATAGGATTTTCAAGTTTCAATAAATAAGATATACTATATATATTATTAATTATTATTAAATAATAAAAACAAGAAACAGGATTAGGTATAGGAAAATATTAAGTTATAAAAATATAAAATTTATCACACTCTCTTTGAAATCACTATTGAAGACTATTTAAAGACAATTTAACTACCTCAGCACATTTGCTTCACTGGCCTATATTACACAATTTATATTTGTGACTTTTTATACTTTATATTAGTCGTCACTCGTCAGCTATTACTACACTATTACTACAGAATAAATGCATTTCCATACGCGTATACCCGCGTATCATGTGTTATTCTATAAGTATACGCACTTACAGAAAAACAGAGAAGTGGGTATACGCCGTATACCCGCGTATACGCCCCACTACACCACTGAGTATAGCACTATATCATATAAAAACATAACAAAAATGTCGTCCAAATATAAAACCCATATATATTTCACGTTATCATTAAGATAAGTTTTATTAAGTCTTCTTATATTATATTATATCTTATTATACTCTGGTATTCCGGCGCTTTAATATTGTGATACTATTATGGTACCCTATAAAAAGTGCTGGTAAAAACATTTGCATGATTTTTAATGTATAACTTTTAATATTATCCACAATTAACTGCCGGATAATGTTTACTGCATTTCATGTGTGTAGACGAAAAATCACACATTAGCCAAAATACACGCCTAATGTTGATATTATCCAAATGTTAGCATTGTCTGTAACATTTAAAAACGTTAAAAGTTTGACTCGTTGAACCGCAGTGGTACAGTTTACCAAAAAGTATCGGGGGCCTATTGCTTATTTGAGTACCGACTGATTTTGAAAAATATTGAATCAAAATCTTGTCTCCACCTCAAGCGTGCTCTTGGAGTCGAATCGTTCATTTTTTCTACTCGTACGTACACCAGAAATGCAATGGCTGACGTGTATAATAATAATAATAATAATAATAAATGTCTAATATCTAAAACGGAATAATTTATTGTACGTAATATGTTCGTTATAATTATACACGGCTGTGCGTATAAACTCACGCTTTGCATTTTTACGTGGACGTCGCGGCGATACCGAACCGTGCATAATAATTGTGTGTTATTAAAACATTCTTTTTACACACGTTCGTAGGGAATTAAAAAAAAGGAAAAAAATCAGTTCAAGTGTGTGAAATGCGACGAAAAATATTATAATAACGGCGAACGGCTCGCGTGCGCGGGTGAGCGAGTGCGTGCAGCGCGCCCTTAATAATTACGTTGATTACGCGTTACCCGTGTTCCGGTTCGCGGCGACGCGCGACGTCCGCGAAGTTAAGAACCGCGTCAACTTTTTGAGAGCAAGACCAAGACACATCGTCCGGACGTTTTTTTTTTTCACTCTCCCCCTCTCCCTCCCTCCGTTCACATTTTTTCTCCGTTCAACCCATTTCACGGCTGAATAATTACGCTGAAAATACATGTTATACCGTACACGCGTGTACATAAAGGACGAATAACGAACCACCTCGCACTAATCGTCTTCAACCATGCGTACATATTATTACTGTACGCGCACATAGTGTATACGTGTACAATAAATATGCGCGCGGCACGACTGTGCTGCTCTGCACCAGTCGGATCTCATTAGTAACGTTACGGACACCGTTTTTAAAAGTCGATCAGATTACAAAGACCGTATTTTTTTTTATCCATTTCGTTCGCCTCCCGAATATGGTACCGCTGCTGCGTCGTCGCGACCACGTGCTCTCGCGTATAAAGTCGTCGCGGATGTTCCTCTACGGCCTGTACAGCAACAGCGGTCCTTATTGTACGTTATACGCGCGATATATTATGCACAACAACTGCTGTACAATAATATGCACTATACACTACCGCTTTACCGTGCATAAGTATCGCATGTACAGTGTTATGTCCTTCAAGTCCGGTGATCGGTGTACATATCACCCATATATAAATGTGCGCGCAGACCTTTCGTACGGAGTATACATAGAGGCAAATATTCCGTTCCCACCCCTGTCCCCTACCGGCCCCTTTATAACACAATTATGTTTCATTTTGATTTCGTGAACCAACTGTTGTAGGTCGAACGGTTTTAAAATAACAAAATATGAATTTCTAACCACCAATTGTAATTAATATTTTCCTATTATTCACAATATATTGATAAATTGTGATAAAGGAGATTTAACATTGACACATCATTTCCTTTTTAACCTTAGCCTCGGATTTCCCGGGAGGGTTAGAGCAAGCCCTAATTTAACGTTACTTTTAACTGTAAGGATAAGGATATGTGAAAATTAAAAAAAGTTATATAATATTATATATATATTAGTATGTAAATTTGGTGATACAAAGTTTTGGTCTTACGTTCAGAGTACACAGCTGCAGTTATCTTTCATATCTCATGGGCAAATCTATGATATCGTAGGTCTGGAAAAATTATCGGAAAATTTTCATTAGATGATACAATCTTTAGAAGAGAGTCTGTCACCGTTCGAAATTGTAATGGTTGGAAAATCCGTATTTAGGTAATCAGTGTTAGATTTTATTAATGTTGTATATAACTATTTTTAAATGGATCAAAAAGTTAAACGACTCTTATCACGTAATTTTTTACTCTATTTACATTTTTTCTTTTCGATCATAAAATAGTTTTATTTTCTGTTATACATTTCAAGTAATTAAATATCGGCAAGAAAGAGGATTTTCTTTTGATAATTGTAATATGTAGTTCTTTACAAAAATAATAATATATTTATAGATAAAAAAACGAACCGCAATATTATTGTACACCAATTCGTATTATATTAGGTATAATATCGTATTTTTTTTATTTTATATGTTCATATTGTACATGTATACCACCGGAGCGACGTGTTCATAAATTATCGATTTTTAATTCTTTTTCTCCCCGCAATAGATCTCGGACGGGGGAAAGGGGTGGGGGGAGAAGTGTGTAGTCTCCTAAAAAGCGTTAGCGTCGACCGCGCGAGTGATTTAAACATTTTTCTCCGTAACGCAGCTCTCCGCCACGGATCGTGTACACACATCGCGTATTATACTATGGACATTATTATGTGTACGTCGTCGTCGCAGCTAGTTTTCAGAATGTGTTATTTATCGTTCGCGCGCGCGGCTCGCGCGGCGAAAATGATTAGTAATATAATACAAAAGGAGCACGTCCGCTCGCCGATCATTATTACTCGATGTTTCTCTCTCTCTCCTTCCTCGCGTTATTCTAATGGCTCGACGGATATAACTCCTCAAACACACACGCACACGTATGGTAGACGTAAACGCGCGTATATATATATTATTAGGTATCTCAGCTGATTTATACTTATTTTTTAACCGCGCGCGTACTACATACCATATTACAATATTATATCCGTATACGGCGGCGGCCTCGTCATTTCGCGTCCTGCTCGTACGAGATATTATATTGTTATTGCCCCCCCCCCCCGCGCCTGTACACGATGATGCACCGGGGCACGTAATAATATCGTGTGTTCGACACTTCCCCGCCGCAGCCGCCAACACGATACGCGAGTACATTATAATCCCGTTAATGCGCCGGCGATCCTGTCCTATCTCGTGATATATGTATACACGTGCACGGGCACGTTGCATACAATCGCGTTACGTGCACCGGCCACCGTCCGGGGCTTACAGACCGTCAGTGGACCGTTTACAAGCCGTACAAACGTTTATTACGTACGACCGCGCCGTAAAAAGTCGACGATCTCTACGCAGGTTAATATGAAAACTATCGTCCTTTGTCGTGAGATCGTTTTCGTTACGTATCCACGCGTTTTATTGATCTCGATCGCGTATACTATATATGTAATACTATTTTGTGATTCACACCGAAATGCGGATCGTAATACCGTAGATGTACGTGTATGTTAACGTATCCCGAGTGTAGTATGCGATTCTTTTATTCCTTCAATAATTGTTAACGTTTGAAAGTTTGTACGTTTCAACTGTACGGTGATGACTGATAGCCGATATGTAGGCACCTATACGCTTGTCTACGGTAGTTTGCCGTTGAGAATTACGCGCTATAAATAATACGCGCAGGGATAAAAATAATAAAAAACTCGTCTCGGAGCGGGTCGTTATATGACTGTACCTAAAAGGCGAGGGATAGGTTAGGACGTTAGGTAATAAAACTAATTTCGCACCATAAAAAAACGTATCCCGACGATTTCCCACAAATATCAGTGAACGTATTAGTTCTAGTGTTGCCTGTGTAGCTAATAAGCTAAAGGGTGCATCGCAATCGGCAGATGTACAATAGAAAACATAATATGGGTAATAATATTTTTTTATCTCGAAGTGTTGTAACACGTATATACAATAACCGAAAAACTTTACTTTACCACACGCATTCTTAGAGAGTATAACTTATTTCTGACAGTGGTGGTTTTGATAAAACATCATGGGGGAGGAGGGAAGCGATTTAAAATTTTTTTTTGGACCCTACACGATATTTATACACATATCATGTGCATTATATACAATATAAAGTCCGTACATTTTACTATAATCTATGACTTTAAATCTAAAGAAAATTTAATATTCTTACAATAATAGATACATAACTGCAGTAATATATTAAAATCAATTGAAGCATTTAAGGTATTGTACAGATAAATAATAATTTTAAACTAGATTCCCATGGTGGCAACATTTTATTCTAAATATGTATTGAGAATAGTTACGATTTTGAATAATTTTACGGTATACAATATTTATAATTATTATTTAGGCTGTAAATTAGGATTTATTTCAAAACTCAAAACTATGATGTACTGAACGTAGTACGTTTAACACGTATACACGCAATCATAGTGCGGCAGTTATGTTCAATACGTTTATAATATATGTATGAATATTAATTAGCTAGGAAACTTATAAATTTTTATAGACCTGCAGCTAAATTTAAATGATCAAAAAAACACCGAAGAAAATGCCTGTTTACCCGGGTGGATGTCGCGTACATATATATATCTATGTATTATACTGCGGTCTGACAGTGTGATGGACGAACGATACGCCCCCTCTTGAAAAATAGTATGTAATTTATTGTCCAATAAACCGGACGAAGCGTTTCGACATTTTTAAAATAGGCGACGATGTGGAAATGAAAATAATATAATGGAAATAAAAAATAAAAATAGAAAAAAAGGGAAGAAAAATCAATTAAATTTTAATCACAGACGTTGGGAGGAGTTGTACGAGTGTATCACTCTGCGGCCAGCCCCGAAAATTATTGGACACCGAATTATAGATCTCAACACGTTGTAATCATAATAATACTGGTTTTTTTCTTCATCTTGTGTGAGATCCTTCTACACGAATTACTGTACAAAAGAGAATGGAATGGAATGATATATATTTTTTTTTCCTTCGCCGAGGTCTCCGACGAAAGGAATTCGAGTCTTCGGTAGCCAAAGTATGCGCCGACAAAAAAAAAAAGTAATAATAACAATTTTTTCGAAAAAAAAAATCGGTTCCGCTACGTAAGGTATCTTATGTACGGTTTACGTGCGTGAAACTTATTCTCAGGACCGCTCTTTTGACCTCGTAAACGTGTCACCACGTGGAATATTGACCGCAAACCTATTGTTTCGAATTAAAAGAGAAAAGCAGGGATTTAAATTGTTGCCTAGGTGATTCTTATTGTTTTCGTCAGTCACTACGCCTCGTGACGAGCGTGGTGTGTATAAATTCCCACGGAAAGTCATCAATTAGTATTACGATGAAATCACATAGGTATACCGGGTATACCAGCCGAGCGCACATTTAAATGAAACAGTATTACCATATTATACAATATAATATAATCCGTTTGGGACCGTACACTTTAGATGTAATATCCACGACTGTCGAGGTTTTCAAAATTAAACGAGAATAGAACTGAAATATTATTAATATGTTTGCAGATTAATAATGAATAATGGTGATAAAACGATATTATATGTACTCGTATTTAGGCATAAACATCATACACAATTACGTTAACCGTAGGTGTATAAATATAGGTACTACAAAGTATTCTAAAAAAAAAATTCAGAGAAAAATTAACAATAAAAATAACTGTAGGTTCATTTATCAAGTACATGTTAATATACTTTTAATAGCTTCATAAATTCATACTTCATAACATGTTCATTTTACAAATAGCATACATGATGTATGTATATATTAGGACTATATTTTCAAACTGTAATATTGTTGGACAAATTGCTGAAATAATACTGCGGCGAAATAAAATAATTACACATAGTTTTTACAATAATATTTATAATATAATATATAATATTGTATATATAACTGCAACGTAATTCGTCAATGGATTTCAATAAAAACAAAGTTGAATGATTAGCATTCGAATTTCGATCAACATTTTTAATCAGAAATGTCGGTATTTATGGTTCGAAAGGTGATGATGATCGTGTTCACGTGCGAATCGGTCGGTTGCAGGATACACCTATAAATTATAATATGTATATTATACCAAGTCGTTTGAACGTTACTAATACAATAGCCGTGTGGAACGTCAACACTCGAGCCGTGGAAACAAAGAACACCGTGCGTTTCGGATGACGCATTTAAACGGAGTCGACGCGTGCGTATCTTACACATGGATGTGAATTTGCGGGTACTCGACTTTTCCACAATTTTTGCTCCAAACCTATATTGGTTATTGAAAAAAATCAAGAACCGCACATTAGCACGATATCACAGATAAAGTATCATAATCGGGATTTAATCAACTCTTTAATAAATCCATTAATCCGTGAGATTATATATTGTACTATTTGTACTGGTTAAGTGTAAACATATTTGATATTAGTATCATTGCTCGGGTTTTTCTATAAGGATTTGCCTTTATTAGGAGATAATCGTTCTAAAAGCCGTTCAAAATATTGAAACATATAATATAATAATTTTAAACTAGGTAAATAATGTCTCTGCAGGTAGTGCACGCATACCGCGGTATACTTAGGTAAAGCCGGTTGTGGTGATCAGATTTTTCATTTGGAAATGAGATTTGACATGCTAAAAGAAATTGTTTGTACAACATATCACAGTACGGAGAGAATGAGACGTCATAATTATTGTTGTCTTGGTGGCAGGAACGTGTATAGGTGTACCCAGGAAAGGTTGGGAACCACCGGTCAGCTCTTCACGCATTATTATAAACAACGTAGAACGTAGTATTTTGCGGACGATGTATAATAAATACGCGTGATTTGTTATAAGTCCGTATTGTCCGTGGTTGCAGGTTAATCGATGGCATCGAATAAGTATTATTTTTAAATTAATTTTATGGCAGAAATGTGTACAGTAAAATAGACTAAAATATTGATAGTCATCTCGCAAGTTTACATATAGCTGTTGCCCTTGACCATGGGCGCCAATAGAAAAAGTTTTGTTTTGGGCGGGTTGGAGGGCAAGATAATGTAAAAAAAATGTTGAGCTTTCGTGTAAGTAGTAGAACCTAGAGTTTCAAGAACTGAATGTTGATAACCTTTTCACAAAAATTACTCATATTTATATTTTTCAAACCAGCGCGTATCACACGAGTAACACGCGCGTATCACACTTTCAACACTCCTCCGAAATTTGTTCAACACCAGCAATATCAGACTATTTCTCGAACAATTTGATGACAAAAATACTTCCATATAACAAAATTAAATTATTTTGAATGCGAAATCTTAAAAGATTATGCAAGTTTCCCGTAGATCCCAATTTGTCACTTATTAGTTATTACTAGATCATGCGAATCGAACCAAACACTAATGAAGATAAAATTGGGCCTAGCCTTTATATATTTTGTCCAATTTGTGAGCGTTGAACGGTATTTAATTGATCCATAACAGTTCAAATTACTTTTACAGGGAAATGGGTAAGTTCCGCATTCTTCCCTCCAATGAGCACCCATGTTCTTGGTTTTTCGCGGGATTTCGGCGCCCCTGATTCAGAGTTACTTTTCCCTGGGTATTTCCCGGTACCTATCTCTGTCGCGACGATAACCGGGCGCAAAAACTCCATCGAACGGTACCTTCATAAAATATATTATATTTCGTGCTGCAATAGTCGTCGTCGTCGAAGTCTCATTTTCGTCTCTACGTTTATTGTTAACTCGTGTAATCATATATATATATATATATATATATATATATATATATATGTATACATTGTTATAAATGTGTTACGCGCACGGCAAAACTCTGCGGCCGAATCAAAACGAATGGGCGTGTACCTTAACCGTGGCATCTGACTCTATAATATTATATAAACATATTGTAATATATACATATATGTGTATGTATATATACGTAAAACGGACACGTCGCGTAGCCTTCCGCGTCTAGTTAATAAATATCAATGTTTTACACGTACTACACTCGTATACCTGTATAATACTACTCACACGCACACGCAACGCACGACTATATTACAATAATAATAATAATAATAATAATAATAATAATAATAATAGTATATTATTATTACCACACAGCCGCGCGGGGAAAATGGTATATTATATAGTATTTGATTATTAGGTTTTTTTTGTTTTTTTTATGCGATACACATAATAAAAAATATACACTACATGAAGACGTCAACAGGTGGCGTGCATCGACTGCGGCGGTGGTTTACAGTGCTTTATATATACATCGTATAATAAAATAATCCTCTTATAATTGCCAAGACATTAGGAGGTATTTTTTATTTACATTTTTTTGTTTTTATTAGTAGGCGCATCCACACGTGTGTACGTCTGTCGACGCTAACCGATCCCGCGGCCTGTATACACATATATATAATATAGTGCGCCACTCGTTAGCCGCGTGTACATATATTATAATGTATACTCGCATTCACTTGTGGCGGCGGCGAGCGTTCGTATCCGAGGGGCGACCGACGACGATATATTGTGTCGTACGCGCGTACCTAATTACCCTACACGTAATGTATGCGTCTGTGCGATGTTCACACCGTGTACTCTTACGATTAACACGTATTACATGTAGTCGATTCGACGAGGGAATAGGATTGCGGCGAGCACGCGATAGCGGACATTTATCGGAAAACGGAGGGGAGGTTAGGCGGTTGCGGTGGGGTACGGCGGGTTTTGGTGTCTGCTCAGCCCTACGTACCCTCTCGCTGAGCCAAGTATACAAATACCAAATACCAAATAGACCGGACGCGTGACGACGCGACTGCAGTTCCGACGACTCTGCTGCAGTGATGACTGCTACAAGGTGATTTGCATCCCTCCAACCAACGTCCAACCGTAGTAGCTATCTTTACTTGATTTCGGTTTTTCAACATGATTTCATTTCACTTGCACTTGGTGTGGACGTGTGGTACATACTAGATACAGACTTATTAAACAATAATTATTCGATGTTAATGGCATATTTATTTAGAAGTAAATACAATAGTATTACATGCCATTGTTATAATTACTTACTAGGACAAACAATAAACCGATATTATTTAGACTGACATTCAAGGATTTTATTCAAAGAAATGCGTATAAACGTTAGTCAATAAAGGAACAGAGGAAAGGTAAATGAGAGTTATTTTTTTTCGCTTCACCTTCAACGAGTGGGAAATCTGTACAAAGTTTCATGCCATCAATAAAGGACATTGGTTTGCCTTAATAATATGTGAATTAGTCACCTTAATCCGTTTATTTGGGTGTTACAAATTATTTCTAGTTATTATAATGAGTATAAAATGATATGGTTAATACTGAATCATACTAAAGAGTATGTTCGGCAATCATGTCCAAAGTTCACCTCCAACCAGGGCTTAGTCCACAATCCAGCGAATCCTGGATCCGGTAGTAGTCACAATACGAGTTCGATGTTTCGGCGCGTCGATTAAACTATTATGATATTATTTGCAAGCAGTAATATTAATGTGCATACTAGTAATACGCACAACCGTCACGCATGTGTTAGTAATACATGTAATATGCTTTTACGTACTTGCTCAGACCCGCTATAACGCGACCTTTAATTTCTATTTATTTGATCCGGCGAGAAGGCGCACGAGCAGGTTTCGTCGGGTGGTTCTGCAGACACTGCGTATGAAGGCGCATATAATGATATGTGAGCATGTACATTCGAAGAGAACGAAGCGTGTACATGATGAATAACGAAACGTACATTAAAAACATTATATTGAGGTATAATACGGTTTTTAGAAGAAAATATACGGCACTATGTTCTCCGGAGAGAGTGATAGAGTGAGGGGGGGGAGAGGGAGAGAGCTGAGCGAGGACCGCTTTTAGACTGTTAATCAAATAATACCTATAGCAGCCACCGCGCCATTGCTGTCGCCGCCACCGCCACCGCCGCCGCCGCCTTCCATAAGAAGAGATATATACCTAACCTCTAATCGTTGTCGGCTGTCGGTAATCTTTCATCTTATTGTTACGAAATGAAAATAATAAAAAAAAAAAAAAAACACCGACTAGCAAATACTCTGCAGCTCTTTCTCTGATGTTTGCGGTCCCGATAGTAATGACGTGTGTCCGTTCGTGTTTGTTCCCAATATATACGCGTACACCGTATATATTGTTATTGTTTGCAATATACGCCGCTCGTTTTAAAAACACTTGTACACCGCGTGTGTATGCGGTCTCCTGTGTATAGTGCATATAGTGCATCATCGGCGATCTTTTTATCCGATCGGTTATATTATATTATTATTATTATTATTATCATTATTATTTATACCTGCAGTGACATATGTTACACTATAAGTATACAATAATCGATTTTCCCGTACGTACGGGCGCGCATTCATGTCCGTCGCCGCAAACGGTGCGGTAATTAGGCACCGTTCAGTTCGTTTCGTATTGTACTGTCGAAACACATCGTTTTCACGTGATTTTTCAACCGAGATCTTCGAGTGTATAATGTACACCGACGATGCCGGCGATTTATGGCGATCGGGGGGGGGGGGGGGGGGGGGGGTCAGCTAAAAGTTTGCGTGTCAATCTATAGTCGGACGTAAAGTTTTTTTTTCGTCTCGCATGTTGTTATTCTTCCTATCAATCACTCTAATTTTACAGCTTTAAATGATACTAAATGAACCATACAATTTCCCCTAGATTAATCGAAGCTTGATACTCACATTTCTGAAAAAGTTGTCCACCGAGTAGGAAATATACTGATATATTCATTGTTTTTAATGTGGAATACATTGCAGTAGACAAGTATTTGATTTGTACAACAATAATATTGCTTAGTAATCAAATCGTAAATGCTACCTGACATTGTTATGATTTCGATTTTTGTCCGGGAATTATATATTTTTTTTTACAAATTTAAATATAAATGTATTCATTTACTTTTTAAGATTAATAAATTGTAATTAAATATTTATTATACAAGATTACATACGATTTATATTGTATGAACTAAGAAGTGATTAGTTTTAAGATAAGGATTTAAAGTTTTCCCCATGAGCTACTACTTTTGAAATTTTAAAAACATTTAGCGTATATATTTTATGTTTAAGTGAAAATTGGTCACAGATTGTAGTTTTTAATGATAATTGATAATTGTATATAATTTTTGATAAAACAAAAAATAAAAAAAATAAGCTTCACTTGAAATTGTTTCAACTCTAATGTTTTTCCAATTAATTTAGTTCATAATTTAAAAAAAATAATTTTTATAATAATACCTAAATAAATTATAATATAGGAAAATGCATATCTTATAACTCCTTTAAGTTATAGCTAAGTTATGTTTATTTTTTAATAATATATTTACGCTCGTATTTTTCACAAATAATAACTGCCTATACGTCTTTTGCATACAAATGATTTAATTACAAAATATCTTCAGCCAATATAATGTTATTATAATTTATTTAAATTTTACGACCGTAAATAACCAATAACGACGATACCGGCCTATGGGAACGTGTGCAGTCCAGCGAAATATATAATTGCGTTAAAGGATATTCCTTCGTTTTATTACGATGGCGTTTTATTGTGAATTAACATCCTTACTTTAAACATGTATAACATATACACCGCGATAGTGTACATATATTATTTCCAAGAAGCGATTCTTAAATTTTTCTCGGTCATGGACCTAAAAAGAAAAAGGGTGGGAGGAAATACCAGCGGTATGACAATAGGATTAAAAAGAACCCATTACGTGTCCGTGGGCTCGTCATTGTTTACATCCGACAGACGTTTAATTACGACTATTCCGCGCAATTGGTCTCGCACATCGGAAGCTTTGTCCGCCGACTTCATGGTTTACTATTTGTGTCATTTCAGTGGATCCGGCGAAACGGCCATTGTGCGCGTAGTTACTCGAAACACCGCGCGGGTACAATAATAATATACTTCTCGCCTCTTGCGCACCGCGACTTCACCAATAGTTTGAAAAGTCGTGGCACCCCATATTATTATCTTCTCGAAAATAGACATTGATTGATTTACGTGTAAACACCGCGCGTGCTGAGAAAACAAATTTAATCATCTTGTATACGGAATGAAGCCCGTTGGGTCTTAATGGATTTACACGAATATCACCACCACACGTGGCATGGAGATTAATTCGTATAACGTAATAATGTTATATATTTACAATTTACACGCGTATATTTACGTATGTATATGTATTAAATTCAACCGCAGTTTCATGTGCAATATCGTAAGTAGATTTTAAATTATTATAGTCAGAGCGCTGCAGAAGGACAAATTGCAACGTGGGGATTGTGAGTTGTGACGTGAGCTTGGTCCACCACAGAATTGTCGGCGACCATAAAATGCAAATTAACCGGTCTACGAGTTAAGATGATCATAAAAAAGTAAAATTATATTATATATAATATACTCGTACTTGTGTGTATATGCGTGTGTGTGTGTGTATGTGTGTATAACGGGGACATCGCTAACTCGTACCCAGAAGCACGCTATTAACATCTGACCAATTAAATCCATCAGAATGGTTTTTTTTACAACTTAGTACTACGATATAAAAATGTATTATAATGGATTATATACAGAAAATAAAAAAATATTGCGTGTCCCCGTCGGGCGGGAGGAGTAAATAAATAAAAACTGTTTATTTATTTTTTTATGGGAATCTCTTAGTTTATACGCACTCTGTTATAAAGCTCAAGTTTATGAGTGTGACGTATAGTACTTAGTACGTGTCTAATCATAGATCTAGAAAATATCATAACATTAAATTTTTTATAATGGATTCCACCTTATAGTTTTTACACTTTTTATCTAAAAAAAAAAGATATACCAGTATTATATATATATATAAGTAAGCGACGAAAATTATATTTTTGGAAATGTCCCAATTTTTAATAGCGTGCTTAAATCATGAGATATTCGAAATAATAAACATTTTATAATATATACACTACACAGTCTCCTAAGTATGATAAAAAATTGATGTAAATAAATGTGTTAGATAATGCGTCTTGTGGTCTCGGATTGTAATATTATTTAAATGATTAAATCAAAATAACTTACAGCCTTCGTGTAAACGACTTTAACGACAGGAGTCACTGATTAACCATCCGTGTTAAGATGTCTGCCTAGAGTGTAACGTGTTCATAACATAATTCATAAATCATACCCTTATGGCTTAGGTAATAGGTATACTAATATACTATCACGATAAAAGATAATCATCATATTGTTACAGAGCAGGTTCACACTAAATCATATGAAATACATTTAAGAAATCACTTTCGTCGTTTGTTAATATTTTTGCTTTTCTTTGGGTCGTTTCTAAGTATACTGTATACGGTTAAACTAATCTTGTTAAATATACTGTCATAGAACAAACCAGTAATTATTTAAAACATTTGGATACAAATGTTATAAAATAATATAAGTATTAATTTATATGAGAATCTAAAATATGCTTAAAATGATTAGAAAAATATGCTAAGGATTATACTACAACTGATGTTTCTATCATTATTTTAACATAAAAAACTGCAGTACCGTACATTTTTAAAACGTAAAATATGTGCAGACAATGTTTTTTAGATTATTATCGTTGCGGGGTTGTGAAAATGGCAAAACGTGAAGCGCGTAGCGCGTGTTCATTGATAGATATTAATTTATGATTAGAAAGTAAAAGAAAATGGCTTTCAAAGTATTTCAACCGTTCCGGCGAAGTGAATCGTAAACGGGAAAAAATCGTGAACGCGCGGCGACGAAAGAAATAGGTACCGGTGTGGCATTCGAAGTTGCGTGTGTACGGTAGAATCGTAGTGCCTGTATAGGAATTCGTGACTTCTCTTCCCCGGAGGGATCCGGTTATGACACGTCGTCGTGAAGGAAACGCTCATGGGATACTCGTGGGAATGGGCTGTGTGTGTGTGTGTAGATCCGGCCGGATAAAAGTTTCATTTATTTATCGTCTTGTACGCGACCGTTGAGCCACGAAATAAATGTTTATACAAAATAGAAAAAATAATAAATAATAATAATAAAACGTATTCGTTCTATATCGTGCTCGTACATACCATACGTATATGTATAGTGTATACGCGTACGCGCTTAAAGGTCTCTAAGAGCGACGCAAATATTAAATATCTCTACACGATATTAATATAGTGTGTACCCGTATAATGTATATTGTACATATGTTGTATATGAATCCATGCGATAAACTCAATAAAGCAAAACGACCGTGCGCAACGATATATCGTCGAATCGTCGAGTACCCCATATTCGTGTTCGCATTATAATATTGTCACACCGTTCCATAGGCGTTTAATATTATGTGGTAACTTTGGAACTGACAAAGCGATCGCAACGCGTGGATAATGATCGATAATATCGTAATTGTTATTCGAAGAAAAAAAAGTCACACATTTTTACTACAGCCGAAAAGGAGCGGAGGTTTTTCCTTTTATATTCGTATTCGTTGTATCGGTCCGGAATGAATGATTTATGGGTTAAAAACGAGGTTAATGCGAGCGGACAATGAATAGAGCAGTATCATGGTGAAGGGTCTCGGAAGTTATTCGTGGTCAAGGTTTTTTTTCACCTATGATTATGTGCCGTGCAACGCGTGTATGTGCTTGCCGTGTAAGTACGGTCATCTTATTGGTACCTACATATTGTGATAATAGTGATGTGTCATGTGGCAAATCAAATTAATGTAACAAATTTTTTCTCCCTCGGTAACTCAATTTGGCGTAGAATGCCCGCCCCACAGGGTGTGTTTCGCTGCGCACAATAGAGGGTACCAGAAGATATACCGCGGGGCTGTTATGTGTTCGGTCCAGTTCCGCATTATAGAAATCTTTCAAGGCATCGTATATTATATTATACGATTTGGGTATTTAAGGGACCATCATTGTAAACGTTATTGATTATCATGTTATGGTTGAATTGATTTGAAAAAAAATCTGCGGTATCAAACCGCAGTTCAACGCATGACCAGAAGCAAACCGATGAGAAACTATTTAGCTTTAGTTCAGCGCAACAAAAGACATTCTATATACACCACCGGACATACAACAATATATGTTAGGTTCTTGTTGTTGGGATTTTTTTTTCTTTAGTATAAGATTTAGATTTCTTTTAAATGATAATCATGTGTAATATACCCTAATATTTGAAGAAGAATTTTTCAAATATCTGTATTATTATATTTATTTAAATTTATCTAATTTAGTGTATTAATAAATAAACTATAACGACGAGGACAAATTGATATTGCACAAACATTGTGGCAGAAAATAGTTACAAAAAAAAGAAATTAATATTTATAAGTATAACCAATTATTTTAAATTTCGATGGACATTTAATTTTGTTAGTACCTAATACTTAATAAATATATCGTTTGTTTTTGTACCTACATCAATTATGACATTATTGGATTTTTTTTATGAAATCATGACATCCAATTCATAAGATAATCTCGAGCGAATAAATATTTCATCTATTATTTCGTCTTGAAACGTGTTTATTGAAAAATTGATAAAAATAAAAAACCACTAAACACAAGTAAAACATTATATTCGGACAGTTATATATATTTTTTTTGCATCCGGTAACACGTTTGAAGGCTTCACTTACAAGTATTTACATTCAAGTTTATTTTTCCTTGACTGGACCCTTGCCATCTACATATATTACAATGTCATCATGGTCCACTGTACAACATAGTATTGCTATAATGTATGACATTAACGTTTTTGTATTTAGTTCAACATATAGATAATACGGTGACATATCTTCGGAATTTAGTTATAAACGAGTGAAGTCACTTAAAGACTCGATAAGAGATTTTCTCGCTGTTTAGAGAAAATAACTTATGTAATAATTACCCAAATGTTTAGTTGATTACGTGTTTTATCCGGGACCACATAAAAATTGTCGAACAAGATTTTAATGGACTGTTTATAATATCGTACATTATTTTTTCATGAAACATTTTTAGAACATGCTAAACGATTGACTGGTGAAATTAATTTAACATCTAATGGTGCGTCAGGTCTGTTTGAGATGTTTTTTATACACCTTTACGCATGTGCGGCGAAAAGTATATGTTTATGAATCGACAACTATATCAACAGTCAATTACACTTCGAAAATAATTTTTTTCACGATTTCTTAAATTATTAATCAATAATCACAAGACATGGTATACGTATTGTGGTTATAAATTATTATTGTATATTATCTAATAAATTCGGAAATCTCTCAGGCGTAGAAAATATTACAGGTGTTACATACTTGTCGTTTAAATCCTTAAATTAATTAACTTATTAATTTTCAGTATACACTCGTACTATACACAATATGTTATACCTACATATATTATATGTCTAAGGATCTGAATAGAAATACTTTGAATAGTATCCGTAATTTTGTTCCTTTCCGCATAGACCATTATCTATTCGTTTCGATTGCGAAGTATGTTCTCGTGCATTATTATATTATATTTTCTCATCGTGACATATTCGATTCGTCGCGTACATACTCGTATTATAACTTATACTATAATCTCTATAAACTCGATGAAATAAAGTATACTCAACTTCGAGTATAAATATATATAATATATATGTCTTCGGAGTAGTATCATTATAATTATAAGCAACTTGCGTACCTCCGATGACCGATTCCATGAATTACGCTCGTCACCGGAATGAACGAAACCCGTTATGTTCCTACTTAGGAATTGTTTGATCTTATGAATGGCCAACTCTCTCGGTGTCAATTATAAAATTGTCTCTCCTGAGTCCTGATTGAGTTCCGCAATCGTGTACAATGTAAGAACGTAGAAGTATTTAACGTTTGATAAATGTGAAGAAAAAAAAAATAATATATATAATATATAAAAAAAAAAATGTAATTTAGTATATTAAATAATTATTATAACATGACGACGCGACGATTCGCTGAGCGGCAAATTGAAAAAATAAAAATAAATAGCTGAGTAATGGAGTTTTTCCATTACTCCTGCGCGGTTTGCAGCAACTACGTACTCCGCCGCAGAAAGATAAACATTATAATTCCTTGGCGGTTCGTTTTGCATAATATATATTAACGACGTTGAAGTAATCACATGATGCGTGCTCGCGTACACGTACATATTTCTGTATAGTTTGAATTTAGTCATTTTATTTTAAAACGACTCGATCGACTTTGAAATAAATAGTAATTAACGTCATTAATGCACGGCTATCGACCGCAGCGTTATCCGTCAAATGCTGTATTTTATTATGAAAAAAAAAAAAATACATAAATTATTATTATCAAGTATCACAGTGACAGTGTGAGCAAGCGATGCAGTCGATGTTACATTATAATACCTTCGATTTAAATATGTGTTCAATTAACGGTCACCGTATGGCGTATACATTATAATGTTGTTAATGCACGAAACGCGATGCCACTGAATACGTACTCGTATATACGGACAATTTTTCGTTGTATATACTATAGACATCAATATATCATATTAAATATCTCAACGCTCCAGGTCAAAATCAAAACAATTCAAAGAGCATTTATTTCGGGAACAATATATATTCTTCTTCTTTTCGAGATGTTATTCGCATAATAACTCAGCTTAACCGATCTCCGTTCCTTTTTCATTTCGCTTGAATACATTTGAAACGCAAATATTTTTAACTTTTTGATTTGTTGCAGTTTTAAACTGGAGCGTCGAAATATGTGCGTGCGTTATTTCGGTTGCACTGGACGGATAATAGCTATACGACACACGCACACGCTCGTGTATAATATATATATGTACTTATATAATATTATATGTGTATACGGATTCAGGTAGACGACGGCGGGCTAGATGATTTAAAGCGCGTTATTTCAACAAAGGACAGTTTACAGAACCACTTAAGTCTCTCAATGCACATAAATCACACGAGCGCGCAGTCTTCACGGCGCGCCGGATACTCTGAGGGGGTATATATCACGGTGGCCGCCGCCGCAGCAAGAAGTAAAAGGAGCGCGGGGGAGGAAATATTTTAATTTAAAATTCCCTACTCGTCCGCGGGCGAAAACGTAATATAATATTATACGTGCGCGTGCGTGCGCGTGTGTAATGTAATAGTTGTACGATATTAAGTTTATGCGCATATACAATATACGTATATAACAATATATTTTTACGGTTACATAACGTTCGCATCACATATACATTTATAACAATACCTATTCCCCGGGGCAATGTCGGGCGGCGGTAACTATCGCGAAACACATCGTCGGTCAACTGCGATGCCGCTGCTGCACCGCGTGTGTGCAGTGAATGTGGGAACCACGCGCAGTGCCTACAAGACCACCGTCGTCATCCCGGTACACCGTCATCGCCGCTGCTGCGGGTTGTGCGCACTGGCCACAGGGATGAACGCATGATGAACGGTTATTTGACCGACATATTATTATACCATTTCCGATTGTGTCGGGCGACGACACGCGTGTTTGTACAATGTTCGCGAACATCTGAAATTCCGAACAAACTATCCGGGCTTTTACCGTATACGTATACCCATATACGAGCGAGTTCCGATGCAACTCGATACTGTTTACGGCACGAAGAATGCCCAAGTATACTGCGATGTAAACGTTTTCGAAGCCATCATTACATCGCATTGGTTTTCCAGTAGTATAAATGTATATATATATATATATTATTATTCTAAGATCAATGACGTTAAGTGATTTTCATATCACATTATGGCAAGTTCCTACCTTTATACAACTCGTGAGATGATGATATCATAAAATGTAAAAGCATTCTCATGAGCTTTTTATCCTACACTTATAATATACGTTAATACTATATGTAGACGAGTATTCCTCTCTGACTTGCAAAACTAAATACCAACTCGTAGAATAAAAGCTCAAACTTACTCCGCAACATTTAATTTAAAGTTCAAGATTCTGCTTTTTGTGCACAAGCATATTATATAATATTTATATAAGCTTTTATAGTTATTAAAATAAAACTTTTATCTTGTGAACTTAAAAATCAATTCGTAATAAATGGAAATGTAGTTTATTTTATATGTACAAGGAATTAAGGAACCAATAATAAAATAGAAATATTTAACTGTCAATCAATCATTCGTACGCTACTCAACTATATTGACGAATTATTAATAATTCGTAATTGAGGCTTTGTCGGTTATTTCCTCTCTCAATGGACTCATCGAGTGGTTCGTACATATATTGACAACACGATTAGCAATCATCACCGTTAGTCATCGGAAACGATAAATCGGGTATTATTATATTTATGCTAAACATCGTAAAGTTTAACGACAATAAAGTTGAGTTCATTACCACCATTCGACGTTCAACTATTTCGCGGTAGTCTCGTAGTTGCGTACACGATATCGTTAGTCCGCGGGCTGGCTTTTTTCTTTTTTTTCATTCCAACGTTTTCCGAGTTCACCCCGCGGCGACCAAACGGAAAACTCGTTAACAGCTACCTCTATACGTGCGCGACGTGGTTTAGCGGCAGCACGTCACTGTTGTAACAAGACGTCAAACCGTCAAAGACTTCAACGGGTATGCCGTAGGTACATCATACAGACGTGAAAAAAGCAACGGTTACGTGATTAACGACACCTGTATGACTGGCCGAATCTCGCGGATAATTTCGCACCGAACGCGTATATTATTATTATTGTGTGTCCGTCCGGGCGGGATATTCGTATAATATAATACAGCGACAACGACCGGCGTGGCGGCCTGATGATGGTATTTTTTCAAAAGAAAATGATGTCATTATCAGACGGATCGAGAAAGTGTTGCGCGTATTATTCAACTGCAGTAAACGTAATAAATCGTCCGTGTTCGTGGCGCGTATATTTACAAGCGTTTTGCCGAGTTGTGGCTTCGGCATAACAAGCGTACACGAGTAGGTATATATATATATATTATATTATGTACGGCGCGTTCTCATCGACGTCAAAATTTTCATATTATCTTATATACCTACCTACCTACTTGGTATAAAATATAGTATATATATTTGCTATACATTATGTACATTTTATGCATATGTATATTAGTGCGCGTGTGTACGTATTTACCGCGAGTAATGGACACGACCTCAAGTAGAAATACACGTACACATCGCGTTGGCATATCGCTCGATCACGCGCCGCAGATACACTGCGTATAGGCTAGGGTACGTGCGTGTACACGCGGCGAAAAAGTCGATTATGTTATTTATGGATACGTACAATATATATTATTACGACGCGTCGTGAACTCGTAGACGCGAATACGTATAGGTACATACGTTATTATTTTATTTACATTCGAGACGGCGGCGGCGGCGGCGGCTAGGATCATAAGACTTATTATTAAACGCAGAATATCGCGTCTCGATTGCCGCATATTATACCTATATACCGCATATAATATACCGCAGTGGCGGCTCGAACTTTTTGTGTTCTTGTGCAATGTTCTTACAACGCCCCAAAACGATTTTATTTCAATGTTAGTATTATTTAATTTGAGTAGTAATCATGTAATTTTGATGGCTGAGTAATCTAAGTGAGATCGAAATACATTAAACCAATAATTGTGATGAATAATCTGTGAATCACGTGGTTCAAATACACTTATACACCCCCTACAAGACGTCACTGTTGATCAACCGCGATATTTTATTCTCGAGCCTACATGTATATAGACGTTTGAAAAATCGCCTCTCGGTCGGTGTTCGGGGGAGGACACCGAGTGCGAGCGCATCTGATTGATAATCTCCTATAGTGGTGTACGCGGTCCGAGAAATAATTTAAACGACGACGTGCGTTTACCCGGCTTAGCAACTCTATTATACGCTGCACTGCGTTTAGGTAGAATTGGAATGGTATAAAATAATGCATGGGATGAAATATTTATATTAAGGGCAAGTATTAAATTTCAAATGGGCAAATGTGACAAAGCTATCAATAAAAAGTACTTATGAATAAATTACTTGAGGATATAAGGTGTAATATTGAAATTTGGATATGAAAAATTCACTTGTTTGTTTCTACATTTTTGTAGCAAAAGTTCGATTACATCGTTTGCTTTAGGTTATCAGTCAATTTCAATACTAATTAAGTTATTTAAATTTTCTTGTGAAAGAGATCTTCTCAATTTTATTTAAATAAGTTTTAGTTTTGAGAATAATCTTTCACAATATAAGCTTGAGTACATGATAAGAAAGTTCAGAAGTGTAAGTTGAAAAACCCAGAGTTCAGGAGCGATCGTAACCACTTCGTCCCGTAGTGGCATAGCACTGCGAACGTTTAAATGAAATAAAGGTGTTGTACTTCTCCACTGAAAGGGATAAAAGTAAGTTTGAAGGGCTGTTTTCATAAGTGGCTGGAAGAAAAATGTTTTGGACCATTTTCAAATGGTTAGGAATTCCTGAACTTAATTTTTTGAAAAAATCATAGTGGTGCTAACTTCCAGTATGACAATTTTCTTTTAATATAGAGCTTATATTTAAGACCAACATTTCCCAAAAATGCTGTATGAATATTATTGGATTTAATTTTTGAACTTTTAATTTGACTGTAAAGTGTTGGTCATGTTCTTGCTACTTGGCTTAGTACCATATATTAAAAGTGTTATTATTGTTGTTTTATTCTTTTCTTACAAATCCCGATAAATGTCCAACGTTGCGTCCAACAAGTTCGAGTATAGAGTTTGTCGGAATGTTTTGCAAACTTTTTCGTGCCAACTTCGCGTACTTTTGCGGATCACGTCGGCCGGTTTCTTCACGACTTCACTCGATACATATACGTATATTAAGTATATCGCGAGTTTGCGTGCAGCACAAGCAGGATTGCCGGTGTAGTAAACTTGCTATAGATGGTCACTCGGGCGAACTCGACTGTTTTCTATTCGCTCACGAATTATTGCATCGGGTTGTTATTGTTCGGGTGGGGTATGCAGGCCACAGGATAATACGCCATGTTTATTTTGCTCTCACGCACTACGCCGATGCCATATCCCTTTCGGACCGAAATTATTTTTTTTTTACTTTCGCTCGCTGTTGCGCGAGTCGTCGTCCTCCTCGTGGCCGTTCATTACGATAATAGATCTGGCGCGTGACATCAAAAGGAATCGAGCGAAATCCATCGTGCGCCGCCGGTCGCGCGAGGGGCCGTCCCGTCCGCGGGCCTCGCGCGCACTCGCACGCGCGCTAACGTACGCGCGCACATAAGGGGGTTGAGCTTGATTAATGGGACCGGTACACGCTGCCCACCCCTGCAATACGTGTACACGTCGAGAAATGCGTGTGCGACGTGCACGCGCGGACACGCGCCCCTTTTGTATAAATCATCCCGGCCGCGGCTCACTGCAACGGCGGCGCGGCCAACCCCGCGATCGCTGGCCGACGGACGTGCCGTAAATTATACTCGCTCCGGTTATATATATCTCTCTCTCTATCTATCTCCGTTTCTCTCTTTATAATAATGTATAAAATGTATACGTATACCCGGGACCCCTGCCCGCTGCTGATGCTGCACGGCTCGCTCGGCTTCCCGCTAAACCTCGGCCGTCGTCGCGCGTTATACGTCGTCGTCGTGCGCACGGGACGGTCAGTCGTACGGTCACGAGCGGCGGTGTTAGCGGTGTAGATGGACGTCTCGCGCCGCGCCCGTACGCGTACGATTTATCGCGGCGGCCGCAGATGCACCGCGCGACGGCCCCGGGGTCCGGGTCCCGCTGCTGCTGCTGCAGTAGCCGCGCGATACGTCGTAATAATTCACCGGACTCGCGATCGACTGTATACGAGAACGCTTTTCCGCCGTCGATTATTCCGTTTTTCCACGGTTTCCCCCCTGTCCCTGTAACCCGTCCCATTATTCACCCCGCAGTGGCAACACATGCGACCGGACCGCACTAACCGCGACCCACCGTAGTACATACAGCAGCTGCAACGGGAAAACGGAAAAAACAAAAAAACCACTTTGGTCCGTCGATTGTTATTATTAATGCGCGTCGAACCGCGACCACCGATCTTTGTTCTGTTCCCGAAGACGTTTTACCCGAAACGATACACTCTACTAACTCGTCCGAGCATCGCGTGATCTCTTTTCGTCCCGTACTTCGCGTTCCGCGTTTTTGAGCTCAGAAAATGGTTTGAAAACGATTGAAAAACACATCACCAAACAACTCCAATGCGCGCGCAGTATACACGTCTATTAATTAAACTGCACCGTGTAGGCGACACCCCCTCGGCTTGTTCCATTTCAAAATACTTCTTTGAAAAAATCACCGATTTTTACCGTATATTATGTATAAATATTATGCGCATTACGCACCTATACGCGGCTTTGTTAATACTCCGAAAATATATTATACTTGCAATTCGTGCCGCATATTCATACTACTATAATACTAATAATGCAAAAATGTCTTTTAGATATATATATATATATATATATATATTGACTCATTGAAGCAGATACTAAACATGTTGACCCACTTTGAATATCTATTTATTAACGATACCTAAGGTAACGGATCCCGGACATGACAACGAAAATCTCGGCTTTTTTAAAGTAGATTTGTTATTATAATGCCCCAGTATTAAATTATACTATATACCAAAGTAATACATAAGTAGTTGTTCTCTATACGACGGCTGTACCTACTCCTCGAATATTCTCCATACTTTCTGCGCCTTTCGGTTTAAACGGATTATATATCTACGGAAGAAGCACGTTCTTTCCGGCTTAGGGATTTAATATCACATTTATAAGAACATAAAATCAAGATTCGGCGTGTACCATATGGAAATTATAGTCGTGGGATTTGATAATTCAAAACGTAGAAAACAATGTTGTTTTGGTTATATTAAACGCACTTTGTCACTGCGGGGCTGTTCACACTCATTCTTATCAAAACGTTTTACGATGAAATAAAATGCACCGCGAACCACAATGTAGACAGTATTTATCTATTCATCGCGTGGTCTTTACATTTTAACCTAATCTATTATTGACGATGATCGCGTTGATAAATTATCATTTTAATTTTATCCGAATCTAGGTAAGAGCGCTGTTTTTGGAATATATCTGTATAATCGTAAACATGAATTCGTTGGGGATTCATATTTCAACATAATGGAGACTATACAAGTCAACAAGCTTATATTAACATATTTGGTCCTATTATTAGTTTTCCATAGTGAAAAGATATAAATCAAAATTGTTTAAACATTTACATCTCTCGGGACGTGAAATGTTTGTATATAGCACTATTTATATAGTACTGGGAAAGACGAAGAGTAATTGTTGGATTTAATTTATACCAAATAATGTTGTAAAGATAATAAAATACAATACGCCGATTCGACGGTTGTTGGAAGACCTTTAGGGCAGTTTAATAATTATGCGAGATATAAATAACAGTAAATTGCAGTCTATTATTGGTAACAACTAATATTTCATAAGTGGACAATCGGTGATGTCAGACAATTTACGTTAGAAGTTAGAACTATAATATTATGTGTAATAATCATGTTCTTCTTTATATTGAATAAATATTACATTTTTTTCTTAATGCCCGTCAAAATACATAGAATAATATAATATAATATATTAAGAATTTTAATTAAGTTGTTACCATTGAAGGTCATCGTATTTTACTCGAAACCCATGCGTCCGATACCGTTATGATATAAAATGTAATAATAGTTATTAATCCGATGACGATTTATAGAAACGCGTTATAAGTAAAAATGTAACATTCAAAATGTTATTAATGTTATTAGTTATTACTTATTATCGAAGCAAGAGCCAGGTTCCCGTATTGCTTTTCTCTCGATTCCAGCCGATATCCGATGGACCTTTTTAAGGGCCGACAAATTATAATTTAAATAATATGGGTGTATTAATTTTGCGTGCGCGTAGTATTATCAGAATTTATTGGTTGACTTGTTGATTCCCCAAGGCGATTCTCGAATAACCGAAGTGTTAAGCAAGTCGATCGCTAATTTGATTTCTTATACGCGTCTATTACGCCACGCCGGGGCAGAGAATAATAATTCATGTAATCATAATTCCAAAACCTTTCAAGACATTTATAATGATTTGAATATTTCATGTGTGGACGGCGTGACTCGTTATTATAGTACACTATTATATCAGAATCCAGTAGTGGAAAATAGGAAGTTGAATCGAGCTATCTCTCGATAACGTCGAAAACGTTTTTTCAAAAGAACTGTCATCGCAGTGTTATATTTTATGCGACTTTGGTGTGTAATTTTTTTTTTTTTTATAAAACTCATGAGTTATGCATCACGTTACCGTGTATAAATAAATATCTATTGTTTAATTATTAAAGCGGTCGACTAAGAGTATTTATGGTATTTATCGTAAGAGGTGGTCTATTTTATCACATAAATTTCCATTTAAAAAAATAAATAAATAATCGTAAAAATAATAATAATAATAATAATAATAATAATAATAATAATAATAATAATAATAATAATAATAATAATAATAATAAACGTTTCCTCGGCAACGTCGTCTCCGAGCAGCAGCGCACCGTGTATTATTTTCATTTTGATCTTTTGAGCGCGCCGCAAACAAAACCGGCTTTTGTTTGAACAAAATGTTTATCGAACGATTTATAGCACAATCCGTCACGCGTAAATACACATAAAAAAGAAAATAAACAAAAATGTACAAACGGAAGCGTTTTTCTTTTCCCCCTACGTTCGTCGCGGCCGGTTGGCGAATATACAGTGTGATGCATATACGTGTACATACATACATATATACAGGACAGACGTCGGTAAACAATAAAAGTTTGGCCCTGCGGTATACATGCATACATATGTGCATTACGCACGCACAACATTATGGTCGGCGGATCGTAAAACCGGCGGCCGCCGACTGCGCGTTATGTAATGTATAACATCGTGTACCACCGCAAACACGCGCATGAAGCCGACCGGTCGAATAACAGTAATATCAATGCGCACACGTCGTTACAGTTGCGCGTGCGTGCGTGTATGCATAAAGCGTTCGGGGAAATCACGTTAATAATGATAACGCGTAAAACGCGCTCGTCGGCAGAAAGCTCAAATGTTTTAAGCGTATAATTAGGCGGTCCGTTTACACGCGCGCGCGGCTCCGGGCCTTCTCTCGCCGCCGCGCCCGGAGGGGTTGTTTGTTCGGTCGCGAAGAGAGCCCGCGCGCGCCCGTTCGCTTCTTGTCTTTCGCTTCGCTCGTACGCTCGGTCCCGCGACCCCGTCCCCGTACGCTCGGTCCCTCTCGTTCCCTCTCACTCGTCTCGGGGGCCCGCCGGCGTTTTATGATTACCACGCGCGCGGTGAAATATAGTTATACACGGTCGAACGGATGCAAATGAAATATTAACTCCCTCGCCCGCGCACGGTTCTCCTACCGCGCCCCGCCGCCGCCCCGTTAACCCGATCTCGCCGACGGTATTAAGTCGTTACACCCCACCCCCACCGCCCATCGCAATACACCCTCCCGCCCATCTGGCTTGTTTCCGGAAACGGGGTTTATGTGTGTAATTGCCCTCGAGTCTCTGGGCGCGCGCGGCACAGCAGCAGCAGACGCGCGCACTCGAGATCTGTGTATGTATGTAGGACGATTTTCGCCTGTTCCCAGCTCGCCTTCCACCCGGCGGCGGCGATCATGACCGTTCGCTCTTAAAATGTTATATAATATTATTATCACGCCGCACGACACTGCACTTGCCAAGCATGTGATAAGATATTTTATGAAAAGCCCAGTGGTCGGTGGTGACTGATAGCGAAGTGGGAGGGGGCTGAAGGAGTCGTCTAGCGGACCGGATGTTGGGCCGAATCTGGTCCCGAAATTAAGATTTCTACACTCGAGTTGATCGCCGGATGTTTTTGGGCAACTATACCAAGTACCACACAAACATTTTCATACACGTTCTGACAAACTTAAGAACGACTACAACTATTTTAAGCCCAGAGTGCAGAGGTACGGTCAAAAATGTTTTCTTGCCGAGGTAATGAAAGTATATCACATTGGAATTCCATTAAATATTAAAACACATATTGAATAATATTAGAAAAGAATATACGGTTTAAAAACATTTTTTTAATGTTTGTAAAAATGTATAAGACATTAAATGTTTTACAAAATGGCGAAACTAACTCTTAGCACAAAAATAGCTACGCGCTATAACAAAAGCCCTACCGCCGGTAAATGAATCAAGTACTGTGAGCGTTGCCTCTATATATTCGGGCTTACTACTAACAGCGTCCGGCGCTCAACTAGTGTAATGGGTACCTAGAACAAGCCGAGACCCAAATGGTGTACTATCTTTTATCACCCTCCGGTGTTCGGACTTCCCAACTCGCGATGCGCACCCGTATGGCGGAAACGCACTTCGGTGCGCAGCGGATTTCTTATTTTTCTAATCGTTGCACGTTTCGCGTTTTGCAGGCACTACAAGGAGCCGCCGTCGTACGCACAACAGGTGCCGTGGACACCGCCGGAACCGGCCGGCGGGAACGGCGTCGCCGCGGTCGACGCGGGAACGGGCGGCGGCCCGACGGGCATGGGAGACCCGTTGCTCCTGTCGCCCACGTCGTCCTCGTCGCCGGCACCGGCCGCGTTTCCCACCGACCCGCCGCCAAAGTGCGCTGACGTGACCGGCCTGTCCGCCGGCCAGGCCAAGCTGTGCCTGCTCTACGAGGAACACTTGGCGTCCATCCGGTACGGCGTCCAGTCCGGGCTCACCGAGTGCCGGTCGCAGTTCCTGCACCGCCGGTGGAACTGTTCAATGAACGCCGAAAGTGCCGGCGCGCCGTTCCTCGGACCCGACCTGCAAACAAGTACGTCGTGCACTGTCTGTGTATTGTCCCCGAGGAGTAAGCACGTGCCCGGGGTTATCGGGTCCCGGGTTTCGCGTTCATGTCCGAAAACTGTTTCGAACACACGGGTCGTTAACTAAAACAGCGACCAGGCCCAAAACTGCATCGAGAACTGCACCTGGAAAACACGCACGCGCCGACCGTTGCATTCTGTATTTATCACCTCTAGGGTTTAGTCTCAACTTTCTTGACGATTCCGAGGCTCCCGAATCAATTACGACCGGCATTCGGTATTGTATACTCTACATTCATCAAACTCATCGAAGTATTGTATTACTTTTCATTTTCCTGTACGTACATGCGAAACGTTCTCTTTTCACTTCAAAAGTAGCCGGGGTTAAATTTATTTCCGACCAAAGACCTCTATGGTAGACTCATGTATACTGCGTTCGCTCAAATTTCAAAAAAATTTCGAAATCACATATTTGAAAATGTATTAGCATGGACATGTTCTTATAACGAATGGTTTATCTTGCAATCGATAATTCAGAAATTTACCGATAGTAAAGTTGTGTACGCATGTTTTAATAATTAACATTTAAGGATTGACGGGAAAACTACCCGAATATAATATGATACGGGTTGGTATTTTATATTTTGATATTTTTAATTTATTACGAGAATAATTAAACAATCTACGAAACCTGGCTCGGACAAAACTCCTCCTATTTATATTACAGTGCTGCTAACCCGTTTACCCGAATGAAATTGATTGAATATTTTGTGATTTGAATATAAAACAACACGTATTGTTTCACTCATCAGAACGTACCTACAAATTGATCGGGTATAATCTGTTTGTAGGCTTTATATAATATAATTTTTCCCTTTTTAATTAATCACCGATCGATGATTTATGTAATTATTTATGCTTTGTTCGTCATATATTATGTATATGTATCCAACGTAGCTATGTTTGGTCGGTTTACTTATCCACATTCATAACTGTAAATAATATTTTGGTTTAAACTAAAACAAATGGGTTACATATATTATTGTAATAGGCGTTATAGCATAGTCTCCGAGTACGTAACGATATCCTTAAGTATTACATCCCCGTCAAAATAATATAGTTAACAGCCTGCACAATCCGTAATAATACGATATAATATGTGCTGACAAAGGAGACGAACAATACCGTTAATACACACACACACATTATATATATTATATAGCAGGCACCTGTGTTATTAATTAATTTTCCGAAATTTTGCTGTGCCTGTGCGGTGTGTATGTGTGTTTAATATATTTAACTTTCCGAGTCTGTTTAATGTTTTCAAGTTTAATAATTTGTGTTCGTGTCGGTTACAGGTAGCCGCGAGGCAGCATTCGTTCAAGCAATCAAATCGGCCGGCGTTGCGCACGCTATGGCCCGCGCCTGCCGGGATGGTCGTTTGAACACATGCAGCTGCTCGAGTTCTGGAAGACCAAAGGAGTTGAGAAGGGATTGGGTGTGGGGCGGTTGCGGAGATAACATGGAATACGGATACAAGTAAGCGGCTATTATAGTGTTCATAAAATGTTTGTAAAACGGAATTCATTAAAATATAAGTAATTGTTTTCTTACAAAGGGAAAACTTTTTTACGACGTTATATATTGTGAAATTTCTTTACTGTAAATACTTTGAACCAGCCGTTATATCTTATAGTATAAACAGTTCATTTTATTAAAATTATTCAAATTCCACAAGACGTACAAACAGTATGTACTATACGTCTTATCAGGGCAGTTTTTTCATATAGGTTTCGTAGAAATATATATTAGCAATGTCAACGTATTGACTCATCGAGACAATTATTTCGATTTTTATGTATATATCAGTAAAGTTGTTTGAACTCGTCTTATGAAATGCATTCTATATATATGTATGAAAATATATGTTATGAAAAATGTTTATATTCCTAACGTAAACCGACTGATTTAAGCTGAAACATATATTATATAAAGTAAATACGGAGTAAAAAAAAATAAATAAAGAAAAAAAAAACAATGAAATGCAATAGATCAGATCAAGTGGGCAGATTTTTAAATGACAGATTGGCAGCCAATGAAAGTCATTACAATTCAAAGTTCTTAGACCACCACGGGATGTCAATTGTAAACTCCCGTTCTTGGATATACTTGTACCATTGTTACTTTTTCCTTATATAGAATGATCGCTGACATGGAATTTCTTACTTTTTAGAAAATGTACACGATCCTTATCGAATTTGTATAATGATTAGAAAAATAATTTATCTCGGATATTTCCCGACTTGATTTCACATTTGATGTGCGATTCAGCTACCTATTGATATCCAATTTATTCTACATATTATATTTTTGTAATATTATTAGGATTTTCATTGCAATTATAATTGATTTAGATTTACGACGTATATAATAATAAAACTATGAAGACATCTTAATTTCAATATGTTAAATAAGTATTGAAATAAACATCAAGCTTGAAAAAAATATATATATTAAATTATAGTAATGAATTTATAAATTCCAACTAGTTTTATTTTGAGTATTATTTTTTTCAGTAATTTTTCTAATTTATAAATATCTAATATTTAACCAATTTATAAGTAAAAGTTATGGTATATAATTTATAATTAAACTATTTTTATTTTCAATAATATTTGGTGTATAATAATATTCTTAAATTATTTTCCAAATTAGGTTTTGAAATGTGCGAGCATTAACAACTTAAAAGTAAATAATGATGTTAAACGTCAGAGGCTAATAATTTATTATTGTTAGAATAATGTACGTTGATTCAGAAGTTACATTACCTTACTTACAATATAAATTTATTTTTTCGTGTTTTGTGTAAAAAGAAAAAAAACCGTTCGATTACCTATTCGAGATATTTTTGTTCACCAAAATGTAAATCGATGTAACAAAGACAGAAGGTCGTACAAAAAACATTATTTTAACGTACGAAACACTTTAGAGCTGTGTTCTTTCACTGTTTCGTTTCTGAAAATAAATAACCAGGTAAACATTTCCAAGCCGATAGCGCCGAAAAACTACTTTATGCAACGCGTGCAAAAACATTTTTTTTATTTTTTTTTACTCTGCTCGAAACTGGTTTGGGTTTTCTGCGTAAGTGTAATAAAATTTATATTAAAAATTGAAAGAAAAAAAAAACAAATTATTAATGGCTAATCCGTACGGTTTGTGCGCATTCATCGTTTACATTTAAATGTATTATTTATTTGAATTTAATACATTACATATTACGGAATAGTAAATAATTGTCTGTGAAATACAGTGACATAACGCCGATAGCACTTATGTTCTATACTTATTAGTTATTTTTGACAAAACGCGAAGTTTCCACGGTACTTGAGTAATACGTCATTTTTTGTTATCGTCCGATCACAACTGGAGTTATGGCTTAATGAATCATAACTGGTATGGCGCCAACAACTTTTGAAAAAATTAAAAAAATTTAGCGGTTACATGGTTTAGTTTTTATTCGTATCCAATACATTTATGGTAATATTAAACACGGATAGAGCTGCACTGACGATTGTTTTTTTTTTCTTCAAAAAATACGCACCACATGTATAATTCATTCAAATAATCCATTGCAAGGAGCAGCTAATTTTAAATTATTATTATATGACACTTATTACTTATTAGACATAATTACACGAAATACCTACTAAAAAAAACTTGACCGTTTGAGTTTTTTTCCTTATAACTGTGTCCATATTTCTCGTAAGCCGCATAATTAAGTAGATTTGAATCATTTCAATATAACGAGACCAATTATTTTCTTCGCCAAGCCATTTAAGATTTCCGAGTAAATCTTCGGAATAATTAAACACGGTTCGTCATTTTTCGATTTCATATATAGTTAATAGTTGTCCCATTATTATAACGATCGCGATGCCCCGAAAACCCGTAGAAATAACGTTAAATATCGTGTAGTCAACGTTTATAATTTCATACAGAAGGCAATTTCGTGTTAGCGGCTTGAAAACTGCATGTACGGCTATAACCACGGAACACTTGTTGCCTTATTGCGCTGGTACATGGAAATTATTGGTTAACGATAAATTCAAAATTTACTATAATACCTATTATGGCGGCGGACTTTTATAATAATTTTTTTATCGGCGGGATTTTAACTTCATGTCAGCCCAATGCTGGGCACTGCATCGAGAAATCTAGACACTAGACAGGGATGCCCTTACACACTAGCAGGAAACCACCCCTTCGACAAGCTCGGCGCTTCTATATGCAGTTATGCTTCTTACGAAACATAACGTGTAGTACCGCGGTAATTTTGCGACTGTCCGCACGTTTTGTTCGATTTCGGCTATTGTCCGTAACATACAATATTTTAATATAGGAATTCGTATAAGAGCTATGCATATTACCGGACTCTGAGCAACTCTCACCGGCGCGTCCTCATTATTACATTATATTATCATGTATTCTCAATATGTATTATATATAAGGCTGGGATTTCGATGCACCTTTGCATTGTTTTCCAAAGCTTATTGTGCGATGCTCGTATTGTCACAAATTCGTTTAATGTACTTTAAATGAGAATACAAAGGTTTATTTCGAATTTTTTGAACATTTTTGAGAATTGTTGATCATCAACCTGACCGTTGGATTTAGGTAATTTATTTTCATTTTGAAGAGGGCTTTTCGTGCATTTTTGGAGTGTTTAAATCGAAAATTATATTTTGGAATTTTGTTTTAAGATTTTTACACGTTTTTGTGACCTTTATAGATAAGTAGATAAATATAGACAATATCAATAGTATAGGCGTTACTCGTATAACATTATCGAACAATATATAGTAAACGGTATAATGTAGTTAAAACGTATGCAAACTTTTGTTTTTATTTTACAAAAATAGACACCAAAATTGTTTTAAAAATGATCGGCGCACTATCGAGAATATTTAAGCAATAAAAGCATTTATTCGAAGGATATGTTTTCGGGTTTCAGCCCTAATGTATGCTGCAAAAGGGTACTGCAGCTGACTGTTGCCCGCGCGTCCCCTGCCGCGTGCGCGAGTGCGCGAGTACGTGTGTGTTGTGTACAACACTACTCTCTTATATATTATTATTATTACTCTGTCGTGGATTTATAGCGGTCTAGAAGCTGTTAAAATAAATATAGGTTCCCTCCGAGCCACACGTGATATTAAAATTCCTGCACCGGTATACCAACCGTGACTGCTGTACCGCGTTAGCGTGCGCCCATTGTTTTCACCGGGACTGCATCATGTAATATACGCACGACGACCCGTGCATCGCCTTCTTAATGGCACCTAATACGGTGCATGCGATGCACATAGGTGGCGTGCAAGCCTTGTAATTACAATATAATTTCGGGGTGGGCTGTCTGAAGCCAATTAAACGGATGATGGGTCCCATCGCGGCCGCGTCGGCATTTACACCTGTGCACCGCAACAGCAGACTATATAATATATAGTGATTTTCATTCCTGCGCGCACACCATACTTTGCTGACGTATCGGCTTAATTAGCTTCCGGAACCGAAAACATGAATACATGTACGCCAAGCGTTAATATGTTATACCCGTACTTCTGAGCCCTCGATGATTGCCCATCGCGCGTTCGCGTCCGGTCGGGTAAGGACTAAAACTTGGAATGATAAACGCTTTGAAAACATAAAATAAAAGCACACCGCAGTCGTGTACTATCAATTATTAAATGCTCTACCCGCGTCCTGGTCAGAGTGTTCGACGCGATATTAGAGCGTCGGAATAAAGTTGGAATGCGGTGGCTTAGGACCCGAATTCATTTTTCTTCGGTCCGTTCAACGTAGTTTATTATAATATCAACGTATTATTACAATATCACGCCGACGAAACGCCCCATGCGCGCTTCTCGGCCCACTATACACGCGGTTTAAATGTTTTTTAACGTTATATGCGCGATGACTGTAGAGTATACAAATCGTGAATTCAAATTTCAGTTGTGTCGGTAAATCGTATGCCGTGTTACGAGTGTTGGACGAAATAATAATTGCTATAAATAACGTTTTTGGGTCCATGCCGATTTAACATCATCGCCGTGTCCATATACCTCTCCGATGCGATTATATATAGACCGCACTTAAGTGCTATGCGTGAAAACAATTATTAATATTTATTAGCCCGTGTACATACAACGTAAACGTTTATATAAAAAATGAATAGGTACCGCGCCACGCCGCCGGACCTGCGCGTATTTTGACGTCTAGGAGATCAATAAATTCGTTTCCAGAACACTGCAAGTTTAGTCAATAAGTTAGCTCATCGAACGACAAAACGATTGGTTTTTCACAAGCGTGAGAGCCGCAGTACTTAGTACACGCGTTCTTTTTTAAGTGGTGTCCCCTAGCGTAGACTTAATCTCTCGTGGTAATTTCTTAGCGGTTATTACTTATTAGTTATTACTACATATCATATACTGTGCAGTGTGTAGAGATATTTGACTCTATAATATAGTACGAATGAGACCCAAGTGCCCACAAGGATAAGCGAAGACCGGCGTACGTTTATTATCCAAAAATACCAGTATTTAACGTGCGCAATAGTATCGCAATAATTATTAATTGCGGTAACTACGATAATACGGTGAGATAACTCATATAACTGCTAATTTAATTTCGACATTTAAATACGTTTCAGAACTGAATTTAATGTACAAAATGTTAGCTATGAATAATGTATATTACAGAACGTTGCATTAATTATGTACGAGAAATTCGTCGTAAACATCATAAAATTAGTCGAATAAAAAAAAAATATGTTTATTTTTAAATTAATAATACTTCTGAATTGTAAGCGATTTATTGTATCACATCTGTTTTTTTTTTTTTAACAGACAAGTCGTGATGTCTAGAACCCGAAAAGTCACGTGAAAAGAATAATAAATAAAAAGTTTTTTTAGGTACCTATCATTGTACACTTAAAGGAGCCTGATGTTATACTTAAGCTGTTGAGAAATTTGAGATATAGAGGTTCAAGTTATCGCATGGCTTGACTGTAATTATTTAAAATATGTGAAGACTGATGATAGATTAGATTCAAAGTGTTTTGCCATAGTAAAAAATCTAATTATAATCTAATTGATGAGCGGTGAAATGTTTAACTTTTAAGTATATTTTTAATAATTCGATAACCGTTCATAAAAATTTATGAACTTCTTAAATGTGCATATAATATATACGATTTAAATTTAGATTTTTTTTTTAAGTTGATAACAACTATACCTATAGCATATAAATATATAATACAAATAAAGACATTATAATTTGGCTCCGTAGCGACAATTTTTTTTTTTTGTCTCCATTAAACATAATATTTAGTGAGCTATTATGAACTATGATAATACATTTGGGGCACAAATGGGTTGCACCACTATAATGCTGTAACTATATAGACTTCACTCGTTTTATATTATTACACTACTATGCACTACTGTTTAATACCTACCTACCGTATTACGACTATAATATTTCATCAGCTAAGTCCTCAAATAATTCGACTATACGTCTTGTCGCTCACTATTATACCGGCCTGAACCAGCTTTTTATATTATTTATTATAAGTTTGACACTTGGACAAGAACGGAATATAGGTACGTATGGAATATCGTAGGAACAAACATTTATCGTTTTTCGAATATAATCGACCAACCTGTTTTCTATAATATGTCTACTTATAGGAAAGGATTAAAATGTAATCATCATGACCTTAGACTGAAAAGTTGTTTGCAACAATTTTGACAGATCAAAACAGTATTCAACTTAATTTATTTTAATAAATATGTTGATAATCAATGTTTAACCTTACCGAGATATAACATAAAAGACATGTTGACATCAAAATACGATCACGAACGTGTTTAAATAAAATGAGTAATCATGAACGTAATCGTGGTATACAATACGAATGGTTATTAGTTCACATTTGATTTACTTGAATACGACGGTGTATATTCGCGTAGCGATTTTAACGCTAGTGCACCAAGTTCATTATTAATTGTCATGTTTATCGCTAATTTTTCTTTTCGTTACGTCTATAGGTTTACCAAAGGGTTTTTGGACGTCAAAGAAAAGGAGAAACGGTGGAAAAGAGGCTCTGCCAAACAAGGCCGTAGCTTGATGAACCTGCACAACAATGAGGCTGGCAGAAGGGTGAGCTCATCTTGCTTGTAATAAATTAGTATCATCGCGCAGTGCATGCGGCTATATAACGTGTAGTATCGTTAAACGAGCGAAATAAGTGGGGAAGCATTATGCTCGCGTACTATTGCGGTATAACGATTTATCGCTACGTACCGTATAATAGGTATATATATGTATACAGTTTTAGGTACTGGTCGGGCCTGGTAACATTGCTACCAAACTGTGCGGTGTACACGCCACGCGGTGATTTTCAAAAAGATTCCACGGTAGCTGACAACCTATTATTATACGTACATCGCAACAACTAATCTTTTGGGACCAATTTGTCTTTTTATAATTTTCATAATTTTCATAATACGTGTTTTCGTCATTCGACTGTCTGCCGTTGAGGTCACGAAACTGAATCGTAATCACAACATATTTGTAAATGGATTATAATTTCGTGTCACTGATTACACTACCAATACATAAATCAAATACCGACAGTTGAAGAATTTTTAAAATTAAAATTGAATTGTGAATGATTTGATTTTTTTTTTTTAAAAACCCAATTATTTACAAATTACTCGGGAATAAATAAAACACGCAATGGGTGTTGTCCTTATATGTGAGATCTTTCAAATAGTAATTATATAGTTATATTTGCTGAATTGTTGAACTAAATAGGTATATCTAATAATAGTTATAAGCTATAATTTGTAAATCTTTGAATAAGATAACTCTTTTACAGAAAATGTAGTTAATTTAGAGTATGTAATAGTATTTGTTGTTGGTATGTTTTGATAATTCAAGTTTAACAATTTGGAAAAATGATTCTACAAAAACTATAGGGATTTTTTATTTAAATTTTACTTCATGTATACCAAAATATATTTAAATATACTTCTTTATTATCTTTATCACGTTATTCTGTATATATAATTACGTCGGGCAAATATTTAAGTGGCTTATCCACATTTTAACGTGGCAATTAAATAAAATAAAATGTATAAACTATTATTATACATACATAATTTTATTTAAACTAAATCTTGAGGTTGGATTAATCGGGTTCTTCATTTATTTCACTAAAAAATATATTATCAAATATTTATAGTATAAACAACGATAATATACGTACAAATAATTTAAAAACAAAATATTGTATTCCCTTATAAGCAGCTGAACATCAATCAGGTCATCAGGATAAAAAGGTAGTTAAATATTAAGTTGATGATATATTTATAATTAACAGTTTGTAAAATACCAACAGATATAAAAAAAAGTAAAGGAATTGTCAAATTAACAGAGCTTAACATAAATTTAAGTAAAAAGCGTCTATTGTCTTTTATAGAGACTTCGTCCAAGGAGTAGTTCCCTTGTTAACAGTATATGATACTAATACTCGATGTAGTTACCTTATTTCAAATTTCTAACTTTTCTTACGTTATTATTTTGTTTATATTATATTGAGATTTCTGCAGTATCATAAGGTAGTAAGATGAACTTTTTGGCTTGAAGGGATTATATAAAAAGTTGTAATCCGAATAATTATTTTATTGTTAGCATAATAATTGGCAATTACCAGAGTTCGTGACTTGAGATGCGCTTAAAAATGTTAAAATGTACGTATTATGTTTAAATCAAATGTTCGGTATTGATTTTCTACAGGCTGTACTGAAGAAGTCCAGAGTGACGTGCAAGTGCCACGGTGTTTCCGGTTCGTGCAGTTTGATTACGTGTTGGCAGCAATTACCGACTATGCGCGAGCTGGGTGAGTACCATATACATAGTAATAATAGTAACATTATACTGCAATATAAATTTTACGTATACACATACGGTCGGCCGGATGAATTTATAATATTATAATAATTTAATATACATATATATATATGGAAATAACAAATTGTTACACGAGAGAAATTAGGAATTTCGTCGACGACAACGCGATGTTATCGACGAAAACGGGTCTCGTATCTGATGATAATATAGTAATAACTAATAATACAACATGATGTTGAGCGTGGTTTTCTCAGTTCGGCGATTCTTTGTGGAACCAAGAGCACCTAATTAAAGATGCATTGCCTAAGAATATAATCACATTAATTTGGCCACACGCGAGACCTCCGCGACATAACGCCGCGCGGGGTCGGGACATTTTTATGGTCGCACTCTGTTCGACATATTATATATTATTATTTTGTATACATATTATGCAACACGTGCATTAGGTATAAAATGATACGGATAGTACAAAATATCATTACCATTATTTTTATTATTATTATCATTATTATTATTTATATATTATTAGTGTTGTGTTTCGGTAACCTGTTTGACACGACGACCATACGGATACGACAATAGTTATATGGGAAAGTAACTATATACATAATATTACACTCCTAAGTGTATTGGCTAACACTAATTAGTATATATATGTATATATGTTTATGTACGTACGGTGGGAACGAATACTGACGGCGTTGCGGTGGGCGCATGTTGGGGGAGGAGGGGCGGCAATTAATAAAATCCATTAAGTCGCCAAGTAGACAATTAATCACCGCATAGTATTGTTGCGTAGGTACGACACATTCCGAGAGAGACTCATCCGAGTGTTCTCCCCCACCGCTGGCGTTTGCCTCTCGGTTATAACATGTAAATCCGTATATTTATGTGACGTTTTGATTTAAAGGTCTTTCGACCTTGCAGGACACATTGGAGTGGTTTTTATTATTATTACTATTACTACTATTATTATTAGTATTATTATTATTACTACTACTATTATTATTATTACTATTATTATTTTAATCGTTATTATTATTCACGTGCAATGAGGATTATTACACGGACCGAATGCCAATCGACCGGCTCTGCGCATTTGTTGTCGCAGGAGGAGAAGGAGATAAGGTGGTGATTTCCGATGTTCCATTAGTCGTGCGCGCCGCGAGTCGAGTCATCATCCTGCGCCCGGCAGACGCTGCGGAGGCCATTGCGCCGGGCGACGACGCCGAAAGTGAATCCCGTCTCGGGCGTAACGTGTACACGTAACGTAGGCGCAGACGACACCGGAAACGGGGACGTGTTCTTAAAGTCCCTAATGTGATCTCTATCGGAACGAGTTGAATACATAATTATCAATAAGTAGACCACCACTGCGGAGATGCGAGCACTCCCCGCCGGTGTACAACACTACAATTAAAGTGGAAAAATCACCCGAATAACAATAATGTACGATGTGTTCCCACCACTGGTGGTTAATATACAATAGTAACATATACCAACAACTTTTTTTTTTCTTCGAAACGCCATATAACAAGAAAAACAAATTAACGTAAATTATTTTCTGGAGAATGTTATTTTTTCGCTTCGGCGATAATTCGAGAAAAATGGCCTCGAGACCTTATAATAATGTATACATGGGTGTACATTTGTACATTGTATATAAAACAGTTGGTATACTGACCACTATTGCGTGAGTACGTGTGTGTATACATATATGTGTGTGTGTATCGTTCAGCTATCATCCATCCAGTGCAATCGAAATAACGTACGCAAATATTTGAACGTCCCAGTATTAAGACCGCGATAACTCAAACAGTTCAAAATATTTGTGTTTCAAATGTATTTAAACGAGATGAAAAAAGACGGAGATCGGTTGAGCTGAAGGAATATTCTTCGAGTATAATGTATCGATAATAAGAGAAATTATTTTTTGAATCGTATGTTTGTTTAATTATTAAGTAATAAGTGAAAACCATTCCGATAGAAATTTGTTATTTTGCAGTTTATTTATTATACATATATGCATTGCTTTCATAATAATTATAATTGACTTTTGATATCGTATTCGTTGGATACAATTGACGGTTTCGGTGGACGAACACAATAATGTTTTTAATATTTACTGCATATAATAATCATCAAACGGTTCGAAACAGTTGGTAACGTTTTGTCGTGGACATTTTGTTTCCTATATGATATAGTGCTTTATGTAGTTAAAAACGAACTTAATGGTGTTGGTCTGAATAAGGGTGTCAAAGTGTCTGGGAATAAGCAATTGTTTAGTCGATTCAATATATTATTATGTGTAATCACTGTGCGTTTGTTACATAAAAACTTCGTGTAGCATTATGCATATTGCGTGAGTTTATACTCATTACTTATATTATATATTAATTGTTGTGAACATAAGTCGACTTATATAATAAATAATAAATAATATATTATAAATAATAGCTTTCAGATGCTATAGTGATATTGAAAATATTTTAGTATATTGTATACTGTTTGAAGTCTTATATCCGTTGCGATGTTTAAAAAATTATTAGTATCTTACGCACAATTTTTTGTAAATTATTCCAAATATTCTTACTCTTCAATATAGGTAAATAGCTATTATTTCCTCACAACGTCATTGAATACATTATATGTATATTCGTGTACGTAGATAATTATAAACTTTGCGCTTTGCGTATTCATAATTTAGTTTGCGCATATAATTCAATTGTAGATAGATGATATAGATGATCAATTTTTATACCTACTATAGTAGTCTAGCAAATCGCAATTGTGTAAAACGTATACACGTATTTTCTTTTACCCAGGAAATTTTAAGCAACTACCTGACATCGTAGGACAGACGTATACATGATTGCAGACGTCTTGTCCGCTTATTAAAACCGAGCGTCTAAGCTGGAGCCGCATCGATGATACGTATTGGAAGATCGTTGCGTTATATAATGTAAATAATATATACACACAAGTGATTTTTGATGATTTTTGCTCAAATAGTTCCTTTGAAAATTGAATTTGTTCATGTTCTTGTTTCTCAATATAAAAATTACGTTTTTTTCTGTCAATTCTTTCACAAATTGTGAGTTTTTCGACCAAATAACTCAGATATATTATTTAAAAATCAAACATTTATCTATTTAAGTAATAATAGTGACAGGATATTAAATCATAATAAATATAATTGGTTTGGTTCTCGTGAAGAGTAAACAGGAAAGGGGAAAACTTATAAAATGGAATTTCGTTTCTATTGTTAAAAAGAAAACGGAAGAAAATCAAAAGAACGCGGTCCTTTGAACTCGTTCTTTCCAAAAAGGATGCAGCGATAGCACGTCGTCGATGGAATAATATTATAATCCCTTCGTGGAAGGTTCTGAAATCACCACCATGACGATGAATGTTATCATCCGCACAGTCCATAGGCGCAACTGGGGCTAAATTATTTCGATTCTACGGACCCGCAGGGGTTTTGTATCAAGATCAATATATTCATTATATACTACAGATTTAGACATGTGGTCTAAGCAGTCAAAGTGGCTATGCAGCCTAAGTTTTTTTTCTATCGAAAGCGCAACAATAATGGTCATCGGTTCAGCATTCAACATCAAGGTTGTTATAATGTTCTGTGCGGGTTCTCAACAACTAACAAATGGTTGTGATAAACTCTATAGTCGTACAGTCATTAATATTGTATTCATCGATAAAATATGGCGAAACGAGCTGATTAAATAACTAAAATATTATGGTCGATGGATTTGAGGTTTTTTTTATATACGTTAAGAAAAAAATGCAAACGGTTCCAGTTCCCATAGCGAGTAAACTACCATCACTTTGTAATCTGGCACTATACCATAGCGGGCGGGGGACAATCGTTTTCGAGGGCTAAGCCTCCCCACGGGCCCCACCACATGGCACACGGCAGTTTTCGCGCGTAGGCACCCGTGGGGGGGGGGGGGTGGTGGTGGTTTCCGCGGAGTATTATTTTGCCCACGCATACGTACACGCTCGAGATTGAACACGATGATAATAATATGATGAAATTATTATTGTTTCAACGAACATCACCACTGCACTACGCGCAGACGGACGTGCAACAGGTCTCGACGATGGCGGCCAATAGCCATTCGAGACGTACGTACCCCCGACTACATTCCACGCGAGCATCACAAGTCCCCGTCTCCTCGCCGGTACCATCCTAAATCGATACACGATAATAATATATAGGTATGTAGGTATACACGGTATACCGCCGCGGTCCGTTTCCCCGCCGATTTAATTTATTACACGAGACCGATAGCCACTGCTGCAGCAGCGGCGGCGACGATTTCTAGTTTCGCGTCGCCTTTGATGATCGTCCGAAGTGCATCGTGAATGCGGCATATTATATTATACGCGTATACGGTGTGTAGTAATACATGCTCACGCACGCGCGGTATACAGGGTGATTTCTTAATGTCAAACACTGTTCTCGACGGCCGCCGCCGCCCCCCGTTCTCGGTGCCAGTTCAGGTGTTTTCGAATAAGAAATATTTTTCATAAACTCCAAATGGTCATTATCATGAATTATGATTATTATTATACAGTTAACGGTTTTGCAAACAAATTATTTCATTATACGGTTTTTAGTTTTACTTTTACATATTATATTTATTTTTCCATACTACAGTATGATTTTTTTAACCACCAAATTTCCAAAGCAGAATAGCTTATAGAAAATTCCGATGATTAAACATCAAACCGGTTGCAATGGTCATAAACTTATAATAAGTTATAATTTATAAAGTGATAATACGTATGTTGGGTCGCAATGTCGCATTGCAGCCTCGCTTTTTAAATGTGGACTGTATTTCAATTTGAAGCGAAAAAACAAATAATAATTAACATTAAACTTTAAATTATAAATTATCATATGTTTTATTAAATGTTATGTGCGACGTGTATTCTCCGACGCGAGACGAGCGACTCACGTCATACTATAACCATCGCACTTGGAACGGTTTATCTGACAATGATAACGATATTACAATTGATTATAGAATAGTTCTAGAAATGGAACAACGTAGTTATTATAATCGCTATAATTTTCAATGTTGAAGATACGAGGTGGTGACGAAGGCTTACAAATTGTCAACGAATCAGTTTTCAACTATATTTCTTCTCCCGTGCATTGGTCGAAAAGTATTGGAGTTTGATGTTAAAAAACCTTACTGCAATATGTAGCGTGAACTGTCATACATTTTACTCTTTCAAAGTTCGTAATGCACGATCAGACTAAAACAAATACGAATATTATATGAGTACTACCCGCGGGTATGATGTACGTCAAAGTAAATGCGAAGTTTTGCATACGCCTAAGTCGAATTCGTCTGAACACGCGTAAAAACTAATAATAATAATATACACGTATGGATAATGTTCGTGTGTTCCTGCGAGTATAAATTGCGAGACTTACTTGTACTTTATTCAGCGGTCGTCTTTGATAAAAGATTTCAACGTTCGTCGTTCGTATATAATATATAGTTTTGTACATAGGATTTGTTTAGCCGATAACGAGAAAACATAATAATAATGTATGAGTATTTGTACAAAGTTTGATGTAAACTTTGCACCCGAAAAGTAGACGCGTCGTAATAATATCGTCTTATGCCGAAATGATAGGGTGTTTGAAGTTTGAACGTATTATAAATATATAAATCTCCGTGTATAGTGGCCGTTTAAGCATGAATATCAGTATGATCGAAATATGATAATCAACACCTCACGCTTTTATTCTAATTTCAAGCACTGGCATTCAGGATTTTTTCCAGGATATCTACTTACTATAATAATATTCTAGCAAATAAATGTACATAGTCTTATAGTTACAACATAGAGCAATCAAGATACGTATACATAAAATATCTACTTCTGTCATACTTTTAAGATTTTTAGACATTCATAAATCATAATAATATAAATTTAAAAACATTAGTAGAAAAAAAAGGGAGCTCAAGGGAAAATCCATCCCCGTAAATACGCCTCTGAATCCTAAGTTTATGTAAACCTATTACACAGTCGCTATAACTGAAATCTTCGAGAAAAATAAAGAAATAGATAGAGCCATCCGGATTAACGAATATTAAATTATACTTAAAAGGACCAACGTATTTCGAGTTACCGCCAATCGACTATGTACGTACACTTAATTATTACAAAATATGTGGGTGTGATAAGTTACTAAGAGGTACTATACTAAACGTACTACGTTGTAGACGTTTTCACTGCATTGCACTTCTATTAGGTTCGAATTAGTTTTCTTTTTTTTTGCATTATGTATTTCTGATATAAATTAAAAATGTTATCGTACGAAAAAAAAGTCACTACATTATATATACGCGAGAGCCAACGTAAAAGTAATATTTCAGGATTTAAAAAAATATAATAATAAACCTGACAATTATAATAATTGGAAATGAATAATGACGCCTTGTCTGTGAAATTCTGTTTTCGGCTAGATTTTAAAGGCGGACCCTGACGAATAATGTTCGTATTGAATACGATATTTATTCTGCAGCTATATTATGTAAGACAAAACAGGATTTTCGATATTATGATCGTATAGATGCGTTATATTATGCGCGGTGTCGATGACTAACGTGTGCGATTTTAGGAGTGGCTCGAGGGAAAAGAAGACGTGTTTTTCATAAGTTATTATAAACTGTTTGCATTTTAATATAATATTAGGTGGCACCTAACAGTCGTGTATATAAATACCTACGTGCACTGGTGTAGTGATAATATAGCGACGCGGTTTCACAGTTGTAAACGGAATCTCTTCAAACACTTGCGCAACAATACGGGTAGTAGTAGTAGTAGTAGTAGTAGTAGTAGTAGTAGGTGTCAGTACCGAGTGCAGTACGCACGAATGTGTAATGTTTTTTAAAATCGCTTTTTATAGTACAAATATATGTATATTTACGAGTACGCGTGTAAAAGTTTTGGAACGAAATTGTTTACACAAAGTCGACCGTCCCGCGGTCCCCCGTAAGGCGGTAACTCGCGACGTGGGTGTCCGCGGGCTTCTATTCACGCTCGCACGAAATCCTACGTCTCTCTGCAGTTACTTAATATCATACGATGGTGTAGCCCCGGAAAACAAAGTTCACTTAACGTATGAAATATTTAATCTCACTGTTTATACCCAAAACAATGCATCTCTCGAGTGTTGTTTGGTCCTGAAAATACTTTACAGGTGTAGCACGTTTACAAACATAATATTATAAAAGTATAATTTTCGCGTTCCAACAGCGGACGCCCAAATTTTTATTATTATTATTATTAATATCTTATACGGTTAGGGATTGCGATTTGCAATTTGCAAGTGAATATAATATTATAATGTAGCTATTACCGGCGAAGAGCGCCATACCTTGCGTGTATTTATATTTAAATTACATGGCCGTTATATCTTGTTGATATAGAAATATAAAATACACTTGGCAGCGTAAACACTCAAATAACCTATTCTACATATGCGGTGGTTTGGAGTCAAATATTCAAAATAAATCTGTTGTGTGCCCCCGGTTCGATCAATAATGCAATATTATAGTCATCACGCGTTCGATGAATATTTTAGCGAATGCAACGGCGGCGGCGGTGTCCGAGGAGATGACAAGTCGGGTCACCCTAACCCACTCGTATAGAACATTTGATTTTTTATAGTAACTTTTTGAATTCGTAAATCGTAACTATACATCTTGTAAGGGATGAAATATTATACGTTTTTCCGCTGGTATTGCCGTTTAAAAAATTATGAGAATAAAATCTATTTGTTCTTAAAAAATACGGCTATAATCCCGAAGTCTGTATTTCAATATAGTCAGGTCACAAGCGTTTGTCAAATCTTAAGTTTCATAATGATCGTTGATTTAAAGCGCAAGAAGCGTTCTATTGAAATACCAGCAGTGATTTAACTTACCGTATGAAATAAAAAATAATTAATTGTATAATGAAAAATATAAAATATTTTATAACGCTAAAAGTATTTAAAGTGTTATGTATAATTATTAGCATCATTAGGTTATAAAAGCACACTCAAACTAGTGATTGTAAACTAGTCGTTATACATAACACTTTAAATAAATACCTCTCTGTATTAAATTTATATTTATATTTTTCAATATACAATTAATTGTATTTTTATACTATTGCATTTTTTTTTTAAACAAATTATAATTTTACATTTTCATAATTTTATATTGTTTAATTTATATTTGTTTGACGTATGGCATATTTATAATTTATCAACGTGTAAAAAGTCAGTACACATTATACAGTCTATATACCTATATAGACTAAATATTTTAACTTTTCAAATTTTCATTACTAATAATTAATAAATCGTCAAATCGCACATGTAATCGTTAAAAACCATTGTGATTGCCGGCGATAAGTACAAAGCTATCGAGATAATATTAGTGTTTCTATATTATAGAGTGATTTTTTGATCATGCTAACCCCTTTTATTGACCATAAAAATGCTTAAATTCGGATTATTTTTTAAATGTTCAAGTTACCATAAGACCAATGTTTTAATAACTTTTTTTCCATGCTAACTTATGGGTGTCCTGTGGCTAAACAAATTTTGAATAAGCAAATCGGGAAAGCATATTTTTTCTGCAAAATATTCGATTTTTCTGGAATTTTGGATGTAATGTATCTAGTCGAAATTTGGACCATTACTTTCGAAAATATTCAAATGTGAATTTACGCATGAAAAGTATAGCTTTCACGTTATATCGAATCAGTAGTAATTAGCGGTTACATGTGATTAAAAATTATATCATAATATTAGGTATTATAATTTGTACTATTTTCTTTAACACTTAAATATTAGAATTATTATTCGAAAACTACTCGTTCAAATTTTGATTTCGACACATCAAAATTCATAAAAAAAATACCCATGAAAAAAAGCATTGGTTTTATGGTAATTTCAACATTAAAAAAAAACCCAAATTCAAGCAATTTTACGGTCAAAAAGGGAGGTGAGAAATCACTCTGTATATGTTAAAATAAAAATCCACAAACTCGCACAGATTTTCCTGCCGAGGAATTTTACTTTAAAGTGCATACTGCAATAAGATGTGTATAAATATACCCCTGTATTTTATCAGCGCAGCGTATTTAATTTCACCCAGAAATAAATGAAAAACAAAAAAATGTTTATTTCTCAAAACGTCAATGATGCACTCGTTACTAATCGTATACGCACTGCACCTAATGTGCAACGGTTCTTTATCAGAACTCCTGTCGTTCCGAAAGACGACCGTTTCTCGTTTACGGAAAAAACTAAAAGGACACATGTTTGTTACGTGTGAGAGGGTTAACGAGCGTTGCGCGACGATGAGGGTCGTCTGCAGAGACAATGCGATACGACAATACGAGCTTAACACAATAGGCATTGCGAATGGCAAGAGAACGGTGCCACGACGTGTCACCCTAAATATTCATATACATGATAATTATTTTAGCGTGCATCCAGGCTATATCTTTGTGCTTATCATGTATGATGTAAGGATGGCTATTTATTAAGGAGCATAAAATAGGCAACTTGAATCACATACTTTATAAAAATTCCAAAAAAATGTAATTATTTAGACGTACAGCTTCTGAAATTGCATTTGCATTTGGAAAATCGGCGTTAAATCCACCCTGTAGAAAGTATTCTTCTTTCATATAAAAAAACAATAATCGAAATCCAACTATTGTACGAGGCGTGATCGTTTTTCCTGTAAAGCGGTATTTTACATATAAAATATTACCGGCACCAGGCCCCTTAACGCATTTCTTTTTCGGATACGTTTTACTAAATACAATATTACTCTGAACATTTTATTATAATTTGAATTGTCGTTCGTAATAATATTATAAAACAGCATGATTATTTCGGGGTTTTCAATGGGTGACTCTTATAAAGTGTTTTAAATAAGAATACAGTTTTTCTAAAGCTGTTGATTTGCACAAATGTATTACTACATTTATGTACTGCTCTTCTCGGTGCATTCTTCGTACACCAACATTAATAATGGTTGGAACTATCAGACCGCTATGCGTTATAGTGTGATGTTTGATTTATAGGATATTTGCATAATGTGTTGACATTTTCATAAAAATCATCTCTTTTGGGATTGCAATATCGCGTAAGAGATATGCCACAAACGAATAGTACTTATGCTCTTAGATTTAGCAGGGTGAACCACTTAAAAATAACAGCAAATGATGAATAAAAATCCATCGTCGTCGCAGGTCTGAAGTACGCGTCTGTCGGGTCTTGGGTACTACTCACGCACACGAGTATAATGTGTATTCATCAGGAAAAAGATAACGAACGAGAGAAAGTGGTGTTTGCATGCGCCCGAGAGAGAGAGAGAGAGTGAGAGAGGGTGATTGAAAGAGAGGTGTTATAACGATGACGATTATGTCGAAGTGGCGAACTGACTCTTGTGTGTCATCGGGATAATGTAGCGTCGTGTGTACCATTATTGTATGTTGGACGACTCGACTCGGACGTGTTAAGCCGCACTACGTCTCGTTACAATGGGGTTCACGCGAGTCGTCGCCCCATTATCCTTAATTTATATTAGCGTTTTGCCTACACACAATGCGTGTACGATATTATTGTACCGCGGATACCCATAGCGCAGACGGGTGTTATGTGTACGCGGTAATAATGGGTTAAATATTTTTCTTCCGTCCATACGTCGTACACTTAATAACGGGTTCACACGGACTGCAATAACAACAGGCGGGCGCCTAACGTACACGCTTTTCTCTTATTTTATGGACACCAATTTTAGTCGTTTTTAACACCTGATAGTGTACCGGGTACATTTCTTTTCCGTTTTATGGACCAATAAGCGTGTTGTGCGTTCCTTTTTGTATACTCGTTCGTATACAAACCACCCACCGATGCCAGTATATTATACACGTATTATTATTATTATTATTTTTATTATTATATTAGTTCACATAAATAAGACGTGTGACACACCGGTCGCTTCTAATCCGATTACGCACCTCCGCACGCACCGGCCGACGGCCTTGTCCCGGCGCAAGCGAACGTGTAATAATATAGTAATAAAAAAATAAATAGTAAACGAAAAATCGCTCGAAAGCTAAGATGAGGTTCCTCCCCACCCCACCACCACCCTATTATTCTAATACTAATTTACGACATTATTGTTTCGCGTCGGCGTCGTGCATTATACGATCACGCCGCCGGTACTTACTTAATATTTATTTATACGCGCGCCTGTGTGTTTCTGTTGCAGGCGAGTATCTGAAAGAAAAATACGAAGGGGCTATCGAGGTGAGGGCCACCAGACGCGGACGGCTGCAGATCCGAGACCCGAGGTTCAGTCTGCCGACGGCCAGCGATCTCGTCTACATCGACGATTCGCCCAACTACTGCATCAGGAACATGACCGCCGGTTCTATAGGTACAAAAACGGCAAAATACGAGGCTTTCGCGTACACGCTATTTACGCGTCTAAGCTCTACCGACAGCAATATAATTGATAAAAAAAAATAAAAAAAAGCGTCGAGTACACGCACTCGTGAGACGTAAGGCACAGCTAATGCGTGATAGAACGATCAAACTGGTAACTACGATTGGTGAATAACGAGAACGCTAATGTGACTTATGTGCACATATCAAGTACAATGTGATGGTATCATATAATTATCAACGTATAAATTGACATGGACATGTCCATCGCTGGGGGTCAAGGAGGCTGCTAAAATTTCATCCGGAAACGCCAGACGCCGCTGCACTCGTTAAGTGAACGGTGAAGAGTACAAACCAGTTAAATGCAATTCTAACAACGATTCGGTTGCAATTGTAAATTATTTTTGTTGTGTAAATATTTTAACAATAGCAGAGTCGGTTGATACGACGTATGATTTTCCTATAGGAATTTATAGAAGTTGATGGAGAAAGAGTTAGTTGGATGTACCTAACTGGGAATGATTCGTGAACAGTTGGTGTATGTGACGTGTTAAGGAATTGGAGACTTTTAGAAGCGGATGTTGTAATGAATGTAGTGGCTGATAGAAGGCGAAGAAAAAGTGCTTCCGTGTGATTTGTTTTTCTTTTAAATACGATTCGCTGAGATAAGAAGCTACAAAATTGTTTATACATTTTACGATAGAAACGGGTTCACGTTTTCACTTACTTCTCCATTTGTTTTAAACTTCTGAACAAAATATTTACTTATTATGATTTGTGAGGGCTAAGACTGTGATTATAATACGTATACGTTAAGTTGAGCAACTGCGACAAGTACAGAACATCTATTCTCACATTGTCGTTACGCGCATTATAGACGTAGGTACGGTCAAGTATTTTCGCAACTCATTGAAGATTAGACTGTTCTCATTTGTGTTTTGTAATTATCGAATATTCCCTATTAGAAACGGTTGGTAATGTTGGTATGCGTTGGTATGTTCATTAGGTGCTAACGTCAAACATTCTCCGTATTGTTTGTTACGAATCAATTTTGGCATTGGTTTGTTTTTTAAAACGCATATTGTGAGTTGTGACAATGTGACGTGTAATTTGAAATCAAGAAGACATTGAAATGATAGTGAATATTGAAAAGCATTATTTTTATATTTGTACTTCTCTCAGCTGTCAATTAGGTACACATTTTTTTATTATAAATATTTCATTTTTAACGAATCATATTATTACATATTATTTTGGTATTGTCAATAAGTATAGGTACAGCATATTATGTAAATGAAAAGCCTATAATATGATTATCCGTAAAACAATCACATTGAGTTACTGAAAAAAAAAGTATGAACAACATAATATAATATTTATAAAATTTGATTAATTATGATAACAGGAGATCAATTTTTCTTTTTGGCTTTTTGGCCATTTCGTCTAATATTTTTTTCTGGTGTGAGTGAAATATCCCGGCTAATAACAGTTACTCAGGAATAATCCATTTAGATGATTCTGTTTTGAAAAATAGTTCAATAAATACAATGATATCAACATGTTTAAGCAATTATTATAATCTACCTCTTTCATACTACGAGTATTTCTGAGATTAGCCGTTATTCTTTTTGAACCAGAAAAATATCTTTCTGGCGTTGTAGTACTCTACGGGAAGTGTACACAACATTTTCAATAAAACAGATATGTTTGGACTGTATCACAATGATTGATGGTAATATTACCATTATTAATCGTACACTTCAGTTTTTGTTTCCAAATGTGTAGCATACAGATAGCTGTTGTAACATCAAACATCAATGTGAGCCGTGAGGGAGATAAAAAAAAAATGAAAGACTCAAAATCTATATTTTTGTTGAATTTGTTTCATCAGACTCAAACAAACATTGACCCTGAAATATTGTTTTAATTGTTTAGAGTTAAAATGTATAAATAGATAATGAAAGCGTTATATAGTTTCAGATTGTGAAATACTCTTATTAATATTTTGATGAGATAAAAATCTTTCTTTTATTTGAAATGTATAAGATTCGATAAAAGGAATGCATGTGGAAATTCAATGACAATCCCCAAGTATTAAGTCATTATTTGACGAAAAATTGTTAGATCTATTTTTCGGTCGGTTTGTTAATCGTTTAACTGATATTTCCATGTCTAATACTTCAGCCAACCTCTATAAGCATGTAAAATTACAAAAATTAAAGATATTATCATTGACATTAAATATCACTTATCAGTTTCACATTATCACACAGATTTGTTAGTGCTGTTGAACCCCCCTATGTCTACGGCCCTGTTACCTTTATGCACATAATGTATGCGCGTGTAGATAATATAATTTATGAGCGTTTTTTGAGGTAGGGGCGTAGGGCCCATCAAATTTGGTCATTAGGGTGTCAAAAACGCGAATAGAGAGAAATCTAATGAATCAGACGGTTTATCCGAAGAAACGAAGAGCAAAAAGGGTTATGTATAATGCGAGTTTTCAGAAATTTTTTGTTGCCGGAAAAGTTCCTCTCGGCTCGTTCAGATCTCGGCGACTACGGTATAAAACCATATTTTCAAAGGAACCCTTTTGGGCGTACTACAAACGAGGGGGGGGGGGAGATCAAACTGCCCAAGCATATAATATTTGAGGCGATCACCTGTGTGATGACGTTATGATCTCTAGCGGGTAACAATAATAATTGAAGTGCTGCTACACACTTCAACTATTAATAGTACCTATACTCGGGTGATGTCGTCGTTACTCGTCCTCTGATCGACAAACGAGCGTTATACGGTAATCTGTCATCGTTATAATACTTACGATGTCGGTGCAAAGGAGAACTCATGGGCCATGGCCATTATTACGTTATTGTCCATTTACGACATCCAACAGATTTCGATGCGCTGTAATAAAAGTGTGTGTGTTGTCGTGTGTATAATATATATACACTGTATATAGCACGGATCGTAGTCTATAACGATCGGTTATTGCTCAATGCTCTCCAAGCCGTAATTCCCGTAGAAAACAAACGTTATCGTGAAGATTGATACGTGATTTCTCGATTCGTGACGATAAAATGATATGATATATTACAATCGTCCGTCAGTGCACACTTCAACATTTTAATAACGACGGGACCGGGACATCATGAAATACGCACCATTTACTCGGGATTCATACTACGATATTTCGTAAAAGTGCACTGATATACTTAATCGTGATAACTTAATACTTATAATATGTCCTAGGTATGTAGGGTAATCGTATCAGAGCATTTTACTAAGTGCCTAAGCAAATTGTCGAAGAATTAAATACTCGCGCACAGTTTTACTATTGACCCATTAGGCAAGTCATAAAAAATGGTGGAAACATTTTCATCGTGTTTGAAACTATATATTTCTTATTATAATTACATCATTATTTACCAACTATTAATCGTTATTCCGTTTTAAATATATATATATATATATATATACCTACTTGTATAATGAAACACTCGTAATCTAACAGTACAAAAATAAAACACTCGTGTAGGTTTTCGCCTTTGAAAATTTAAGATACGAGTTGTTCTGTACGAGGCGAGTAACCCGATCTTCATTGAACCTCGGACAAATGACAATCTAATTTACCTATAAAGAATAATTTCGAGAAGTTATATTAATATACCTATTAATTAATGAGAAAATAATATTGTTTAGAGTATTATATAAATGTTTCGTTTTAGTAAAACGCTCGAATTGTCTAGACCTACGACATAATACAATAATACATACATATTTCTATAAATTATAGATTATAATAATAAACATCTTCATGTGCTTCGTTATTTGGTAGTGGGAAAATATGGATTTCAGATCAACCTTCGGCACCGTCAAATATATATTAATATATTAAAAATTATAATTGCGCACATATATCGCTAACTTTGAACAATCCGTTGGTGTCGCATCATAATAGTAAGCTACCTAGTACATACGACCTACCAGCATATTGTTAAAAATCGAATTTTCAACACACTTCGCAGTTTCGACTTATTTTGAATTTTTTTTATTTTTGCCAATTGTTAGAATAGCGAATAAATATAAATCTTCAATACAAATAAGTTTAATTTCTGCGCCTTTGAACGCTATACCAAGGCAATATGTGGTACACAATGTTTCTATTTTAACATTTCAATATCGGTAGAATTACTAGTATTTGTATTCAATGATTTTAGTTATTGTAAATCGGTAACTGTGTTTTATTTTTTAAAATTTTAATATTTTAAAAATTATTTCTCTCTGCTGTCTATACCATGACATTTTCGTCTGAACAACAACCATTGACATTTGACAGAATCAGAGTCTTAGCTTCATTTGCGGACTAGGGCCACTGACCAGGTGAACTCTGATGCAAAACGAGTGCCAAACTGTCTTTTAATTTAAATACCTACTAAACTATATTTTTTTTCAATATTCAAACACCAAATCTGATAGATTTGACCCACAGTTTGTGTTACCAGTTCAATTATAACATTTGAACAATTATTACCACTTAAAAAATGGTATATTTGTTGCTACAGAATACGTGCCAAGTACAAAGATACAATATAAGCATAACAATTATAAAATACTCTCTTTGATTGCATTTTAATTAAGTTAGAATTATATTATAATATGTGTGGTAGTTTTATTGAAAAAAACAAAATTAATTTTATAGTTACAAAATTTTAAATATAAAAAAATTTGTTTTTTGCAACAATGTCTTAATTCTACTTCCATAAGAGTTATAATAGATAGTAGACATTTAAAGAAATGAAACACTTGTAAGTAGATGAGAGAAACTTTATATAGGATCTACACCTTAGGATAAGAAAATAATTATTTTTTTTTTATTTTACGAGTATAAGAATACAAGGCCACAATGAGTAAACTAGTACAATTATAATTATATATTTGAAAGAAAATTAAAATTAAAATTACATTTAAAATTATTGATCTGTGATAATAACATTAAAAGCTAATGGCACGTGAGGTATTTATAAATATTCAATGAATACAAACATTTTATATAAATCAGAGTTTGCTTAAAATTAAACAACATGCAACAGGTATACTTGTATTATCCATAGAAGATAGTATGTATATAACAATTTATAATGTTTTATTAATCAAATTCATAAGGAAGCCACTCAGTTAATTGTTGTATAAATAAAGATAAAAGTAAGGTAACATCATTTTCTGGCATTATGTTTATTAATTTTGTTCTCGTATATTGCACGTGGAAGCTGGTTTTCAGCAGCCTCTGAATTTTATAAATGTGCATAAGTCTCACAAGATAAATATAATAGGTTATTTTTTTTTATGAAAATTGCTGTCTATTCAAATTAGTATATTCTATGTGTAGGACTTAAATTGTTTATATATATATATATATATATATATATATATATATATATATATATATATATATATATATATACAGCATAATACAATTAAACTATTTTCAGGTACTCATGGCCGAGAATGCAATCGTACATCACATGGAATGGATGGGTGCAGTTTACTCTGTTGCGGTAGGGGCTACAATACACAAAAATTGGTCACACGAGAGAAATGTGAATGCAAATTTCATTGGTGCTGTTATGTGCAGTGTAAAACATGTACTCGTAATGCTGAGGTGCATACGTGTAAATAGAACAAAAAAAAAAAAAGAAAGAAAGAAAAAGAGCATTTTAAGTATTGAACGTTAGATCTCAAAATATATACTTTTGGCTTCTCCTTAAGAAGCCTTTTTGACTTCCTCCCTTACTCCCACTTGCTTATATTTTATAATTGTTTTTGATTTTCTTTGTCTTTAAACATAAGCAGACTATCATTAAACAATGCCCATATTTTAGGCATACCTAACTATTTATTTATCAAAGTACAGATTTATTTTGTTTTTTATGTTATGGACTATTTTGGAAAATGTAAATATTAAAAATTAATATTATAAAAGTAGGTAAAATTATAATTATGTATTTATTAAGGCTGTTTGGTTTAAAAATACTGAGACAGAGTGGCTAGTAAAGTAGACTATTTGTGTTTTAAGGAAGATTTTTTTTTAATTTATAATTTTAGAACATTAGAGTGAAAAAAATAAGAATGTATAATTAACAAAAAAAAAAGTTTTTATCATAGTATACATATATTATAAATGTAGTAATTTATATAATGAGTTGTGCACAATAATTGGAATAAGAAAATTAAATATCACAAATCAAATATCTTTTCTGTTTTGTTTTTACCATTTTATTTGTTGTGTTATCCAATTTTCGTCAACAATCTGAAAGATTTGTTTCCTGTCTTTATTCATGGACTCATATTTACTAATGTTATTTTGACAGCTAAAAAAAATTAAATAAAAGCAATGCAAATGTTTATCGGACAATATTAAAAGAAAAATTAATAGTTTATTAACATACCTTGAATGAACTACCACATGAGTAGTGTTGTCATCAATATTCTTACAAACTGTACCTCCATTAAACTTGAATATCAGCATTTCTAAGACTGTATTTAGATGAAAATTTCTGACAGGTAAGTTGTCCTACAATATACATAAAATAAATGTGAATTGTCTTTTACTTAGAAAATTTTTTTAAAACTTACAAGATTCAAATTATCAAAATAGACTTGGTACTTTTGAAAAACTTTGAAACATTGTTCTTCATTAAAGAGTTCTTTTTGAAATTCCAAAAAAGTATCAACTTCTGAGTTAACTAAATCATCCTAAATTAAATAATATTTAATTGCATCATATACTATTATACAACAGAAGTATACTCAAGGGGAGAAAATAGGTGTAAAGGTTCTAGTGATAGAGTTTGTAGTAGCCGTTAAGTCACTTAATTAATATGATTTTTGAATATAGTTAATATTATTTGATAGTAAAACAATAGTTTAAGTATTTATATCCACTTCCCAACAAAACTGAGCATGTGACTGGTTATCACTCATAAAAACTATGAAACTACATACATCCAGTTCTACTCGATTCATAACACAGCGTAAGCTATCAACAGTTGCCATTTCTGAATAGCTATCTCCATACTGATCAAAATTTTCATCCATTAATAGTTGATGTTCCTTGGATAAAAATAAGACATTCTCAGGAACCCAATTGAGAAATTCTTGGTCCATGAAACATGAGAGAATCCATTTAGTATTTATTATACTATGTTTACCAGATAACTGTATAGCGTGCGCCCTTATATGTTTAATACTATTTGCTAGCACACAAAAAGTATCAACACCTAAAAATAAATAAATAATTTATTAAATACTTTATAATATACATTGATTTTTATTCTTTTACCAGGATTCTGTACAATTCTACCACCGTATTCATAAATTTTCTTTTCAATTTCACTCTTGCTCATTGTTTCACAGTCATTGAGAACACAGAATTCTTTGTCCTCTAACATATTATTGATACAATTAACATCCCTTAAGTTGGGCATTTGATATTTTTTATCAACAGTTGGTGTTACACGAGTTTTTTGAGTTTTACTAGGAGAATTTGATTCGTTATTACTTGCAGTATACAACTTCCCTTTTGTGGTCTATAATAGTAAAAATACATATTAAATTACTGGATACATAAATAGTTTTCTGACGTTCAAACCTTAATTATAGATTGAAATTCTTCAACAGTTAGACCATCGTGCCATGGTTTGTCATAACGTATTTTTTCGATTCTGGGGAATCTTAATGTTATTTTATTTTTAAAGGTGTTACTAGTCGTAATTTCTGTAGCTTTAATCTGTTTAATTAATTGTACAAATTAATAATTATTTAAATTATATATATAATTATATAGTGTAAACATTTTTTTCACCTGCAAAATAACTGAGGATTCAGGCTCAATCCAAAGATCTGGCTTATTTTTACCCCATTCAATGTTTGATGGAATACTAATTCCAGGTTTTACTTTTTTCCAGTGAGGTGATAATTTTTTTGACAACTCAGCTAGTTCTTCAGTTGAAAACCCTGAACTGACTTTACTAATAGCGGTAAATGTAAATGATTCACCATCTAGAAATTTTTTTAGTAAAAATAATATTAGTAAGCTAAATTTTAACAATTATTATTGAATATTGCAGACAAAAAACATCTAAATAAGTAATATAATATAATTTTAAATGAAGCCATGTATTAAGTGAATAATATTGTATACATAAAATTAAACACTAGTTATGCTAACAACTTAAAATTACCTTTCTCTAAAAGACTCATTAGAAAATGGCTCACAATATTTCTTCTTTTACCTTCTCCATAATATCCTCCAATGATTAAAAGATCCAACTCGATCATAGCACCTTCAGTATACTAAAGTATACAATTAATAAGTTTCATTTAATTAAAGAAAAACATCAGGAAGTTTTAAAAATCTTACTTCAGGTTTAATTTTATACCATCCTGCATTTCGTGAATTTGGTTTATAAATCGACAATGGGTCTTTGACAACAATTCCTTCTTCATTATTATCAATTGCGTCACCAAGATATTTCATAATTTCATTCCTAACATTTTTCAAATTTGATTTATATTTAAAGTAATACAATGAAAAAATTATTTTTAGAATATTATTTGATAATCCTTTTAAAATTATTAATGTAAGGTTATTTATTACTTTTCAGCTTTGTGCCGTGTAGTATGTACAAAACTCCCTTCCAAAGGTTCAAATATGGTGTTTAAAATTTCTAATCTCTTTTCCAATGGTTGGTTGGTCAAAACTTTATCATTATAAAAAAGTATATCAAACACACAAAAACATGGTTGATGAACACATCCGATTCTAAGTGTTTTGACATCAATGTTCATGGCTATAACAGTGTTAATACAACAATAAAAAAGCAATCAAAATAATATTTCAAGCAATAAATCACCTTTTGTAGAAAAAGATTTGTAATTTGTATTGTAACACATCATTTCACCATCCAGAATGCAATTCTTTACAGCAGACTTAAACTGTTTTGCTAATACTGGACTTAGAATGCCATTAAGATTGTTATATCCATATGTATCTGTATAATCATTGCCCCTTCTATAAACATAAAATAATTATACAATTGAAACCTAAACCTTTTGTTCAGGTATTTTATTAACAAACCGGGAAAAATATTTAAACTGGTTTTTATTTTTATCCCAATGAAGTTGGAATCGTTCACCATCTAATTTTTCATCGACAAAAAATACATCACCTTCTGATTTTACTATTTTATTGACATTTGTAATTTCACAACGTTGACTCAACATTGGACTAAATGGTTCAAATAAATTAATTGAAATCTCGTGTAACACAACCGTTGGATTGTTCAGCATTCTACAAACCTAAAAGACTTACAGATATATTGTTTATTCTAAAAACATTTGAAAAGTATATTACTTTCATCAAATCATTGCAAACATCATATAATTCATTGGCATCACAATGATATGCATTTAATATTTTTGTATGGGCTATACCCAAATTCATATTTTTTAACAGCAGTCTTATCAACCATTTCTGTTCAATAGCACTGAACTTTAACAGCATTAACTGTAAAGTTTGTTCAAGTTCTCCTAATTATGTAATAGAAATAAATTGTTGTTATGTTAATTTTATATAACTATTTATTTTTTCGAGTATATTAAAAAAAAAGTTACACTATATCATGAAAGTTTTATCTAGTTTATAGTAAAATTTTTTATTTTATGAAGTATAAATTACTTGATTCATTTGTAGCATGCTTCAAAGCTATTTCGTCTAATAATTGATTTACATCAGCAATAGTCATCGAACCATCTTCTTCAAAACGACTTTTAATAACCCAGTAAATGATTTCAGCAAAGTCTCCAGCTATAGACCCAGCAGCAGTTGGCACTCTAAATGTGTTTATTAGAGGATTTTAAAAATGTTACCCTTGGAGACTACTGTAGTAAAGATTCCTTACCTATAATTCAAAAGTTTTTGACCATCTGGACTGTCTTTTGCTAGACATAATATTTTTACATATAATTTTCCTAGTGCTTTTTCTTTAACCCCATATGGTCCCCTCTTTTTGTCTGATGTTGGCAATAATAACCGAAGAATAGGATAAAATGTATCCTCCTAAATAAATTAACAGTATTAAATAACCAATAGTTCATCAAGTAACAACTGACTTACAATGTTGGTATCATCAATATTTTCAATCAGCCCTCTGCATTTGCTGATAAATTTTTTTAGTTTGGAGATTTTTTTTTCATTTTTAGCATTACAAATGTCTTCACAAACATGACAAAATAATTTAAATGGTAGAGTGTTGCAAGGTTTACCAATTGTGGTGGCCATTGTGCTAATAAATATTGTGAGAATTAATATTAAATTAGTTTCTTTATAGCATTTTATAACTAATGCATTGTACATTTATATTATTTGTTACTAATTGTATTATGTAATTTATTATGTAGTAACATAAGAATGTTTGTAAAAATATGTAAATACATTATTTGAGATAAATTATTTGTTTTATCACTTAAGATTTCAATTAAATATAAAAACTGATTTAAATCAAATGTATATTATTCAGAACTTTATTCATAGAATACTAAAAAACTAAACTTTATAACAATTAAATATCCACAATATTTTATACATAACAATATTTATACATCTAAAAGTAGCAATAGTAAATCACACGTGCACTTGACTAATGTACATCAATGCCACTTCAGGGTTTCCAGATTCCATATAAATCAAATGCAAATTATATACTGCAGCGTTGATTAAACAACTATCTTCATTAAAAGGTTTGGTTTCCAAGACTAATTTATAAAAGTGTAGAGCTTTTGCTGCCATACCAACCTGATGATATGCTCTGGCAATATTAAAATAACATTCCTGTATGTGTTGAACACCTCTATGTTCTTTGTACTTCATTAAGAAACCAATACCTTGTAGTGCTAAACTGTGTCTGTCAGTACCGACTTTAAATGTGCACAATCTGAGAACAATCACTCCTAACATGAAGAATAGCATACTTTTATCTTCTAGTTTATTCAATAGTTCAGTATACCTTGAAAATATGAGTTGATAATTGTAAGTATCATTAAACACATTGGTGTCTAGTAAGTTTAGAGCAATATTATCTGGGTACTTAGCAGCTAATCGAAAAATGAATTTTGTTTGTTTTTTGGCAGAGCACTTTTTCCAAAGAAAGCAAAATATATTAGAAATTTGTGGTGCTTGAGGATACTTGAACAACAAATACCTGGACAACATAAAACCTAATTTATACGCCCGAACCTTGTATGCAAATTTTATGGCATTTAAAACAATTTGATGATTGTAAGGTGCTAATACAGTGGAATTCATGGCAGAAAGCAGCATCTTTAAACCTTCATAGTAATCATTTTTCTCAATGCACTTCAAACAAATGGTGAACAAAATGTTAAATTCTTCTTCAGCACTAGGTAGAGGATTGATGGTTAAAATACTCTTATGTTGGTAACCATATAATTTTTTCTTCATAGTTAATAATGTGTCATGCCTATTTTCTACATTTTGTATAGCCAACATAGACTTCAGTTCTCTTAATGAATTTACAGGTAAACAATGACGAGAAAACATCAAATTTACTGCTTTTAAACACTGCTCATACATATCATCTTTATCAAGAGTTGCCAAAATGTATTCATACAACAGTCTGCAATCACGATTTTCCATATCGCTTTGAAATAATACTTCTAGACTTTTATCTATTCTGTTTAACTTTTTTAATGACATGTATAAGTCAAATGTAACAGTTAATTGATGTGGATCAAATTCCAATAGTTGGTTATAACTAACAACAGCTTGTTCAAGATGTCCTAAAGTTTTTAAACAATCAGAATACTTAATCTTAAGTGAATACTGATCAAATATATTATTATTACTATTTATCAATCGTTCTAGAAATAAAATTGCATGATCATGTTGATTGGACTCATATAAAGCATTAGCTATAATTAAATGATAATGGTTGGCTTTAGTCATATTTAAAACGGGTTCATAAATTGGTGGTAATACAGAAAAGGCTTTTAATTGCACCAGCATCTCGATCAGTTTGACTCGTATCAACAATGGCATAGTTTTAGAAGCTGTACATTCTACAATATCTGTTATTGATGAATCATCATTAATGTCAGCAACAAACTCAAGATTATAATATTCAACTAAAAGTTCTAAACATTTTTTATAATTTTTAGTTTTGATGAGATAATCTAAGCATGTAGCAAAATTTTCAGAGTTTATATCATTTGGATATAAACTAAATACATGTATGAATATACTTGATGCACGGTCATAGTTATTATTTTTAACAAAATTTTCAATTAGTAATTTAGATAGAGTAGTAATTGAATCTTTTTGGTCAGGTCGTAATTTACGTAATAAACGATCATACTCATACATGGCACTTTTAGCTGTACCCAGTCGTTCCAGTATTGAGGCTCTTTTAATATGCAAATCCAAATTACGCTTATCTTTCTGTATGGCTTTTGTCAAACAAAATCCAGTTAACGGCAACATGTTATTTGATTCGCACGTTTCCCCCAACAATACCCAATCTTCAGATGTTACACTACTTAAACTGTTCCCGATCACCGCTGTTTCTAAACTTTTCTTAATATCACCCATTTGTTCATAAATGTCAGATAGCGTAAAAAATGGTTCAGATGCATTAGGACACTCTTTTAATATGTTAACACAAATTTTAATGGCCATGTTGTAGTTTCTTTTTAACATGAACATTTTAGCTTGACCAATAAGTCCTCTCAAGGCTAATGGGATTTTTCCCATTTGCCTAGAGCGAGGTCCTTCAACGACTGTATCGTCTTCATTATCATCTACTCTTGTTTTTTTGGTCGGTAAAGTACTTTCACTGACGATGGGTGTTGCACCAGGGCTGTGGTGTGCTTCGTAGCTTTGCACAGCATCACCCTCCAAGTTATAAACTATGGCTAGTTCTTCGTTTTCAGAAGTATCAGCAGGTACTTCGATTTTAGTTTCTATCGTGGGCGTTTCTATCTCTTGATCAGTCAAAAATTCAAACATGTCGTCTTCGTGCATGTCGGCATACTCAGTCTCGTCCATAATAACGTCCGGCGCACCTTCGTCCAAGACGATCTCCATGGCTTCGATATTCAACATATTTTCTGCCATATTATACAAAATACAAAACAAACAAGGGAAAACTTACCGAATCAGACGAGACAGACGATATTGTTGTATTGGAATTTTAGTCGTTCGAATTGTAAACAAACATTGAAATGTTGATCGTCCTTATCGCCACTGTTATCACATCACGTAACGGCTCGGAACGTAGTAACGTTCGCAGATACGTATAACCGTTTTCGGTATTGTTATTTCCGTATACCAGTGGTCGGGAGGGGGGGAGGGAGGTTGCCATTGACGCATTGCAATTTGCAGTTCGTCACTAACTTCCGCACGGAGCAGTGCGCTACAGTGAGCACTGTACAAAGTTCTTTTCAACCGTAAAAGTCGTTGGACTCTGCGTCGTCGGCGGACTCCGATCGGTCCGATCGCCAATCACTATTAATTTTATGTTCACGATTATATCTACGTTTGATAATTCTAGTCTCATCCGTTTAGTCAACTAGAAAACCTTTGAACTTGCACGTTATTAATTGATATTCAATTCGTGTATAATTGAAAAATGATTTTTGTAATACGACTACGATGACAAAAGATACAGACATGTCAGCGATAGACGAAGAATCTTTATTCTCGGACGAAGAACTTTTTGACAACGGTAAGGACAATCGATATTAATTATTTATTTAATCACTGTTATTGCTTTTATATCGTAATAATTACGACATTTAAGATGTAAATCTTCAATTTCTTTTTTATCTGTAAACTGAAATTTATAAATTTGCAATTTTTTTTTACATTTTCCATTGATTTCCTGTATATATATATATTTTGTTATTACTCTTCGGATTAAATCAATGTCACTAACTCTGAAATAATCTTTTTTTATAATTTAATGAACCCAACATATTATACTTGTGCAAATTTACATCACATACCTAATGAGTGTACCTCAATATTTGTAAGTACATTTGGGTTTGATATTAATCGTCATTTTATAATAGACAAAGCTAAAAATTTATGTTGATTTTTTTTTTCATTTATTGATAGTATCCAAGTCATGTGTTTCTGATTTTCGGCTACTAACACATTTTAAGTAACTGTTTTTAGTTTTCTTGTACCATAGAAAGAATATCTTAAAAATTAAATTAATATTCTTTGGTAATTTGCTCTATTTTGACGCAATTTTAATGAAAGAGACAAATTATTTTAACATCATAATAACATATTGAGTAAATATGGATTCCTGTTACTTTTCTAACTCTGAATTTACTTATTAATCTGTTCTTCTCATGTCATCTTTTATTATAGCTCAATATCTACATGTATAAATACAAACATTTATGAATTAGTATATGTGTATGATTCAAATGGTTCAATTTTTTTTATTAATTTAAGTAAATTAAAATACTATCAGTAACTGATGTATGCTAGTAGGATCTACTAAGTTACTTATAATATTATAAGTACTGCCGTTACCCCTGTTAATTTCTTTGAAATTGAACTCAAAATAACAATTTATTTCAATGTTGTTATTTTTTCAGTATACAGCTTTTTATTTTTACAGCTACTTATTTTAATTTTTAGAGACTTAGTCTAAAAACTTCTTAATTTGCCTACGTATGAATTGCAGGTTTTTTCTTTGGAAATTTTAAGGGGTGTTAAAGTGCATGTCTAATAATTTTCAATCATCTTAAATTCATATAAGAATATATAATTTAATAATAAACATATTTAACTTGATATTTTGTTACAATTTGTGCATTATGGCTGTTTAAAAGAATATTTTATTGCTTGATTTAGCTAAACATAGATTTTTAGTATTATCTATTAGCTATAAACCTACTTTCAATCATAATTAATTACAATTTTTCATTAAACTAATAACATAGACAAATTATGTAATTTAATATTTCAGAAATTTCCTTAAATATTATCATAAATTAAAAATAAAATGATACACTTTTAAGCAGTTACATCTTTGCTACTTATTTTTAATAACATTTTTAATTTAAAATATAAGTTTAAAGCTACTTTGAACAGTTATTATAATATTTTAGGGTAATGAATAAGTTAAATAAATATTCTGTCTGTAGTAATCTAAGTTCTAAAGCTACAGACTCTAAGGTTTAACATTTTAAACTTACATTAAATTGTGTATGAGCGCACACATTCCAAAACCAAAATTTTAAACTTCTTTGATATTATTAGGAGTAATAGTAACTACTCGTAGATATAAATTTATATGTGGTGATATGTAGTTGCTTATTTTTTTATGTTTTATAAAGTTCCTCCTCAAGTTGGTCTAGTTTAATGATTAATTATATATATTTTCAATAAAGAAAAAAAATTGTTACATTTTTGTTTTATAATCGTGTAACACAAAACACATAAATAAGTTGATAATATAATGTATATTTAGAAAAGAGAAAATCTTTTTTTGATTGATATAAATCATGATAATTGGGGACAGAATGGCTGACCAAGTGTACAAGTATTCCAATAAGCATGTTCGCTTGTTAGAACCTTTGCTACGATCAGTTTTTCTCTCTGATCTGTGCCATCTGTCTAAGCCAGTAACTGCCACCCCTTCCCACTGGCATGGCAGCTCAACATACTCCCAGTCAATATGCTATCCAATAAATAAAATTATAATAATTACCTAATTTTTAAAAACATTTAATTTTTTAGATTCCAATGATTGTGTAGTAACACTAACCAGTTCAGTGAGTTATGAAGATGAGTACCAGTCATTGTTATTTCATAATAGAGATCGTATAATTTCAAAGCTAAAGAATGATTTATCCAATGTTCTACCTCCTCCACCTACAGTAACTACTTGTCGATTAAGTGTGGATAATATATTAGAAAGATGGTACCAACATGAATCTTCAAATATTCCCACTAAAAAGTTAGAAACAAAAGAACTAAAAAATATTGATCGTGCAATAAATTGGGCATGGCCAGAAGTTGCAAATGTTCAATGTTTTGATGTTTAGTAAGTCCAAAATTAATTTAAAGTTGAAAATCAGTTTGTTTATAAAATTTTGTTTGTATTACAGCTATAACATTGATAACAAATCAGCAGAAATGGCATTGTTGGAAACTAAATATCAACAAAGATATGTTTCAAATGAAACAAAATCTCTTATGAATACAGGAAATACACCACAGCCTAAGAAAGAACGGGGATTAATCAGACATATCAAACCTCTAGAACAAAGTACTCGGTTAATTAGAAGAAAACCTGTTTCAAAACCACAAATATTAGCAGAAGCCAAAGCAAAATTAGCTCTTGTTGAAAACAAACGTCGGATTTTAGTACCAGGGTAATTATTTAATAAGTTTATGGTATTTAGTATTTACACTAATTAATAATGAATGTACTAATAACTTTAAAGGAAATTGAAAAGAGAATATTTAAAACCATTGGAGAAAAGTTACCTTGAAAATTGTAATACCATTAATTCAAGTTCAACTTCCCATAAAAGGGCATTATTCCAAAGTCCTGAAACTCATTATTCTAGAAAACGTTTCTGTTATGGACAAAATCCAGATTATGAGGAGTTATCAGGTTCTGTTAGTGCTGAATCAATTTGTAGTGATACATCCAATACTACACCAAAAAAAAGGTAAACAATCTAAAATTAATTATTCAAAACTGAAAATATTTATTAAAGTATAATACCTAGAGGTTTAAGTTCTCTTAGTTGAGACTAAATATTTGTATTAATACCATTGCATTGTATAAAAATATAATATAAGATTACTATTGAGTTACAATATTTTTAGAGAAAAAAAGAATTTATATAAACTGGTCATATATAAAAAATAATATATATAATACTTGGGCAATATATAATTTGAAGAAATATTATTTTTGAGAATGGTTATAATGAAGTATTCTTTTGTAATTATTTTTAGGTGGAGTGCTGTTGCTCCTTTAAGTGCATCACTATTTGATAATGAATGCCAAATTAAACCAGTTAAAGCTATAAAAACAGAACCAGTCAAAAAATGCCAAAGAGCACTAAAGTTTTTTAGTACTTCAGAATCAGCAACTCAAAAAAATTTATTTAATACCAAACCATGTCAAAAAGAACTTAGTAAACTTCACAAACAGGTATGTATGCCTTTGATTATTAATTTATTTATAAATTTGTATTAAATATTTGTATTTTAATAAATTTTTATTTATATACTTTAACTATTACTCATGTGTTATTAATACAAACATTATTTCAGAAATTATTATGGGCTGTATCTGAAGTGTTAAAAGAATGTGGTGTTGATAGTCATCATAAGCAATTTCGACAATTTCTTCAACATTTATTCAAAGTATGTTCTAAACAATGGTTGGAGGAATCACATAGTAATGTAAAAACTAGTACTAGTGAAGCAATGCGTGCTATGGTGATGAAGCACAAAAATACAGTTTTAAAATTGAAATCAACATCTCCTATAAATAGTGCTAAAAATAAAGACAAGAATTGTGCATTTAAACATAAGTCTATTGCAGATGTAAAAAAAGTGTTGTTTATAGATAATTCACCTAAGTCTGATTTTAAGTTAAAACAGTTAGGGTCAGACCAAAAAATAAAAGATTTGCCCATTAAAAATCCTGTTAAAGAAATTGACAATTTCTCAGTATTTTTAGACATAGCAAAATTATCAACTAATAACAATACTGAAGACCAATCAAATAGGCTTGTTTCTTCTATTTCAGACTATTGTTCTAATTCTAATTTAGATAATAATTCAAAAGACTCCAAAGCAATTTTAGCCAGTTAATCTTTTAAGCCATTATTCACCTGAATTTATGTTGACTATTAGAAAATAATTAATTTACCTATTTAACATACAATTCTGTCTTATGAGCTTGTTTTGTAAACCTATGGCTAAGTTTATCTTACTGTTTAATTATGTTTAATTTCAATATTTTTTCTTTTTTAATTTTCAATTCTATTTGGTATAATATTAGTAAAATGTTTTTTTTTTGTTTCTTAAATACATTTTTGTTCTATAGATATTACATTTATATATATGTATAATGTATATGTCTTTATATGAATGACATATATATATATATGTATATACATTTACTTATTATTGTATTTTGTACTGTTTTAACTGATCTCTTAATCAGGAAATAAGTATAATATGTATTTAATATTAATTATTAGTTAATCCCATATCATTTTTAATCTTGAAATAAATAAAAAAACAGGTATACCATATTTTTTAATTATTATGTAGACTTTTAATGAATTCTGTGTTTTGATAATACATTTCAAAATAAACCATTAACTATTTGAGATTAGGCTTAAGCTAGTATGTTAAAGTAATTTTTGTAATATTTATTGTTACTGCTATATATCCAATATAAATTTTCAATTGTTTTTTCTCAAAAATTATGGATGTTTCTTATTCTAATATATAAAAACAATATGTATATTGTGTGTATTAAATTGTTTTTTAGTTCTTTGCAATTGTTACAATATATTCAATTTTAATTTTAATTTGTATCTTATGTTATTATGTGTTTGACAACAATAAAATATTTTCAAATTTATGATCAAATACGTCGAACTTATTTTACAGCATTCCTGTAAGTGAACAATGTTTAGGACAATGTCCATACCTACTGAGAATCCGCCCACTTTTTTCTGATAAATAATATTTTAGACAAATATATATATTCAACAACCTGACAGGGTGGCACTAAGTATAAAAACAAAAAAAAACCCTTATATTTTAAAATGAAAAACGGATCAAACTCCTAGATCAGGGGTGATATGGGAAATGGGATGGGTCTTCTAAACTTGAAACCAATGTACCATTGCCCTCGAAAAAACCATTCTGAGGGGAAGAAGTCTTAGTTGGATCAGTTAATTCTTCTAAAGATTGTCGATATAATGGTAGAACCCAATTTCTTAATCAGATAGGTTGAATTTTTAATATAATAGCTTTTACAAAAAAAATTGTGATTTTTTTTAGATGATTTTATATCATTTTTGAAATTTCTCTACAGTTTTCCGAATAATTGACATAAACGAATTAAAAAATTTTAATATTTTTTTAGTTTAAAATTCATATATAATAGGTACTTAAAATGTGAAAAGGTGATATGTACAAGATTTTCCTAACATCCATTGCAAAAATTTTTTACCTGAAGTCGCAATACATTACATTTTGATAAGTGTTAAAAAATGGATTATTTTTTTATCTGTGTTCATGATTTCGACCAGAATGATTGCTGGGCTTAGATCGTCACAATTCACAATCATAGATAGTTTCTGTTAGATTGTTGTCTAGTTAATATTTAAGTGATGGTAATTATACGAAATACCCAATAGTTTTCCTAATAATTTGCAAAAAACTAATGAAAAGTAAAAAAAAAAAAAAACGACTAAATATACCACTTTAATCCACCCGACCTCTTTCACTAAGAATCGTTTTTTCACTAGCAATGGTTCCAAGTTTAAAAGACTTACAGCTATATCATTCATCCGTCCCTCGCCTGACCCTGGAGTTTCGCTCTTTTTAAAATTCCTTTTAGCTAAAAGGGATACGGTGTATATGAAACATTTTGAAAAAAAAAGTTGTAAGTTCAATCCGATTGGTTTGAGTTGTCACTGATTTTGCCACGTGGCTTACTTTGATGTTAACCGACAACCATCGAGAAGCCCGTGGATTCTGCCGACTGGCAAAGCTACAAGCGTCCACACTTGAAATTGACGACCGAATCCAGTGGGGACGCACCTATATACGGTGGAATTTCTTTCACGTTATTCTTCTAAAATATAGATAAACACCATTATTAACACCTTTGTTAGGTACCACTTTACCAGCATCCTGACATGGTGTTTAAGGTGTAACGTTATAAGTTGTAACTAATTAATTTGAACCATAATAATGAACTAACCGCAAATTATAGGAATTACATCTTCATATAAACTTGAACCTACTTTGTCCACAGAGTACAGATGGTAGTGATTCAACAAAACATCATTTAAACTTTTAAGTCAATAGATTCCTCACTTTGTTCAGAATTTAAATCCACCTTGACACTTATATTACAGATCAGATAAAACTACATCTGAAATCTAAAACTGAATCTGTGCTCATATAGTGTTTTAATGGAAATAAACTGTTATCAACATTGCTGATCACTACCTAGTGAGCTTGATGGCAGATGGGTGGTAGCCGGTAGATAGATGTAGTAAATACTAGATTTTAATTTAGGAGACCATAAAATGGTAATTATTATAAAAAAGTTATAAGTAGGTAATATGTGCCTAACATATTATTTTGGCTATTTAAACAATTTCGGTTTTAATATCGAGGTAGCTATTTTACTTTTTGCATAATTCGTGTATCCAACAATAAATTTCACTGTGAACCAGCATATAATATAATAATACAAAGCGTTTATAATTATTTAAAGCTTCGTCGCTCACGGTTATTTTAACAAAATCATGTCCGTTCTGTTATAAATAGGCAACCGTGGTAGAAATAAGTGGTTTCGTCGATTTACGAATAATATAATACCAACCCCTCCGGTCATTATGTTAGATAATTCAAATTAGATACCAATTAACATCGGCATTTTGTGTTCGAAATAACTGCAACTGCTATGTGTCTATTATAAGGATTAATGGTATAGCCTATGTTCCATTTTGAACATGACCTATGGACATTCAAATAACTTTGAACAAAAATTAAAAGATTTGTTGCATATTGAAAATAATTTATTCGTCTCGCAGTTTCGCTTGATTATATTTATCATAATAATATATTATTACTTTGTAGGTAAATTTAAAAAAAAAAAAAAATGTTGAATCGTGTAATTTTAAATTATGTTGTAGATCACTAATAAATGAAAAATTATGTACACTATACAGACTGTATCGTCATTAATTAGGTACCCAATTACGAGAACTATATTATACTTACGAATATATTATAATAACGGACCGTAACATGCTAGCGAGTATGAAATTATCAAATATTTTTTGAACAATTTTCTTTTTCATAACTAACTACGTATAGTAGGTACGTAGCATAAGAAATGAAACATCGCAGGTCATAATTTAATTAGTTTATAATTTTATGGTGTTAATAAAAGCCTAATTATCAAAAACGACGAAGAATCCTCTTTTTATGCAAAACAAACTGCTATTGACCGTACGAATTGTGTGCACGTGCAGGTTTAAAAAAAAAATATATTTTGATATAGCGTTAAAATCGAAATAATTTGTTTGGCTTAAACACTTTAAACGTTTGACAATATTGCTTAATACATGCCTGCAGTAAATATAATGGTATTTATTTTACAAAGTTTTTCTGGCGCATTAAAAACGAATCATGTACTTGAACTCGTATAGTGACACAACAGTTAGAGTTCTGAATGGTTTAATCCTAATAAATGTTTGCGCAATCCATGTATATTATATAAAAACGACTAACGGTAGGTTAGGTACCTACCTGTTCCGTATTTTCCGTGCGTTTTTATTTATTTTTATAAATCGTACAAAAGCATGCGTTGAAAAAATATTTAAGGTGGGAATCGTGAATTTGGATACACATGATAAATCTATTGCCGTACATAATATATACGCACCACGTTACGTGTAGGACGTAGGTACATCGAGAGAGGTTAATGTTCTTGGGTTTTTATTTTTTATATTTTTCATACCTTCGGGCGGCGTGGCACCAGGGCGAGATTAGTTTTGAAAAGGAAAAAAAAACAGGTTATAATTTGATAAAACGCATAGGTACGTAAATATACGTCAGCTACGCCGAGGAAGAAAACGCAGTTATACGTTTGGAATAATATAATAACATAATGGCCCCCGTGCGTCGAGGCGCGCGAGGATTAAGTTGGAACCGGCGGCGGATGTGTATAGTATAATAATGTCGGAGTGTCGGACGTTGGTCAAAAGAATCTAAATCGACCGCGTAAGTACGGACAATATTATATGTACACACGTCACGCACTCGTCGGGGTGATTGTACAATCGTGATAATCCTATCGCATGCAGAGGAAGTGAATATAGGAATATATTGGAATAGGTTTATTATAGACGTACTACGGGTAATATCTTAAATATTTTTTATAATTTAGAAATGTACAATGGAACAAACTTAACATTATGACATCATATTAATTTATTATAGTATATAATATATATATAATTGACGATATATATAAAAAAAACATATGTATATATATATTAAGTACCAGAAAGATCTATAATAATAATAGGTACCACATGTTACATACTCTACTCGCTCGTAAATCTCGTCGAAATATTATTAGACCTTTATCGTATCACTGTGACACGTGAATTATACGTACAACATCAGACTTGTACCTGTGATGTAGGCCGCATTAGTCGCGAACATATATATAAGCGGAGACCGAAAATAATTCATTCGAGGTTAAAGCAAACAATTTTAAACAATATTGTACGCTTAAACAAATTACAGGATACCTATAGCGTATGGATGGGAAAATATTTATTTATTATTCTCTTATTATTCTTAAATGTTTTTACTGGAAATCATACCGGGGCATTACGATATTAAATAATAGTTCATTTTATCACGATTATAATAAATCGTTGAAGGCAAACAATTATAATTAATACGGTATAAGAATAATGTCCAGAATATTATATGAGTAGGTAAGGTATGCTTGGGTTTGAGAGGGAGAAGGCCCCACGGTCGGTTTGTGACAAAAAATACCCAAGTCCTCTAACGTTTCACAGGATATCGTATGGCTCGCGCGGCCTTATAGTTTTTGTATATTATTATGTGTTTAGGTATACCTAATAGATGTAAAAATATATCGAAATCGCGAACTCAATTATAAATCAACGTTGGACGCGAGCGCAAATTGCATTCATGGCACTCGTTTTTAGCGTTTAAACTCCAAATGTTATTGCACTATAAACTAACGTTGTATTGTACATACGTATGTTACATTTTTTTTTTCGAAGCCAGCGGCAAGCGAAGGAAAACCGACCGAATCGTCACTCTCGGAACTGGTGTATCATCGTAGCATGCATTGTAGAGGTACTATTATAACACGCTCGTGGACCGTGTTTGTATGTAGATCTTTCCGATACTTTTCCAAGTATTATCGAGTACATTATATGTATATTTACACGTACGGGGGGGGGGGGGGAATATAAAAAAATAGTTTTTATTGACTTATGGAAAAAAAAACCACTCACAATACAATAAATATTTTACGTAACGTCCTCGCGGTCGAGTAATAAAATATAAATATAATTTTTTTTATTATTATTATTACTACTACTAATATTGCTATCATACAGAATCGAGTATATATTAATTGTTCTCGGAGTGACATCACCAAGTGTGTACGAAAAGAGTCAGTGACGTCACGCCGAAAAATCGTATCGTACATAAATATTACACAGAGTCCGACAAATCGAATACGTTCAGTAAGGTGTACATTATTTCACAGTTTATAAAAGTCCACGAAATACACACGAAAGAGCTTTTTTTTTTCTATTCTACGATGCGTGTACAAATGTCGTCGCGAAGTGTTCAGGTATTTATCTGCTGTCGTATAATTATACTATCTTATAACAGTATACCTACACGACGTTCTGACGCGCGTACATATTTAATAAGTGCAATACAATGTGATTTAGTTTTTTTTTTTGTTTTTTCATTTCATTTACAATGGCATACGACGATATAGTGTACAACAAAATCTACACTACCTATTAGTGTTCTATGAAATTTATGTATATATTATCATTGTTTCAATTATACATAAAATATTATATCATAAACGTTTTGTCCTCAGTCTGTCTTGCTTATACACATTACAATAATATCATACATACCTATGTAATATATACGTATGCGTACTATGTAATTATCATATTATTAAAATTACGTATTATTATCATCATCATCGCCGTTTCGATGCTGTCGCCTCGAGTCGTCGTCGTCGTCACTATGTGCATGATCATCTATAGTAGTTTGAGCGGCTGCCTATCGTGTACGTGCTCAGCGGAATGCAACCGGGCGAGAACGTCATTTCGCCCTGCTGTTGTTCGTAATCCACGTCGTAGTAAATTCCGCTCTGATTCTATGGGCGGAAAAAAAAAAAAAAATTAACGACACGGTAAATAAAAAATAACCGTCGAACCGGCGGCGGCGGCGGCGGCGGATTCGTTGAACCCCGACGGAAAAGGGTCAGATCGAGACTAGGGAGTTGTTCAGTCTCTGTCTCTCCCAGTCCATCTATACACATAATATATTATTGTGTACAGCTGTATGCCGATTGATAGGGGAGGGTACACCTGCGAAGACGCTTCGGCAATTCTTTTTTTCGCGGTTTAACGCGATTGACAAGACACAACAGAACACGATAACGAATGCGCAACAGCGTCTTCACGGAACCGACAAATTGATCGTATGTAGGCGTGCGGTTATTATGGTATGACGTCTGTGATCCATATTACAGTACAACGTAGTGGTAGTCGCGCGCCGACAAAACAGTCGATAATTGTCAAGTCACAAGTGCTTATAGCAGAGGTATTCAAACTTTTTCATCCCAAGGCTCCTTTGAGTGTTCACAAAATGTTGACGACTCCCAAATTATAAATGACAAAAAAATCAATGTTTATATGAATGTAATTTATATTTTATACTAATTATTTATTTACCATATTAAATATATGAAAAAATTACAAATAAGTAGTTGTTGTAGAAAAAATTGTGATTCGATATTGTATGTTTAGTCTTAGTAAATATATATAAATAAAATAATAAATCAATATTAATTAAAGCTATGTGTTAGCGAATGATTATTGTAGATATTTATTGGTTTTCAATTATACGTATATGATGCGGCTCCCTTCGACAACCCCCGCGACGCACCTGGGAGCCACGACGCACAGTTTGAATACCTCTGGCTTACAGGAATAATGGAACATTAAGAAAAATACCGGTGTTTTTTGATACAAGTACTATCGAAATATTACGTCGTCCACTACAGCTGGTTTACAAAACATGCGCTCGGTGTATTTAAAGAAGGCAATGATGTCACACCGCACGATATTGGTGGCGATACAATTTAGATAATAATAAAAGCGGTCGTGATAATATGTCGTCGTGTACTACCGATGACGAGTCGGTTTTGTCGATTAATATCGAAAAAATCTCAACGTTCAAACCTTTATTCAATTAACGAGTTCATTGATTTCACACGAAACAAGATGTTTATATTTTTTTTCCCAAGGTGAATAATTAAAACGTCTGACGTGATCTCGTTCGATTGCAAATGAATGCTATTGATATATTTTCTACTTTTTATTGTACTTTATTGGTGCACGTGAATGACTGCAGGCAGAATTGGAGCGCGGGCGTAATTATGGCATATTATTTGTCTTTGGTTTTTAACAATTTCGTACGAAAACAACCGTCGCATTGTCTTACAGTTTTTCCGGTATTTGTCGCTTATAATTTATTATTGTTTGGTTTCGAATTAGTCATGGCACATTGCTCGTAGAAAATTGTCGGCAAATAGTGTAGTTGTATATTGTTTCAGTGCGGTATCAATTGCTTCGTTCAAAGTTACGTTTGAAATTCTCCAATTTAATAATATCTGTTATAATATCGCGATTCGTACAACTGTGTTGTACTATATATTTTGATAAACGTGTGGAAATGATGAAAACAAAATAAAAGGAAAACTATGACGCAGGAATTTGTAATTTAAAACAAGGCTCGACCAACTATACTTACTAACAACGCTAACCTGCTATAGGATGAACTATTGCGTCGACGTACCTACATGGACAGTACAAGCCCATAGCGTGGTAACAGAACGTTTAAAAACTATACTTGACAAAATTGATGCAGTTGAATTATGAACTACAGTGTCTGTATGGAATTCACAGTCGTGCAGGTGGGACTGTTTGATTTCCCCGATTACATTAAATCGATGTAATCTGTAGGGAACTCAATAGAAAAATATCAAATGTCGTAGGTAACCCCACGTACAACACATATAAACGCATGTTCTATCATATGGCGATAACATTGTGATTGGTTCGCGCTGTTCGTAAATCATTTACGTCGGAAATTCTTCGCGGTGATTTGATGAGATCGAAAGCAAAAAACAAAAAAAAAAACGCTCTACACGTGCAGTGAGCTTAGCGGAAGCATCGCGTGAAATAAATCAAGGCCCGAACAAAAATGTACGACTCATCGCGGGACATCAGTGAGTCGTCGGACGGTTTCAAAAGGAAACTGCTGCAGATGCTGGAGACTTTGGCATGCCGAGTTCACGGACACGCGGACGGTCGACGATTTATCACAGACGATTCGGCGTAATAATTAATTGTTGGAACTCGTGACGACGATAGGGTGGGGGTGGGCAGGATAACGTCACATCTATATACATGTATAACCGTACGTATACAGAACATATTATACGGATAACGCGCTTACGGCTAGTGAAGATCTGCTCTTCGGCCTGGATGACGTCTGAAAACTTCGGCCCAGCAGGTCGGTCCGGTCTTCCTCCTCGCTGGTGCTCGACTCGGGCGTGCGGAAAGCGTGCGAAATCGTGCTCGTGCCGGGTGGCCGGAGCCTGGGCAACGGCATCGGCGCGCCCGCGTACCCGAACATGTTAGACCGCATTGTACCGTTTCCCGGTTCGGGCTGAAAATCAAACGACAAAATCAATATACAATTATTAGTATTAAACACGCGCGAGCGGTACTGTCGGGGCGGGGTGAGTTTCACGGGCCCCGCGGCAACATATTTGGAGTGGCGATTTTCGGGCGGTGGAGAAAAACTGAAGACAATTTTTTCAAAACTTAAGCCGTACCACACGAACACCTAAAATATGTGGTAACTATTCCAAAAATAATGGCTATGTGCTGTAAACGTACTGCGTCAAATGTAACAACGCGTTTCTCGTTCGCGTATATTATATTTTTCCGAGAAGTAGACGATGTAAAAAGTGTTGCTCGGGGGGAGAACGCGACGGCTACTGCGCTCGAACAGAAATATCATAACGATATTAATAATAATGAGCAATTATACCGTTTATTGTTGTGACGGAATAATATGAATAAATAAATTCATGTATTATATAGGTATCACTAGTGTATAGGTGGCACTAACACTGGTGGTATAGTGTATACAAATATAAAACGATGTATGGAAGATATTGAGATGAACATCCTTTTTTAAATGTTATACTATAATATATTATGCGTATTCTTAACGCTGAGTCATTTTGCTATCCTATTAATCTTATCTATATTATATAGATTAGGTATAGGCTATTTGTCAGTTAGACATTTTGTAAGTATAGACGTTGAAATAATAGCATGAGGTCGAGTGGCATTTTTGATTTTATCTTGTAATCTATGATGACAAATAAGTGTTTTTTATACTACTACTACAGGGGGTTACAGAATTGTATGAAGTTTAAAATTTTGATTATTATTGGTAACAAGAGTTATACGTTTTTATAAATATTTTAAATGTGTTTAAAACAAAAATAAAATCACACGTTTTTTCCTGGTAATTTGTAGGTATATAACTGTTGATTTGTTGAAATTAAGTTTTGTGTAATAATTATAATATATTATAGATTCTTTGTGGTAAAAACGAACGTGGAATTCTATCATGGCAATCATATTATTATGAAGCAATTACATATAGTAATAGGTGTAATTTTAAACAGTAATTACTGCGCGTTCGAGTGTATTGGTATAAAGATACCGGCAAATTGCAATCCAACTCGGACCAAATGATAATGCTATACCGGTCGGAAAAATAATATTTTGCCTTTTCACGCTCAATTCTCAAATAAATATTTTATTGCAGGGTTCGAAGAAAACGAACTATTAGCAATGGTTCGACAATCAAATCGGTAAACCACGACGGTGTTTTCGAACCTAAACGCAAATGAAATGGGTTGAGTCAAATTGGTCCAAACACTGTTTATGCACAAGTCGATGGTTTTGAAATGAGTGAAGTAGCAGCAGCAGCAGCTTTTTGCGATTATTTGTTGTTTTTGCGGGGAGTCATCATATATAGCGAACGAGGATGCCGTTATATCATCTTGCGCGGTAACATTTCAACGCACGCGCGTAGATGCGTCGCTATATAAGCACATTTCGCAACCCGCGAGCGTTTTACAGTTGCTTGGCAAGTAGGTATATCCGTGCTGCCATAGTGCAATAATAATTGTGGCTATATCATCCGGAATTTAATCACTTTATTAATTTATATAAAAACCATTCCGTGAAATGTCGTAAAACCAGATATTTTATGGGTATTTAATATAACTAGCGAAAGAGAATTAAAAGCGCCAAAGATTTCTTCCACTTTTTTTTTTATTTTTTTTATTTTCGAATACCAACACGTGTATTTGTACATTTTCATCGTTCTGCATACTGGCTCGTGCTGAGATATTGTGCACGCGTGTTCCTACATATTATAAGTTATGCGATTTCAGACCACGTGCGTAACATATTCAAATGTTCGCGTATCTCGCGCACTGGCCACAGGCCAAGTATCCAGAAATTTTTTTCGGGGTGGTGGGGTTATGAAAAATAATTTCTCAAGTATGTTTTCAAACGACGGAGTGTTGAAAATGTTCGTTCTCCGGTGGCAGTAGACACTGGAAGTGTTATGAAAATTTTAAGAAGTGTGGATATTATTGGATAAACGTCTGGGCTTGTTTCGAAGTATACTTCAATACCATTTTTGTTCATATATATAGATAACTATAATATAATATTCAGCTATAAACACTTGTTATTAATTACAATTTTTTTAATTATTGTGTTTTATTTTTACATGGTATATGGATATTATGTATATTATTATAGTATTTGAATATTTAGCAATTTTTTTTAAACTTCACAATTTTCGTACCCCCCTGGATTCGCCACTGGCCACAGGTATGCCGGGGGGGGGGGGGGGCAGTTTTCGAAAAACAAAAAAAAAACCAACGCACGTTAATCTATCGGTAAAATCGCGATGCTTGCATAGGGTTACGGAGTGTCGCGAATGCTGCGATTGGCTTAAGTGTACAAGGCCGTATGGTTTCTAGAAAATGTATAAATTCAACGTCAACGCAAGAAGTTGTCGACTTTTCGGGAAACGATAGGCGCATTGGAATCGACCACAACGTCACATCCGGTCGGACGTGTTTTCCGGGACAACGGGACGTGATTCGGGGGGAAACGGAGCAAATGTCTACCCCGAATCCGCGGGCTCTGCTCGTGATAGGGCGCGGGTGCGGTGCTCACGATACGGGTCACTGTGGGTACTCACGGCGTAATGGTTGGCGTGCGCCATGGCGTCCGCGATCTGAGCCCATCGCATGCGATCCTCGATGGACACCTGGTACGGCGGGCCGCCGATCACGGGCGTTTTCACCGTGCTGCCGCCCGTCGGCATGTACCCGAACACCGGCGAGCCGACCTTCTGCTCCTTGTTCCACCGGCGGCTCCACGCGCACAGGCACACCAGCGTCAGCACGATGATCGAGATGGCCGCCACCGACGAGCCGACCGCGACGCTCAGAACTTCGCCGTCGATCTCGCACTGCGCCCCGTAGAACGATCCGGAACACCTGTAACCATCACGATTAATCATGATTCATGATTAGTTAGAGAAATCGCATTGTAAACGCACCAAATTAAAATATAAAAAATAAAAAACCATCTTTTGGTCCGATCCCTTTCGACCCCCGGAGGTGCATGTATGCGGCTGCATACTACGAGTTGCGGACTCGGTGGCGATTTTTGAGATACATATTAATATACAAGACAATTTCGGTCGCGTCATTTCAAGAGAAGATTCGAGATACCTTTCATTATTTTTGGCCACATGTCCTTTTTAAAGCTGCAGCGGACCCGTTTGTTTATACGCATTCGGTAGAGTGTTAGTTGCGTTCTAATTCGTCCCCCACCCCCTACGTATACTGATGTTTGTCTTCTAAGAAAATTCCAGATTGAGGATTATCAGAGGATAATAATGTTCTCATAACAGAGCTAAAAAACGTCACGACGCGTCTTACAAAATATTTCAATACATGGTAGTCAAAACTGTTTTAACGCTACGCTTGAAATCTCTAATAATTAGATACATCGTATTTATCAGCAAAGGCGATTATGAATTGATTTTGTTATACTTTAATGTACTAATCGTTAAGTAAACTAATGTACTATGATGTTCTTGTTTATCAAATATGAAAACGCTCGAAGGCGTACGTGATGATAAAATAAATTTTATAGTGTTTAACCTAAGACTGCATAACCTAATAGATGTTTATAATTAATGTTTGGTCCCCAAGCTCGTTATTACAATCAAAAGTGTTAGATGGCTGTATTCGAGTTTTTAGGTGTAGTAGTAGGTCCTGCGGGCTCACGATTAAATTTATATTTTGAACGCGAACATGTTGTTGAGAACGTGTGCGAGTATAAACGCTTCAAGAGCGCGCGTGCGTCAAAAACTTGAATTTAACATCGGAATGAAAATAATTATATTCGTACTTTATAAAATATATACAATTAAAATAAATGTATATCTCATATATCTATAACATTTAACAGTTTTTTAATACACTATTTATGTAAATAATAATATTCTACAAGAAGATGTATAAGTTGATACTGTCGATGAGCCATTTAGAAACTTCAGAGTTTAACGCTACACGTTCATCGGACGAAGGGCGGTAATGTTATTTCCGTTCTTACTATATAATGTGTATAGTCTGGTATGTAACGAGAAGGATGAGAACCTTAACGGTGTAGCGTTGATGTGTGTAACATTAATTATTTAAGAATACGTTTTCGTCTTTCATATCGAAAATACAATAAAAACAATTATACGCGTACACCAATCATATCTAGATTATTCTCATTGTGCGTAAGTACAACTATACTATACACAACACAGTTGCATCCAGATCACGTCGTGTATACATGCATGTGTCCAGGTGTCCTTATTCGGATCGTTGGTTATTGTCATCAAACATAATAACATATAATATATAATACTCGTACATTACATGTACATTGTAAACGAGCGATTTGGATTTATACAATGAGAATGTGTTAACACTACCATGTACACGCGCGTAATAGGAACGCGACGGGAAAATAACGGAAATAACTATTTGCCAGCGTGTAGAGTGACAAATAGTAAATAGTATACAGCTCTGGTGTACGGTATAGGCGAGAGAAAAGCAGAAAAGAAATACTGTACACGTGTATAATAATACGTCCGCGACCGAGGATCGAACAACGCAATAATAATTGTCGAAATCCAATGCGGCATATATCGTGTACCACGTATGTCTACGTCTTGTGTACCGTTAACCACATACCACGCGCACGCCTATGTATTATGTTATGCTTGTACTTACACACACATAGTATACACACAGCTACGCGTTATCGTGGGCGTCTAATTGACAGTGGCGGCGTGCGAAAAGAAAGGGAAAAACTCGACGATTAACGACGACGACTCGCACACTGACCTACAATTTTTTTTTCCGTTTTTTTTGCCTTTTTATTTTAGACGAGCTCGCGCGCCGCATTGTCGTGACGACGCCGTATCATTGTAAAATCTATCGACGATACGCGTCCCCCGCCCGAGTGGCAACGGATAACACGTATACGTACAACGCGCGCGTTACCGTTGTACCGTGTCCCGGCGTAAGGATAGTGCAATAACCCAAAAGTAAAAGAAAAGGAAACGGAGGAAAAACGCGCGGGGGTTTATTATCTTCCTCCTTGTTATAAGGAGGGCACTCGGGGTTACAAAGGTCCGAGAACCGATGTAGGCGACTGTAGGTCTCGCAAGCTTATTACAATGACATTCACCTGATTTCCCGTCGTTGCGCGGTCGTCGATAGTCGTGCCGCTCACGGTGCAGGAGTACAGGAAATGTTCAAATGAGGACACAAAATCCTTAACGGATCGAAATTGGACACTCTGACACTCACACAGAAATCGAATGTTTTTAAAAGTGATGCCCGCGTTGTAAAAATAGAAAATGATATCCGGCAGTCGGTGCGCACGCACTGACGACTTGCAACGGAGATCCCGCAGAAGGGTTGTCTGAAGACTTTATACAGAGAGGGCTGAATATGTAGTGGGATGGTTCTTTTGACCAAAGGCGGTTTCCTATGTGGATCGGCCCAGTTATTAACGATGGGGAAAACGAAACGTTGGATTTTGTCCCTTTTTATTGTTTGTTTTCTGTGTGTGTGCCGAACGAGTCGTTGTTTATTAAATCGTAACATTTTGCATACACATGATGCTGCATATCGTTACAATAGGACGCGGTATTCAATCGAAAAGAGTCGAGATTCATCACGTGCGCGGGTGTATCCGCGAGATCCGACGTTTTCCCGCGGATGTGCACATCGGATGTCGATAAACGTAATACGTAATACGCGGCGCGGTATTCATTATTTTTCATTTCTACAATTGTACCTGTATAAATACGGCCGCGTGCACAGTTCCAGTGTGCTTGCGACGCACGTCCGTACGTAATATATAAACGTAAATGTCCATAGTGTTACACTGCATTGTGTATATTATATGGTATACTGGCGGTGCAGGAACGTGTACGTTATTGTATATGTGCGGTGTGCGAATATTTCGGCGCTCTAACGATAATCATATTATGTGGGTTTTCACGAGTTCTCGACGATCGTTTCGTACTGTCATAATATGTACCGAAACATTTTTTTTACGGACACACGCGTGCATCGTGGATAGTGGAAAACACGAATGGGCCACGAGTGTGTAGTTTTTAAGTTCTAACCGCGCGCCGCTTATAATAGTTACTGATGACTGATGAGTGATAAGTCTCCCTCGTGAGAGTGATAACGGTAATAACGAAAGCAGTCGTTATCTGTTTCCCATTCCGGCACACAGTTCCGGTACCGCAACTATAGCGGGGGTTTTGAAGGTGCACCATCGAGGGGCATCCGATTAGAAAAAAAATGGGAGAAATGCGTGTAGAAGTTTAAAGAGTAAATTTGAGAGTAAGCAGTAAAAGTCAAGAGGTCTATGAAAAATAATGAAAATTCCCGTTGACTTTTCATTACATTACAACTATGTACTTAAAATACGACAATGAGCGGGAAATTAAGAGCCAATGTAACACTAAATCTTAACAAAAAAGTGGTGGTGATTTTATTTATTGTATTGAACGGTATTATAAGTTTTTTCGTTGTAAATGTTCCCAATGGGGTTCTGCACAACCTAGTTGCAGCATTGCGATAGTTCGTTCATTTTGCTACTGCAACCCGCGATTGAATAAGTCGCATCGTAACCACTTACACCACTCGTACATGAGAGACACGAGCGAGGACTTGCAAAACGTACATCTATATACATAACCGGAGCAATCGATTTGGGTCTCGAACAACATAAATAGTAATCACAGGTAGTTAGGTAGGATACTAGTGGGATCCCGGATGTTTTTTCGATTATCTTCTGATTGATCCCAGATTGTTTTCATGATTTTATCAAATACTATAGTAATCGCATTCGTGGGATTTTTTTTTTTAAATCTACATACACAAGTTTGCGTTGCCTAAGATCATCTGGAATCCAACTGCAGGTGTACAAAGCTTATTTTTGAGACCAACAGGTTACCAGTATAATTTAGTGCATGAGATGTAATTTTTGGTCGGGGGGAGTGAATTATTCGAATGCTTATTGCCCTCCTAAAATAGCGTATACGCGCCTCGTCCATTATAATGTTGTACGCGTGGTTCGGGTACATTGCAAATTGCATTCTAGTCGCATTGGTCAGGTTTAGCGACATCATTAAAATAATTATTATAATACAGGGGTGGCCAGGGAATCGCGAGACGTACAATATAATAAAAATGTGTGAGAGACCAAGAGTTGATTTCGAAGGTAGATTTAAAAACTTCAAATGACTTGAACGGTCGTTGGGATTTTTAGAAAACACTTTTGTAGTTGATTTTACTGACAATAGATGTCCAATATTAAAACCTATAGTTTAACGGATACAGCAGGTTTAGATATAGTTTATTACTAACACTTAAACCATTAGAAGGTAAAGAAATGAAGCAGTTCAAAAATATTCTTTGTTGAATTTTTGGAAACATGTGTCTACTATAAGATATCTAAAAATTACGCTTTACGGTCAAAAATGGATATGTATTTTCGGAACTAAATATCCTCGCGAGTCTTCACACTCGACATCGAACACGATAAGATCTAGACATCGCTCAAATTTAACGGACGATCATCTAACATAATTGTCAAGAACTGCTCTAAAAACACACAGTCAAGACTTCAGATGCCTACGGAAATATGAACACGCAACAAACACGTTAGGTAAAGCTATAGATATTAGTTAAAGATAAACAAATACGTTAATTAAACACATTATACACCAAAAACGTAATGTAAAATCGAAAAGCACTATAGATCATTTAAAAAAGTCGACGTCTACAAGACGAGAGCCGCGATTCGGGCGGCGCCCCCCGTTACAATTATCGTCATAACTAATATTAGGTACGACGTTATGCACGACGAACGGCACTCACTTGCACACTGGCTGCCCGGCCTGGAAGAAGCATTCGCCGCGCAGGTTGCACTGGCCCGGGTCGCAGGTCTCGCACGTCCGGCCGCTGCGCTGCGCGTTTCCGATCCACGGGTCCCTGTAGCCGTCCGGGCACGCGCACTGGAACGTGCCGAACACGTTCGTGCACTTGCCGAGCGGATGGCAGTCGTTCAGCTCCGCACTGTTGCACTCGTCCAGATCTACGTGCGCGAAATCGCAAAACACAAACATTCCACCGGTCAAGACACTTTCGTATAATATATTACGCACGCATGTTACCCACAGGCGCCCGCGGACATTTTTCTAGGGGGAGGGGGGGGCGGGCAAGGTTCGTGAAATATTAAATAATGACGTAAAAAAAAAATGTATAAGTTTTTCATTTCAATTTAACATATTGTCGTCACGTCGTACGTTTGTTTTTGAAAAAGTTAGGCGGGGGAAATGCCCCGTATTCCCTCCCCTCCGGCCGCCTATGCATGCTATACTTATACGCGCAAATCATTACGTGGTGGGCACAGGACAATTATACGGTACGAACGCGCAGTGACGCCGTGCCGGTTGATTTTAGGACGCGCTTTTACTAAAAAGTGAAGCCTTTTGACTTGTGTATGTAATAATTGTTATCATCATTATTATCATCATCACACGTTCTTCCCCCCTCGGGACGCGGCGCAGGATTGGAAGTGCGTTAGACGTAGACTCATCAGTTGTCCGCGGTCTGGACCAGTCGACAGTGGCATTTATATCCGTATCATCCGACAAATCTGTCGGTCGTGCATTGCTGTACGGGTCGTAGAAACGTCTGTCGTGCCAAGACTTTGTCTATACGGTCTGGAACTTGTAAACGGTACGTACCTGCTGGAGTTCACTAGGCAGAACGGAAATCGCGTGTAAAATAAACGAAATCACAAGAAAAAATGTTTCCACGACATACAATCTTTCCAACAATACAGTCAGCTGAAGAGACGTGTTCTGTCGGTTCGTCCGTATTGTTCGTACAATATAAATATGCTGTGCGTATGATAATAATACAACAATATGCACATTGTATCGCGCGCGCGGGAAAACTCTTTTTCCGTCAAAACGACGAGAAATCCGTGTGAAATATGCACGTCGCGTAATCATCGTGTCGGTACACCGTAGCACGACGCACGCGTGTGACATGCGTTGGCGACATTGTCACGTTTTCGTGTTCGATACCTGGCGGGGACGAAATAGTTTTACCGTCATCGGCGACGTGGGCAAACACTGTCCGACCGTTTGTCCCTGCGAAATAGGGATGTCTCGAGAAAGCGATGAAGGGACTTCGATGTTAAGTTTTCCGCCCGGGTACAAGAGCGCGCGAGGGATGTAGACATTTTTTTTTTTTGCGTGAAACATGAAATCATCGTCGTCGCCAGCATAATATTAGGTGTTTATGTTACCGTGTAGCTGCGATATGGCACCGGCCGGCGAATCCACCCAAAGGCCGCTGGTGCCCACGTTGTTGTTGCGCCTTTGCAGCGCGCCCGTCAGCTGCTTCTGGACGTCCTGTTTGACGGACGACCGCAAGTGTTCCGCATTCTCCGTCAGCTGCACCGTAGCGTTCACCATGACCGGTGTTCCCGGCGTGGTCTTGGACATGTAAACGTTGTTGATCTTGGCGCCGATGAACGTGTCCGAGAACGGTGTCATCGAAAACGCGGAATCGATCTGTAATGATATTACCAAAGTATTGTAAAAAAAAAAAAAAATCAATTTCTTTTCTTGTGACGACAGTCAAATATAATATACTGTTTGTTCGTTCTTTCACTAATCATTATCATTATTTCGAATAGGACACGGACACTTTAAACTCGCAATCGCAGAACATGATGTACATCTATGACTGAAAATGTTCACGTTATAGAAGCGTGTACAGTATTTCATGTTGGACAATATAATCACTTTGTCAGTTTTGTTATAGGTTCATTCTATTTGTTTCGATGATTGAATTCGACTGCTACGTGAATGACGAGAAAAAAAAATGAAATACAACTCGATTTGATACTTAATTATTATCATTTTTTTTTCTTTTCCACACTTTATCGTAGTTAGGTACATACAATAGGCATTGTATGCAGACAATTTGAACTGAAACGTTTAAAACGTAACAAAAGTATACGGGTTTAAATGCTTTTTTGTGACTGCATTAATATTTTCGGCCATAACACATTTACAATTTGCATATAATGTAGGTTAACTTATACAGTTAGAGAAGAAAATATTTTTGAAACAAAATCCCAAAATAATATCGTCTAAACGTGTCGTTAAAAAGGTCGTCGGCGGATCGAACTCGCCGAAGTCTTGTAAAAAGTGTTGTAACCATATTATGTTTTTAACTAAAAATGATTTCACTAAAAAGTATAGGATATAAAAACTTACCGCTCTAACTGCTTCGTGTTCAAGTTGTTGATACTCTTGGCTCTCGGGATCTTTGTATTTATCTGTCCACGTGATCTTGTTGTCGTACATCCGATCGACGCGCAGTGAAAAAACGATAGATACGATTCCTGAGAAAAAAAATCGTTGTAAAGCACAATTTTGAAGATACATAATATAAAATAATATTACTATCCGCTATTCGCCAAAGTCACGATTATGTTTCGTGAAAAAAAGTCCGCGCCGCCGTGTTATTTAGACGGATCGCTCGCGAGGAGATAATAATATTTTGTTGTTCGTAATTATTATACAGTATCGTGTCTATACGTAACGACCGTAATAATATAACGACTGACGAGTCGGCGAAGAAAAAACGAGTTAAGTGTTTTTTTGTCGTCGTTAATCCGGCGCATGTATATACACGAACGATGAGATGTTCAGTTTAAATTACAGTGCACCGTGTTCTCGGTAAAACGGTGATATTACAATACTGTTATATTATTATTATTGACGGTAAGGTGAACCGTTTCGTGACACGCCGCCGCCACGTCGCGTCGCCGAGAACGCGTATCCGAGATCTGGATAGGAAACGGCCAATCTCCAAAGCTGGGCTAGTTGACTAATTTTTTAACTCGTCAAGATTAAGTTTATCAAGAGAAATGTAAGTGTTAAGTTAAAAGTTGCTTCCCTTCTTGTTTGAACTTGTAAATGCTAACAGTTATACAGAATCGCTGTTGAACTCTATCGGAATAAGTATAGCGCGTTGAACATGTCCACACTTTTATTTGGAAAAATATTTAAATTTTAAAATTTATACTGTCAAAAACTTTTTTACTCCTTAATGTCCAGCCTATTGTCAAGCCAATGCTACCGAAAATCATTTTTACGGCCACCGTCATGCATACAAAAGTTTAGAGAAACGTTTCTCATTGGTAAGAGATTTTCACTTTCGAACAAACATATTATTATCACTTGATCTCTAACCGAAAACGTAAAAAATGAGGGATCGGTTGGCCGTTTTTTTTTTATTTTTTTCGTTATTATTTTTAACTTCGGCACACGTTACATCTAAAGATTGGATATACGTACTGTGACAAGGGTCTCGGTGTTTCCGCCGACTGTAGCCGGGCCTGCACAGACACGACGACACGCCGAGCTCGGTGCGACATCTCTCGTGCTGGGCCGCGTCGCACGTTGTGTCGTCACCCACGATGCAGGTGTCGATCCTGACCGGCGGGTGCGTGGGTCGCTTCCAACCCGGAACCGTTGGTTTCGCGTTACTCGGTGGCCCCGGGGGGCTGGAAGCGCCACCGTGCGGTTGTAGCACCTGACTCACTGAATACGATCTGAAAGCGATAAAACAATTTATTATTAAAACACACATTGTCCGTCAGGTGATGGACGGACAAGTCCCGAATGTCCCGAACGTTTCTATCTGGACGTCGCGCACTCGACTCTATTATCAGTATACTTAAGCCAGAGGTGAGTGGTGACCAACCCTTTTCTATATTGTGCCAAAAAAAGTATGAACAATTGAAATGTGCAATATAGACACATAACATTTAAGTACCAATTGCAATCATATATTACGCGACATATTTATTTCTTATCGTAAATTTAAATTTTAGATTATCAATGCATTCATGAGTTTCGTTTAAATTTTAATAATAATTATTAAGTAAATAACTCAATTGAATTTAAAAGGTATTATATTTTTGATAACATATCAACAGTATTGAAATTAATTTTTAAAATTGAGTATTTTCTGTAAAATTATATGTTATTTTATCTGAGGCTAGTCAGTAGTATTTAACATCAAATGTTCCGCAAAAAGCACGCGTGCCGCAGGTTGGCTACGCCTATAGTTACGATACCATGGACTCTAAACTTTTTTGTTATGAAGGCGACCTACACATTCACTCTTTGTTGGTTAAGAAAAAGAAGAAATTTAAGAATGTCATAACAGGCATAACATAATAACATTGATATTAAGATTTTAGAAATTTTAACCGATTTACTCACACAATTATTTTTTAATATTAATTTATTTTTGTTTTAAACAAATTAGTTTTACGAACAACTCATAGGTTGAGAAACACTGGTCCATATACCATATGAGTTCTTAATATATTTTGGGTCTCGGGCCCTTTTCGGATACGAAAATTAACCACCAACTTGAATATCACAATACTTTTGTTTTAAAGTATGATTAATATTTTATAATAAGAGTATGGAGGCGTATTTTATCAACGATGCATCGTATTTTTTTCCCTAGAGTCCTAATATAATATAAAAGTAAGATACGACCGACACCTCATCCGAACACTCATCTTATCTACTGACCCTTGAGGGGTCCGTGAACCATCGGTTAACAACGCAGCTGTTCTATATATCCGAAACACGCCACACCGTGTGTCCATATACAACGGAAATTGTTTATAACCATATTAGCGTTAACGATTTACCGATAACAACGATGTTCATTGAACAGTCTCTACGAAAATAACTAACGATTTTGTATATGTACATGCCTACAAAGTACATAAATGGACACGTGGTTAACGATGTAACGTATATAACGACAGTACCGCAGGAAACGACGTTGTTAAATGTATACGACTTCTTACAGTTTATAATGATGCCTATTGCCTACGTTGTTATGTTTTATGAACATTTTTGTTTTCTAATAGCGCTTCGGTATCAAGACTACACCCAAGGACCAGCGAGTGATTTCAGGGCACGCACAAGTGTAAACCCGAAGAGAACAATAAAAATGTGTTCGTATATAGATATGGTTTTATAAAAAATTACATATTTCTGACATAATTACGTTACTACCTTGAGCCTGGGGAGAGAGTTGTCTATTATGTTATGTATCACGTCCATGCAGCCGAAATCTTTACGCGATGACGTATTGAAAATAGAACGTATTAGACTATAATATTATGAGATTTGTACCCTGTTATATCATCAGGCACGAATAAAATGTGACATAATAAATAATTAATTAAGATTTTGGAAACTTTCTAAGAACATTTCAAACGGTCGTTTTCAAAACTGGGAAAATGTCCATGACGTAGCTCAATTTATAAATTAACGCCACCTTTTGAATGCGTTACAAATACAAATGATAATAAAATAATATCATCCTAAGTAGACGACGACGGGGAAACGGTGATCGTCGTGCACATTTGTGTATACTATTACATGATACACGAGAGAAGAAATATTATGTTAATACGAGATAATATTTTTGTGTACGTATACGTATGGTATTGCACGAGTAGTAGGTACACGGTCGACCGGTGTATTATGCGTTGAGCGTGCGATCCGCAGTTCGGTTCGGAATACTTTTCGAAAACCTTGGAGATCATTTTTAGACCGACTCGAGAGAAAGTCACGATCGTTATGCCGGAAAATAAATTAAAAAACGACCGCGGTTACGAGCGCGTGATGTTCCAGGTACACCGAGACGATGCACCTACACGTACCGCGGCGGATACAATAATATGCGTATCGTTATATATATTTACAGTATGTACGCCTTCACTGTTATACCGCGTATACCGCGTATACCGGTAGGTGCCTCCTGATCAGTGATCGTTAATTATTATTAATACGGTTTTAGTCCATTACCATTGCACTACGCACAGTTGCCGCGGCCCGTTGCGATTAGAATTTAACGAAAACGTCTTTTGCAGCCTTCTTTTACCCCGCACCAACGGTCCACGCGGCGTATGGTGATTATTTATACGAACGTGCAGCGTATTGTTATACAGTACACAGTGGAACACTTACCCGGAAGCTGCACTAGTTGGCTTTATGGACGGTGGCGCCACCGCGGTCGGTTCCGCCGAGCCGAACAAGTTTATGTACGTGCGTTTACCGTCGATGGACACGAACTGCTGGTTCGGTTCTGCTGACGTTATCACAGACACTTCTCCTTTGCCCACGCCCGACGGTGATATCTCTTCGGCTATAAGAACAAAAAAAAAAAATCAATTTGTAGTTTTTGCCGATTTTGGTGTTGACTATATCACCCACAGTTAGGTGACCTTTTATTACTGTTATTGTTTATATAAATAACACGTCCTAACCGTACTTTCAGTCCCCAATCGAATCCTACTATCACTATTGTCTCTCTAAACGAATTAAAGGTAACCCATCGTCCAGGCGCCTTGAAAAAAATCAAGTTGCACGGACCTACGCCTTATGAATATTTAAATTCGCCCTGGGGTGTCACCAATGAGCGAATTTCCCAACCTGCTCGTAATAAGCTTTTTTACCCGTAAACTATTCTTTCCTCCAATTTACTTATTGTAATACTCGTACTTACAGGATAAAAATAAATAATTTGATTTTCAATAAATGAAAAAAAGTTACACTTTATACGTATACGAGTATTACAATAAGTATATTAAAATCAGAATAAATCGCTGCCATGCGTAGTATGTAAGTCTTAATAATAAATAAATATTGGTGCATGCTTACGAGTGAGTAGTGCCGGCTTATCGCCTGGTCCTTGGATGGCCGACACCATTATGTCAAATACGTCGCCTTTACTGGGCACCTGCACTTGGATAGGACGTCTTTGGCCGCCCATGTGCGGCTTGAATTCCGGATCGTCCAAAACGATGCCGGGACGTGAATAATACGGGAACCCTTCTGTGAAAACGTCTCATTAGTAAAATCGCGTTGGAAATAATATATAATTATTTATTAGGTATATGTTGCATTTCAAATTAATTTTTCTATATCTACACGTGTAGTCGAGTTGAGGTGGACGTATCAAGTCACACTCGAAACAATTATTCTGCCGACTAAAACCGGCTGTCCTTTGAAAATAACATTTAATAAATGATAATACTGAAAACGAAAAACTACATATTCGTCATCCGTGCTCTAGTGCGCCTGTTATTTTTCCATTAACACTGCAGTGAAATATGCGACTTAGAATCTGATAAGCCATCCGTAAAATTATTTTTAGTTCTTATCGTTAATGAAGAAAGTTTGTAAATTGCTATTGTACACCTACTACCGGTATGAAGAGAGTTTTTAATACTCTTTTTCTAACTAGAGTTATTCAAATCGAAATAATAGCACGTAACTGGATTAATAATTATGTCATTACTACACTGTGTACTGCTCATATAAGTGAACATATGGGGGGTGCGGTTACAGTGTTGAGACTGTAATTGTCTTATAATATTAACACGAATAACTTTAGGTTTTTCGTACTAGTTGGGTCCCTATTGTGAAGTTAATGTCATACACATTTTTACAAGCAAGCGTGGTTCGCATTATTAGCTTATTTGTATTTTAATACTTGATTTTTAAAATATTTTTTAGTCATAGAAAAAAAAAACATTATTAACCGCATAGTTGTGATCAATAAACGCTCGTAAAAAATCCTACGACAGGAAGACAGGAAGGAATATGTGATGGTTATGAAGCACTATCATAAAAACATCCGAGACCCAACTATAATACCGAAAGTAATCAGAACCCGACTAGTATATGTACTACTTTCAGTCGAAACCTGCACGTGTTTGGGACCCAACTCGGATTCAAAACATAAGGAATCCAGTAAATGTTCACAGAAAAACGGCTTATGGACGAGAAAGCGGAAGGATGTGTAAACGTCTATACGCCGGACGATCCGTTCTATGCGAGACACTTATGTAGTTTCGGAAAGTAGCATTTTCATTTTTCAAATGTTCCTTTTTTCGTTTTTTGATACGTATTACACCTGTCTCGAACGTTCGAGGAAAATTATTATGACTACGAGTGTTTCATGCCGTGTGACTATGATGGTGATGTATAGTTACCTGACTGTTGCGGGGCCTTCTTGATGGGCGCCGTCGGTTTACCGGTCAACTTGCTGTCCGTGGGCTTGTGCGTGTCCTCGCGGTGCGGTTCCTCCGAGGTGGACGGCTCGAGCACGACGACTGCCGATCCCACGCCCGTGATCTGCTCTCCGGCCGAGGTGGTTTCCAGGCGGACGGGCGTCGCGGTCACCGGTTCCGGGGTAGCGGCCGTGGACGGCGTGGCCGCGGTCTCGGGCTCTTTGACGAATACCGGCGAGGCGGGCACGGGTGACGTCAAATGGTCGACGATCTTGGACACTTGCGCGCCGATCACTCGGGTCGCGTTGATGTCGACGGCCGATTGCGACGGCGGCGGCGGAGAAGGCGACCACGGCGTCTCGGCCATGACATCCGGTTTCTCCGTGGTGGGCCTCTCCGTAGTGCGTCTCTCAGTGGTGGGCCTCTCCGTGGCGGGTCTCTCCGTGGTGGGTTTCTCCGTCGTCCTCTCGGGTTGCGGCGACTGCGAAGAAGACGTAACCGCGAACTGTTCGGTGACCGCGGCGTCCGCGCCCGGGTCCCGTTCGGGCGCGAACAGGTCGTATTCCTGCTGCGGCTTGGCCGACGCCTGGTGGTGCACGGGCCGCTTGGACGACCCGGAGTGCGCCTGCTGGTTGTCGTACAACGACGGCGGTCCCAAGTCGTCGCCCTGGCCACCGTCGCTGGTGGGCACGAGCTGCTCGGGCAGCGGCACGCCCGTCAGGAACGGCTTGATGAGGCTGGGCGGCTGGGGCGGCAGCGGCCGAACGGGCTGCGGCACGTCGAACGGATACGGCGGCGGGTCTTTGGGCTTTTGCTGTTGGTGCAGCAACGGTTGCTGTTGCTGTTGCTGTTGCTGCTGGTGCTGCGGCATGGGCACGAACGCGGGTGGTTCCAGCACGACCGTGGCGTCGGATATGCGCGGCGGGCCGCGGTTGTTGATGCGCGTCTTGATCGGCTGCCTGTAACCGGACTGGCCCGGCTGCCCGTTGAGCAGCTTCACGAACCCGTCCAAGATGTCCTCCATGTCGCTGTTGCCGGCCTTACGGGTCTGCTGATGCGCGCCCGCTCCGGTCTCCGACGACGCATCCGTCTGCTGCTGGTGCGGCCGTTGCGCCGCAATACTGGGCTCCGTCGGTACGAGTGATCTGCCACGCGACGAAGCCCTCCTGGCTTCCCCCGGACCGCTCTTGGTCGGTCCCACGTACTCGTAGTAGTACCGCGACTGGGACGTCTCCTCGTCCCGCACCGCCGCCGTGGCCGCGGTCCTGTCCGGCCTGCCGGCCACCGAAGCCGCGATCAGTTTCGAGTCGTCCAACGCCGCCGCCGCCGCCTCCGGGCTCAACAGCGTTCGCGGCATCCCTTCGCCGCCGCAAGCGCCCCCGTCCCTGCACACCACGGTCGGCTCGAACTCCTTGGCCCTAGTCAGCGCCATACCGGTCGCCTGCCGGTCGTCGATCTCGTTCGATTCGCCCGTCTTCGTGGCCTCGTCAAGGTGACGCCTGCGCACGACGCGCACCACTTCCTCCGTTTCGCCGCGCGCCACACCTGAAACGCGAACAATAACAATGCAACGTTAAGTATATTGTACGAAGTCAAACGATCAAATCGGATATAATATGGAGTTATGTGCGAGGGCAGACGTGTAGCTGCGAACGTAAATGACGGGTCGCGATGACGCAGTCGGATTGGCGGACCGCACCGAACCCGGATTTATTATCATTCTCAGAAGATACTCGCGTTCGAATAATATCGATTCGAAACGAAATCCGTTCCACTACCCGAAGCGCGTAATATCCGGAGTGTATCGTTAAACTCCTGTTATTCCGGTACGTTCTCACCGTAATACTATTTGGGTTCCGAATCTGCAGTTACAAGGTCATAATGCAGCAGTTCGATAAATCGTTTGCCACCAACGTCAGAGACGGTATTCCGGTCGAAGGAAAAACCAAAAAAAAATGCACCCGAAGAGATCAACTAATATAATTACGTTGTATAACGTTCTGCAAGTTGGAAAGTTATTATTTGTTCCGACGACAAAGCGGTTTATTATGAATTTATTCCTACGAAATAGTCGTTGTTGGCTGCAGCGATTTCCAACTGGAGGTTTGTTTTGTTTCGTCCTGCACCATTCCGCCGAATCTCTGTTGTTTTCGTAAACACATACGTGTGCGAAATGCTCACGCGTTTTATGCAATACTTAATCGCGGACGTTCCTCCGTGGGTGCCGCCGCCGAGCGCTTTCTCCGGTCGCTTTTTATTTACGTTTGATCGGTTGCTTTCACACAACGTACACCGGTGATGTCATATGCGTACCGACACAAGGAACAGCGCCAAAGTGTCCCCTCCCCGTCCGAGGGAGTCCCCGGCGCGCGCGCGTGCGACATTAACTATATACACGTACGTATCCGGATCTCTGAAGTCGCGGTGGCCCTGGGATAATAATAATACCGCGATACACATAATATACGAAATTCACTTTCTCTCGGAGCAATACCTGCGATCGCGCGCGTTTTACACACGACAAATGCACACGTATAATATGCCTTTTGCACACACTATAGATATTGTTTTATTCACACACGCACGCACTCGGCAGCGTGGGCGAACGGCTCACGTGTGGTTCTTTTACGCTTTCTTGCGCCATCGCGAGCAAATGCAACATGAACACGAGAGCGGTTTAATAGTTAATACGCAGCAGCACATGAAATAAATTACCAATGTATAATCTACGTAGAGACTATATAGCGCGCTACAGTGTTAATCAGTTCCGGTAAAATCGCAGATTGGCCACCGGTAATTGCATCGCATGCTGCACTTTTTAACGAATATGAGGCGATTTTCAACGCGTTCTTATCGCGTATTATAATCGGACCAATTAACCGCTTTCGGAGGGGTAGCCATCACTCGGATTATGATCATTTGCGGATGAACGACCGACACACGAGGAGAAATAGTTATCTGCACATGGATGCCCAAAGTAACATTTTAGGTTGGGGGGGAGAGAAAAAATAATCATGTAATTACGTACTCAAATGTAGGATATTAAATAACAAGTACGAATTATTTTTCCGGAAGCTGGAGGAGGGAGTATCCCGTCTTGTCCTTTCTCCCCTGCAATGGTCACCCATGTACCTGCTTACGTTATATTATTCTATTTTGAGAACAATTCGAGTGGCACAGACTTAAAGTAATCGAAATATCTTTAAATTGTTTTCTATTAATTTAATAACATATTTACTTGTTCGGTATTACAGTACAACGAGTAAACCTACTTATATGATTTACTATCTCAAATTTGACCAATGCCAGAGTTCGATTTGTTAATAGGTCCGCGTAGTGAATAATTAAAAATAAACGAAATTCGAAAAACAAGTTTACTTAACATATTCCGTATTTACATCAATAATAATTATGCACGTATACGAAACTTAAAGTTTTTGACGACGTGAAATGGACCGTGAAACGTCTTCTAGGTTAATTCGTATTGATATTTTATCCTGTTCTACAAACTCATCATTATTGAGCCAAAACGCAACAAAACATCACGACATTTAACCTTAAATAGTCTTACCGGATATAATATCATTGTGATAGTATACCATTTGCGTATTTACAACGCAAAAACAAATTCTGTTTACAAAATCAAATATATATGATTTGCTAAAATCAACTAACAATGAATATATATGTATAGTCAACTACTTTACAAGTTTATAATATTATCATTGAATCTGATCAACGAAGTGAACAGTAAAAAATCCAGATTTTGGAAAAAAAATTCTGTTTGAGTTCGTATAGAACTATAGAGAGTTGCAATGTTACACGTCAGTCATTCATCGTGTGCACGACTTACTAGTTACTAATCTATAATGACTTTTAAAATGGTTAGGACATGCATTTTACTACGTCGTATGTATTACAGCTTCGGTAAAAAATAGAAATAAAAACAACACGCGAACGACGGTCAACGTTTGAATTTGCGTGGGGACATATTGTAAATAAGTGTAACTAATGAATAAAACATGTAACCAATGAGTAATAAAATCGACGAATAAGAGAAAGTTGTATTATACGTGTATAAAAGTGATACCTATAAGTACCTGAAATGATGTTATTCATACGGAATTAGTCAGAAATAACAATTATAGTAGCTATAATATAGTATACATGCTTATATGAAACTCAAATCGAAATGCGTTTTTAATTATTGCACACAACTAACCAAGTATTATAGTACGTCGTAGCCAGTTTTATTTTATTATACTTTTAAATATAAATTAGTTTAATGTGTTCTAAAACGTATAATTTAATGCCGAGATAATTATTTTTTAACTGTTCGAAACAATTTCTCTAGTGTGAAATTGTTTATCGTTTTTAAGAATAAAGATTACGAAATATTAAATAAATATTGAACGGTCGCTTTCAGATTTAGTGTAATATTTACAAAACAAATTACCAAGTAATTTTTTTTTTGCTCGAACCATGGAAATTCGCGATTAAAATATATTACACGTAATACACAGCATAGCAATATTATTATGTCAAACAAAATCAATTCAACACTAATTTTACGTGTGAAATAAGAATTTACGCGAGACTGGATATTATAATATCATTATATACTCGGCGTTAGTCAGTGCTCAGTGTAACCGCTAGGTATATGTAGTTATAATATTGTAATCGGTACTCTTTATATAACTTCACTTTTCTTTAATAGGTTCCTGTCTCCCATCACTATAAATTGTTTGATGAAGAAAAAAAAAACACAATCAATCGAATATCTGCAATGCGACATCTGAAACAACGACAATAGCCCGTTATGTGGTATGATGGTCGTCGCGATGCGCGTTTGTGGCAAACGAAATAGACCCATATTTTTGACCCACTGACTAAATGATCGCTAGTGTTATAATAATAATAATAATAACCAATAATAATAACAGTAATAATGTATACGAATAATAATAGAAAAACAATTTTTTTTTCCGTCAAATTCTGTGACCACAGGTGTCATCGTCGTATCCGGTGGTCCGTCTCCAAACAGTAAATTACAGAGACAGTCTTATACCGGTATCGCACTATTGTGTACGCGACAGCGTTACGTGCATCGCCTTCGTACCCGTATAACGTACTTATACGTCACAAACCACAAACCGTGAGTAAGGGGGATAGCGCGTGTTCAGCGTTGTATTTGCCGAAGTAATTATAAATTGTCAACTCGTCATATAGTGATGTGTAATAGGAAAAACGTACACACGCTTTAGATTATAACGTGCGTACCAACTATAATATTTTTTAAATAAAAAAATCTCGTGGTACACGCATTTTACGGGCACCTACATATTTATAATCTAACTGCAGGGGCTCCGACGTTGATGTACGACTGATTTTTGTTGGAAAAAAAACTAGGTATTATAACTACCTACTGTGATAATTCCGTTTGTAGTTCATAAATCATGAGTAAATAACTTTCTTCGACCTTCAACGCAAGCGTAGCTTGCAGAAGGTAGATAAACCCATTCGTTTGTCAATCTACATATTATACTTATACTGTTTGTTTAATAAAATGGTTTTATTTAAAATTTGCTCACAAATATTGGCTAATGTTTTCGCGTAAAACATTGTACGGGGGTTGTCGGTAAGCAATGTAATGCGTGTGCCCGAAACACGCCGTATCATGCGTGCCGGGTGGGCACACCGCGCGTGTACGCCACTGCGGACGCCCGTTATGTTGTGTACACCGATACAACGATATACCTACGTTTGACACGACGACGCGAAATCAACGAAAGCGACGACGGACTGACCGACGCGTGTGTGTATAATGGGCAAAACCGTCAATGACGACGACGACGACGACGACGGCCTCGCATACCTACCGAACCGTTACGTTAACCCGTTACACACTGAACTATCCAACGTTGCCGGACGACCTGTTCAGCAGCCGGCCCGATCAAAAAAACATTACTTATGATTATTTTTTTCCATCATTTATCTCTCGCATCCCTCGAGGATACAACCGAGCTGCGTCCTATGAGTACAGTACTTAGAGCTGCAACCAGCCGGAGTAAATGTATAATATGCACTTTTGTGTACGCGAAGATTAACGATTGAGATTGAGAACGAGGCGCGCGAGAAACGCGTGAGGCAAAAAAAAAAAATAAAAAAAAAATAACAATAATAATAATAATAACACACCCGATGCGTGAAAGAAATACGCCGTAGCGACTCTAAGAGATGCGATATGCATTACAATAATAATATTATGAGGTAACGACTGGGAGAGATTATAAGCAAATTGTTATCCTTTTTTTTTTCGTCCTGTTCGCGCGGTATTTTGCGTGCGCCGTGTTTGTGCGACCGTAACTATATGTATAATATACTATATGTATATGCATGGCGAGTCGTTATAAAGCGTTATTATACACGCACACACGCTTTATTACGGTTTAGTTTGGAGTGTTAGCTTACCCACTAATCGCTCGCTACACTATATTATACAGGTATATGATAAATATCATTACTTCGACCGCGCGGGCGTGTCATCCCCGGTGCGCGGCGTCGAGGACTGGTTTCACGCGGCTTCTTTGCGTTAGTAACATGTATGCGTGTAGAGAAAGAGAGAGAGAGAGAGAGAGAGAGACCTGGTCCAGGTATGCGCATAAGGTTTTTGTACGAAAAAAAAAAATACTGTCGAAAATGTACACAACATCGATAAAAGCCCCGTTCAATTAGTATTCAACGCACGGTCGGGTTAAACGCGTTTTGAATGTCAGACATAACGGAATTTCCTGTTGTAATGGACTATACAGCAGCAGTAATATGTATGTATACACCTAAGCGATGATATTCGAAACGCGGCGAATACGTGTTTATTTTTAGTATTTAAAATTTAATTAACAATAACCGCGGTCCGGTGATTAAAACGCAATCCTTCTGGAACCAATTTCGAGCTGCGCGCAATAAATTATTATATTATACAGAATTACACAAAGGAGATTTTCGACAACACACAATATCAATACGTTATTTTAGTTCTGCTCTTTTGTCTTGTATTGTAACAATAATTGTATTAGTTTCTTTTACAACTCGCCTCACGTTATGTTTTTTACTAATTATTATATTATTCCGATTGACGATTGTAATATCCACTAAAATAATTAACCATAACCTTATAAATTGATACCTTTGTTTTATAGTACAACCCCGATTTTTAGGGATATAAACAGTTCAACATATTTTCTCTAAGGCTAACCGTAGTGGTTCCGGGTCAAGGACAAACGCACAGGTTTAGTGATTTACATAACGATACGGAAACATTATTTTCTTGTAGGCGATTATAATACATTATAAATTATAAATAGCTTGTTTATAGACAAAACTGACTTTTCGATTAGTCTTTCAACGTGCATTCCAGCATCGTCTCCAACGCATAAACATTTTTATCCAACTAAATTTACCGAGTGCGTATGAAAATTCATTTTTTCTCACTGCAGAAGGTATACGTGTTCACTAATTGCATACTGTTTTCGTTCCAAGTAAAAAATATTGCATGTAAGTATGTACATGAATGTAGTTATGTGTACATATATTTCCATTGTATACATGATATTATAGATACCGATCTTGAGAATATGCATACCGACATACCGTTATGATGATAACATTGTACACAATATTCAATTTATAACGTCCAAAATACGTAATTACATGTTTACATGGGATCGAATTTGATTATTATTATTTATTTGTCTGTAGAACGCAATGATATACATGTTAGCATACATATAAGCTGGTTGAATTGTAATTGGGTTGTGCTTGTATAATATGAAACAACTGTATGGTGTTATTTTGATATGATATAAGCTTTAAATATATTTTTAATATGGAAATGTATTATGTTCCAACTTCCAAAGTTATTAAAATGTCCTGCAGCTACTTGTTTTATATATGCTTTAATTCGTTCCCTTAGGTGTATTATAACATCATGTAATTGTATATTCAAAACACACAGTTAAACAGTTCAACTATAGCATATATAGTAATGTAATGTGATATTTATTATAAAACAAAATTAATTGTTGTCATTGATATTTAAATAATGGTTGGTTCGAATTAAAAATGTTTTTAGATGGTACAACGCATTCATTTATAACATGTACTGCATGAAAAATTTAAGCGTTTATTTTGTATACAATGCTAACTTTACTGGGTTCATTTTCCAATATTTGCATTTTTCATTTGTTAAGTACGTCAATATGGTATTTAAGTAGAGTTGGAGACCTACTAATTATACTACCATACAGTATAACCGGTCAATTTTTTTTAACGCGGGAGTTAAAAATGATAATGTTCATGCGATGTAGTGCTTACGTTCATTTTGTACAGTCACATCAATGATCACTGCACAACATTTTTGTTCAAATCGTGTCACAAGCTGATGATTACTTTTCGTCGCGACATTTATTCGAACATCCGTGTCGATTCTTAGACCGGCAGATCAACATTTAGACAATAATATAATCCATATAATATTCGTCATTGTCACTGCAGAGATACACCTGCAGTAGTAGAAATATAAATAACCTACTAAATACAATTGTATTATATTGTCTAATATATTCACCACGGGCTTGAAATGGAAAAATAGCTTTCACATCAACAAAAAATATTAGCTTATTATAATGTCTAAGCCCTCGAACTATAAATGTACCCGTAAAAAAATAAATAGTATCAGACAATGGATATACATGCGATAAATCCTTGTCACCAAGAACAAATATACAATGGTTAGTAAATCATTAAAGTAATATTTACTGTCTCACTAAACAGAATAGCGCAGTTTTCCCACAGCAAAATAATAAAGTAGATAATTTACAATTACTTTTCCCGAATAATTGGTGAAATATACCAAACGTATATACGCTTTGTGCGTATAAATGATTTTACAGTTCGAATGAAATTAAATATAAGTACCACATTAACATAACTAACCATATGCAGAAGATTGTAATCCATGTAATTAAACGGTCGATAAAAATGATAATGCTTTTTTTCCAAATTAATGGAAGTGTGGAATTGACGCGGGGGAGTGGGGGCACATTAGAATTTACCATCTTACCCACAAATACTATCTCACGACACCCCTGATCTACACAATAGATAAACTATCTATTTCCGAGTTTAATACTTGAAATTCAAATGTCTGATGAAAGCGCCAATGGAAAACATCACACTTCGTTAGTTTAATTAAAACAAGGTAGGAAAGTCCGCACTCTACGAGCGTGCCAAATTCCCGGTTTCTAAACGTACTTTAAGCAATAAAATATATAATTCCATGTACAGTTTAATAAAAAATTGATAACTTGTATTTAATGCTTATATATGAAGGAACCCAAAGAAATGAAACATATTTATTTGTAAAGAAAGTATATTTTTATACGTTGGCACCTATTTTTTAATTATTGGCCAGTATAAATATAATTTAATACTTTATGTAATATATATATATTATATAGTCTTAACTGTATATTGGTAACTAATGGACGGACACAACGATGATAGTTATATAAAGTTAAATTGAAGCAGTTCGTCCTTTTTCAAAGAATAGTATTAGTATTGTGTCTGTCTCTCGATACGTTTGATACGTCAACATTGTAACAAACGATAAAAATGTACATCAATAAAAAAAAAAAATTAAATAAAAAAATTCCAACACAATATTCTAATAAATATTATGGGATTATTTTGCGTTTTTTTTTCTAACTGTGTCAATATTATAACTAAGAATAGATGGACGAAATAATAACAGTAACAGGTGTGTGCACTAATCCAAAAAATATTCAAGTTTCAATAGTGTTTTTCAAGTGCATGCGATAAATAACTGTTCGGTAACGACCTGCAGAGTGTACGGAAAACACGCGTTTGTCGATTGCATTAAAATATTAAACCATGTCACTGCGGCAATATTAAAAATGATTCAGTACATTTTTGTCGACGACGTGATTTCAACCGGACGGGGCGGAGAATATCCGACGTCGTCGCGGTGTTTCGAGAATGACTGTCTGCCCGAATGACGCGATTGCAATGATAATTTTTCACGGTAAATCCGTGAATTCGATTCATTCAATCCGAAAACGGAGTAGGTATTACACGTCAAGCACGCCCGCCGCAGTCATCACGTCGCGCCGGGATGGATCGTATTGACAGCGGGACACTGCGGACACAGAAACGAGGACGCATTATTTTCGTCCGGTATTTTTGCTCTCGTCCGTCTGTTCGTTCCGCTCATGTCGCAGCAGACCATAATAGGTACCCATACACGAGAGGATTTTATGACGGATTTGGTCAAACGGACTAGATCCTTAGGTCCTCGATGGATTTGGTCCGTCGGACTAGATCCTAAGTTGTGTCCACTAACGTGAAAATAAAAGTCCGCTACTTTTCGCGGAGCGAATCCACCAGTGGGCTAAGTCCGCTAGTTAGTGGAGGAAATCCGTTGATTTTTGTACTGAGGACCTAGTCCTCTGGTCTTTCAAGACGTTCTGAAAGATCTGCGGATTTATACGATCGATTACAGCTATTGTATGATAATAATGATATTGATAAAAGAAAAATTCTTATCAAGGTCCGCCGGATCCGGGCTCTTAGTGTGTAGAGAAGCGAGAGACTTGATCCGTCGGTTAAGATCTGCCGGATTTTTATACTAGACGGATTTAATCCTAGAACACCACACACGATAGGACATTTTAGGGGAATTAATCCGCCAGAGACCAAATCCGTTATAAAATCCTCTCGTGTATGGGTACTTATTGCTTGTTATCCGGTCCGCCGTCAACGTATCCGAACAAAACGCACCGCGCGAATACGTGAGTCACAGTAATTATCGATCACGTGATCTGATATGATTATTTCTCCCGCCACCGTTGTTGCCGTACAATTGCAGCTATCGACGTTTCCTCGGAAGAAGAGGAGCAGGCATCACCGTGTACGTACGCGACCCGGGCATGATAATAGTAAGAGGAGTCCGATGCGTTATGCTCTCATTCCAGTTTGTTTGCTGACCGAATCATATCTGTTCGCGGTTTCCCAGACACCTGCGGTACATCATAAGCATGTGAAGGTGTGCTCGTGTGCGTGTATGTGTGTGCGAATGCGTATACCACACACGTAAATTATTTTGGTCGGTAACTGGATCACCGTATGTATACCAGCAGACGCGAGTGGAATGAGGTGACCACCAAAACTATACGAAGATGCCGCCGTAGGTCGCTCCGATGTCGTCGTCGTTCGTAGTCGACGTTTAATCGTCCGTAAACGATGGCCTGAATTCCGCGACAGAATCTGTATTATATACAGTCGAAATATGAGCTATGTCCTTTGTTTCGTAACCCGCCGGCGAAGTGTACTCGGCTCCCGATAGCTCGTAATTTACCACGACGACCAATAACACGCTAAGGGTCGGGAACATAATCGTATTTTATCGTTATTTTTTGCTAAATTTGCAGTATACAAAAGAATTTAATTGCAACTATTATTACTACGTTACCGCCGGAAGCGTCAACATGATGTGGTCAAATTATTCGATAATCTTGTGCTCCTTTTTACGGAACGTCAGTGATACGCGTCATTCATTATATCCAACCAATTATGAAATGTAAACGGTTCGATCTCTATTTGTCTTTTCGATAAATACACGTATAGTCTTATATAGAATGACTATTTAGTCGAATGGTAAATATTAGCTAATAAGTTAATCAACGACGACAACGATAAGCTTTAAATATAAAATATATTCTTGTAGTCGTCATCGTATTTTTTGTTATACTTTCGGATAATTAAAAGATAATATATATTCTTCTTAATTCTAAAAAAATATCTGTGCTATACACAGACGTCGGACGGTATAACCTTTATTTGTATTCAGTCTTTCGTATAAAATACTATCATATTTTCACACACTTTTCAAAAGTACCCAATGCAAATACCATTCATAGGAATACCAACTATTATATTATACTGGTACCTATATAATAATGCAGTTAGTATTTTTTTCTTCAGACACGTTATTACGTCGTATCTATTCATCCGACTCACAATAATATTCTGAAATTGCAGAAAATTTGGCATTTAAACTGGATATAATATATATATATATATATATATATTAGATATGGCATTATAAGATTATATTATATTTTTCCGTTTGTGCGATTGTTTACATTTATCAAGGCTGCAGTCATGCGTTTGATGAACCATACCAATATAGTAAACGTGATTTGGTGGTTCACCTTATAGTTATAAGGAATCTACATTTTTTTTACACGTTTATTTCGATTTCCTGTCAATCTTATTTTTTTTCCTTTCTCCAAAACAGTTACTTCAAGGGGTTGTTGTCTTTGACGGTTGTGATTTCAAATCGCCCATCGTTTTTCCAATTAGTTACCATCATAGATCGATTTACATTTTGATCGGTGAGCACGGACGTTGATTTTTTTCCCTGAGAAACGTTTTACGAACTGAATAAAGTAACACAAGGTCGTATTATATTATTTTCCAGCCTACGCTTATAACGTTTTTTTCCTCATAGTCATTGGCTTGCTGCAGTACTACGGTGATTTGTATCTCCGTACTACACGTTTATCTATATGTGTTTATTTCTTTTGAACGAAAGGGCAAAGAACTTTTGTTTTCTCTTCATCGTAATTGATTTGAACGATTAAGGCTTAGGATTATAACTATTGTCATATTTGTCTTTATTCTTTAGATACCCGCCGACTATGTCATTATTACAAACCATAATAATACTGAATGACTTAAAAAATACATTCTCGAAAGTACCTTAAACGCAGTACATCATTATTATATCATCTGAAAATTCCATATATTATATTTTATAGTGATCTCTGAAGTCTGTATTAACATCAAAAGGAATGACCGACATTACGGGCGAAGGAAATTTAACGGTTATTTTAAGATTTCGTTCGTTGTAAAAAAAGAACTCAAAATTAATAAATATTGTAATTTCGCATATTCATCATTATTACCTCCTATTGTTTTCAAATAATACATAATAATAAAACATTTCCGTATAAAATCGATTTCTGTTAACTGATCTATAGACCACATAAATAGGCCATTATGATTTCATACTATATAGTACGTGTAATTCAACTGAAAATATTTATTTTTTCACGAATGTTAATTATGAATTTAATGTTTTATGCGGTTACAATGTAATATTTGTGGTTTTACGCAAATATACTCGTATCATGATTTTGTGGTTTCTGATTAAAAATTTAAAAATTAGATATATTATTTAACGACATTTCAACCGATAACGCCAATCCCGAAAATCCGATTAAACTGAATTGTTAATATGTATTGTACATTTGTACAACAGCATAAATGACAACGTTTATGATCTCAACGATATTGCAACAGTACCTCTTATACAGTTATACAGTTATGCGTATACATATTAGTATTCGTAAGAGATTTGTGCTTTAAAATATACTGTTAGATTCACCTATTGATTCAAACGTTCATTAAAATTACCGATACTCAGTTAGTATAACATTGTACGTATGTGTCTTAACTTTTAAGTATTAGAAAAACCTCGACTTGTTGTAGACACATTGACATACAGGCAATGAAAGACAACTGGAAGTTTTTGACTTAATTTGAATACATGATGTCTCAGCCCTCCACTTTTAATTCAGTCACACTTAAAATTAAAAAAATTCCCGTTGTATATGTGTAATATGTATATATATAATAATAATAATAATAATAATAATAATATTTATTTTAAATAAATAAATATTTTAACACCCCAAAGGGTAAGAGTACAGTTATTGTATACTAAAAATATCGCTAAATTAACAAATGAGAAAAACATTAAATACAACTAAATCAAATTAAACATCAAGATTTAAATTATAAATACAATTTCTTAGCTTAGTACAAGAGTCGAAAAAAAAATCAAAATTATGAATTAAATTACATGATAATTGTAGACGGCACACCGGACTATTAGTAAAGTAATTATATTTAGAATGAGGAATAACAAAAGATGGGTTATATCTTGAATTAAAAAAGGGTACTTTAAGGCCAATTTTATGTAATAATTCTGGACAGTTGATAACACCATTCAGGATTTTATACATGAACGTGATATCATATACTAATCTTCTTGTTTCAAGTGACTTTAAACCTATTGATTTAGCAATTACAACAGTGTTATTATACGGATATTTAGTTTTAAAAGCGTAAAAACGTAAAAAATTGTTTTGTATTTTTTCTAATTTATTAACTAAACCAGATTGATTTGTATTCCATACTACCGTTCTATATTCAAGTAAAGATCTTACTAGCGAACAATATAAAACTTTCATACATAGTGCATCGTTGAAATTTGAGCAGGTGCGTTTAATGAACCCTAGAACACGAAGACTTTTCCCATAAGTTGAATTAATATGGGCATTAAAAGACAAATCGGCTGATAGGATAATACCTAGATCCCGAACTTGGTTGACATAGTTGAGAGCAGTACGATTAATAAAATATTGACAATTTATACAAGATTTTGAACGTTTAAATGAAATGGATACACATTTAGAGGTATTCCATAGATCCATACCATTCAATGAGAACCAACTAGAAAATAGATCCAAATCATGTTGTAGGGAAGTCGTATCATTGGGAGAGTTGATGGGCATGTATAATTTCATATCATCCGCAAATAATAAAAACTTACATGATTTAAAACAATTATTTAAGTCATTTATAAATAAAATAAATAGCAAGGGTGATAAATGACCACTCTGTGGAACTCCTGACATGACCTTAATTGTTTTAGAAAATGAATTATGGATCTTCACTATTTTGAGATCGACCATTTAAATATGAAGAAAATATATTTATATATATATATTATGGATATATATATCCATAAATCGTAATACAATTATTTTATACGGTTATACGTACGCAGCAAAAATAATATATTTTCGATGTTATTTTGATAATAATCGATAGTATTAATGTTATTTTGGAAACAATTAAATCTGCAATTAAAATGTTCATCAGTTGAATACTTAATCCTAATTCTCGTTAGTGTATCGAGTTCGTCTTTTGATATTAAATATCATAGTAATGATGAAGCAAAGAAGGTGTTCTTGATTCAGTGTATCGCAATTATTAATTCATTCAGAAAGCATATTATAGCCGTATACAATACGCACGTATAAGATAAATCATAATTACTATCGATCGATGTCTTAATAGAAAGTGAATACGACACATTAAAGATGAATGTTATAGATTGTTATATACTTACCATTGTCTGTCATTATTAAAATGATAAACAGCAATAATAAGTACAACCACTATAATCAGTTAATCTGACCTAACCTACGTGTCACTGTAAACAGGAATTCTACTCGTATATGGTTCATAATTACGAGTTAGTAAAAAAAAGTATGAATAGTATAATGTAATATTTCTAAAATTTAATTAATTATTACAACAAGAGATCTATTTTTCTAGGCTTGTTGTCTATTTCGTCTAATATTTCTTCTGGCGTGAGTGAAATAACCCGGTAATAACTCAAGAGCTTACTAATACATTTAGACGATTCTGTTTCGAAAAAAAGTCCAATAAATAAATGGTATCAATATATTTAAACAACTATTATAATCTACCTCTTTCATACTATTTCTGAGATTAGACTTAGTACACTTATTATTATAATTGTACAATCGGTCAAGGGATTGAACTTGCTTAGGTGCGTAAAAGATACCGCGTACTGTTTTTAACTACCAAAATACTATAGTGGTCTACTGACAAATCTAAATAATATGTCGTGTTTTCATTCGCTCGTAAAAAATGTATAAATAGTTAGTTAATCGAATCGAAAACAATTTTACGGCGAGACTATGCGTTTTTACGATCATAACCCGATCGGTCCGTTTATTCGTTCAATTTCCAAACATCGTAAGCCGCAGTCACGCGCATAAAATAACGCAATTTATAGTATGTACCGGTACAATACATATTTTATGTACGCATGACGTGATGATGAATCGATAACGCGGCGAAATATTTTAAATACGCGTACCGGCGTATAATGCGGCATCATCGAAAACGACCAAAAATAATAGTAATCGAAATTGAAAACACGCCCCTCGCGCGCCGGTGCAGGATAATACTATGATAATTAGCTTATATTAATATATCGCGATAATATCCGCGGAATGGTCTTCGACGTGGGCTTACAGTACAAGACGTCTGTACACGCACGCACCGCAATATCGAATGCCGCGTCAGGATGTCGGATAGAGGCGTCACTACGTGTCAAAAATCTGGGGTTGCGATAAATTCGGTAACAAAAGCGTTTCCTGTTCGTTTTTCGACAGTTTTTGCACGCTAATATCCGTAATCCTGTATACTTAAAATTTCGTCCTGAAACTCGGCAAATTTCATGCCGTAACCATAATTTTGACTTCGATTTTTAACCTTAACATTTCAACAAAAACGGCACGTCGGTAATGCAGGTTTCAAGTGTGTTGTTCTACAACCGTTGTACTCTTAACTGTTAACCGCGCATCGCTTGAAATCATAAAAACAGTATTGTTAAAGAAAATCTACGCACAGTAGCCTGAAAGAAGTATCTCTCTCTCGAAGTCTCGAAAGTCGACGCTGGAACGCAGGATCGCGTCCCGTGGTTGTCCGTGGTTTTGCGTAATACACGATCGTCATGTAATTGTTACCGTATCGCCCGTCGTCTGGTTGAAGCACACACGTTACAGGCGTGTAATGGCTGCAGCGGTGCAACAACATGGTCGTATTGTGCGTTTTATTCGGCGGAAAGTCGTGTGCGACGGGTTCAACGACACAACACAGCGGCGACGGTCCCGCGCGATTTTTCGTCCGCGTGTCGACGAGTACGTGAAAAACATAACGTAACGAGTAACACGACTAGTGGTGGAGACGATGACTGGGTGGGGGGGCGGAGTTAGAAAAAAAGCAATTACGGGCGCCGCTGACCATTGTGTCCGTCATCCGCAGGAAACCGTGTACGTATGATACGCCACAATATTATATTACACAGGTAGGTGCCTACGGTACGTGCACGGCTATTGTGCGGCAAAGGCGATTCCCGTGCGAAGCGTCCGTAATCTTGCCGTGTGATTGGCTTCGTAACACGACGGGCTTGTCCGGCACGAATCAATCGACTAAGTATTCCAAGTATATACGCCGCGGTGCCATGTAAGAAAACGGTGAACGATACGGGTTGGACAAATGAGGAGGCGATCAGGGGTCCTCATCGATGGCAAGTCGCATGTACGTCGGGTTATGGATACAGCGAGGACTGATGAGGGAGCTAAGCTATGTGTTTGGCGGGCAGGGACTTGGACGTGGACGAGTTCAAGAAGAGTTCGAGGGGAATTCAATTTCGCCGAATTCAATATGGGCTCATGAAAAAGAGGGGATGACGGTCGGAGAAAGAGAAATGTTATGCGCAAGAAGGATCGAGAATGTAGGATGGAGAATGTAGGATGTCGAATTTGAAGCCCGCAAAAGAAACGGCAAGCTGTACGTGGGTTCCCGACCACCGAACCATACTCAACAATAATGGCCTAACGAGGACACAATTCAGTGATTTTAACGATGCTGCAAATTGAAAGTCATCAGTCGATCTTTCGATAAAGCCAAACATTTCGAATACACATACATGTATTATGTGTCCCACGACACGATCGATGTGCGTATATAATATGGAGTCATGATTATGCGTTGAAGTATATTATGTTAAATCGGTTCGAAGGCGCGTCCAACTGCATACATACCTACGTGCATAATGCTGTACTCGATCATCCGGTCAGAAATCGTCGTGAACTCGCGCACAGTCGACTGTCGATGTCGAGTGTTGTGTCTCGAAAACCGCAATGAAATCGATGTCAACATATAACACGACCTATACGTCTTTATCATTGTTTCGCGACGATCTGCTATTATATTATTTTTGCCCGTCCGAAATCTCGATTGTTATCGGACGGGTCAGCAGTTCGTTTCATTCCGGTGGTGATGGCCGAATTGATTTCGAAACGGTCAAACTTCACAGCGAGTGATATTATGCGCAAGAAACGTCGGAAGAAACATCGAAATGCGTTCCGAATATGTTAATAGTTTATTATATTTCGAAAATATGATTCATGTACGATACGCGTTAGTATACTTATACAAATTAACATTTTTACCGAACAGATGATTTTCGAAACTTCAAACCTACGCGGTCAGTCTTCAAACCTACGTACACACACACACTAATTTTTAGTATAGTCATCATCTGCTTTTACGTTTGTTCCGCACACGGTACAAAAAAATGTTATAAAGGCAATATATAATAATAACTGCTAAGATGATATGGAAAATGGTAGCGAGAGCCAAAAAAAACGTCATCATTAGAATCCCTGACGCCTGCCACCAAGTAGTCGGTGCAAATCCGAAAAACGAAATGAGACGTGCGTTTTAGAGACATATCTAATAGTAGTACTTGTACCGCCAGTCTGTAGGTGCCTACATGCGTTGTGAGTGTTGTGATTGGCCCCATCCATGGCGTACACCGGGACATTATTTATGTTATAAACCACGTCGTACATGTACCTACTCTGTGAATTGGATAAACGGTTTAAATGCAACCAACTTTTATGTATTTGTTGGGCAAATGTTAAAACTTTATCAACCAGGTACTCCGAGGTACACCGTACACGTATAATAGATGTATAATAATATGTATGTTCAAAACGAATTGAGTTTTCGAATTTTTCTCACGCCACATATATCTACTTACATATATTATTAAACGACTATATATAGTATGGTTTACTGCATGGTGGACGCCGTACGAAAAACAAGCTGTGTACGGAACTATAAAGTAGGGAAAAAGAAAGTCAATTAAAAGTCTTATTCTCCCCTTCCTAAGACTCGACAAATTGCACGAATTCACATGATAATACCGAGGGAGTCTATCTGCAATACAATATACTCGGTCAATTATTGCGCGCACTACATAATATGCATACATATATGATCTAATTACGCTGGTCCGGTTGAAAAATACGTATCGCATTGTAGCCACACATGTTTTCATAATGAGGATGAAAGTTACATTTATCTTTTCCCCATGATTCCCATTAAACCGTTTCACGGTGAATTATGACATGGTCCGTCGCTACGTTGTTCCGCCTAAAAATGATTCGATTTAATGACTATTTCGTGTATCGAAAACGAAACTGTACGTGGAAAAATTATGCCAGTCTACAATTTTTATTCCATAGGAAAAACAAACAATATTCATAACATTATTATAAGTATCGTTCTTTGAGATGAAAAACGTAAACATAATATAAACTTTGCAGCTTAATATACATATATATATTGTATGTTATGTAAAATTATTATTTCATTATATACGGTTACTGTAACTCTGAGTACAACGCGTGTACATGACTTATAAATTTACCGACAGAAAAATATATTCATTCGGCTACGACTATAATACGGACGCGAAGTTTTGATTTTAATAATTTTGTGCACGGTTATTTTTAAATTAATTTTGAGCAATATAAAAATCGATATATTTCTATTCGCTAACTCATTAAATATTGCAAGACTAAAATGAATAGAACGTTATATTATATTATGCACGGTTCTTGTGTGTATTGTAATATATTTTCTTTGTCAACAAAGAATACCATATATATTTACTTGTCATACGATTAAATATCCATCAAACTAACCATTCACTAAAATGTATAGCGAGTATTATAGTATTATGTTCGATCGATTACACAACATACTGTGTCTATTGAAATATTGATGTTCAATACCTAAACAAACACAGTTTTTAAATATCAAGTGATCTTCCCACATAAAGTGCATTTGTATATATTTAATTTCGAAGGAGACCAGACAAAATGTTCTTGGTGTTTTACTTTTCCACGAACCTTTCGGCTAGACGCTATTATACGCATAATAATAGTTTTATGTACATAATACCTCCATTGTTGGCGAAATGCCAACTTATTTTCAAGTTAAAACTTCAACTGTACATTTTCAGAGATTATTTTCCTTAATAATATCTGATATCAAAAATTTCAACTGGTTAGTTATCTTGTTGCGAGAAAAAAATAAAACAAATTATGTACAAGCCCTTCCATTAAAATATTTCTGTTGAGATTTGTTGAGCGGCAACATTTATATTTTTAATTACTTATAGATGATTGATTCACTGCAGAAAGGTCAATGTACGAAATTAACGTGCGTTGAATTAATCAATAAAAAAAACCATGTTTTGGTGTAATCACAGTCCACAGATACTGAGAATGAAAAAAAACTGATGTACAATATACTAAGTATATACAGTGACTAATTTAATTATGTTACTGTAAGAAAATATTTGTTAATCTAATTACCGAGTAGTAGATATTCACACGACGTGAATTGTGCATACTATAAATTATAGCTATTTTAGATCTTAGTAAATCTAAATTAAAATTTTAATTCTATCTGAGATTCTTAATTTTTAAATAAAAAATAAAAGATATTGAATTCTGCAGCATATTTATATTTTAAAATTAATCATTTTATTTTATCGATTTTTTTTTTTTTTAATTTTAACTGTAAACAGAAATAACATTTTTTGATTAAATTTAGCTGTAAAAATATATCACAATAAAGTGTGTTATTATTACAATTTTTTTTCATTTTTATTTTTTACCGAAAAGATTAAAAATCAAAATATGTATATATATATAATAAATATATGACCAATATTGACGTATCCATTGGAAAATAATTTACGAGTACACGATAAAATCAAACTTGTGTATTTTTTTTTTTTTTACTATCAGTTTTTTGATTACTCTTTCACTTATTACCTAAACAATATTAATGTGATATGCGAATTTATTCAAGTTTACGATACAAACTAAATATTGCGTTTTCCCAATTGATTACCACACGTATACATACATTATACGCGAGTATATAAAGCGCAGTCATGCATTATCATATCGGACAGTACGCCAGAAGGTACGTGAACTTACCGCGTGTTATAAGTTAGAACCATTCCGTAAGCTAACGAATGTTCGTCAAATGATAACAATATTCTTCGATTTAATATAATGGTAGTTTATACGGCAAAGATGATGCATTTTATCCAGTTCTGATTTGCCTTATTAGTTATTCTCCGGAAAACATCAAATGTTCATCATATCAGTTTAACTAATAGCTAGTGTTTGGAATTATTTCGTTGAAAAAATCAATTGTTCTCTGATTTAAGCAATTTATTAGTAAATCTCTAGGTACATTTATTTTTTGCTTTTACGATGCCAAAACACTACTGTTTTCATAATCCATATCGTTAGATGTGTGGCATTAGTTTTTGAAAATGACAGGGGTTTTCGTTTTAAGTTTGAAATAAAATTCAATCTCGTCAGCCGCTTCGGTCACCTTACAACTGTCGGACATGAAAGTCCATAATCCAACGAAGTTGTTGTCGTTCGTGGTGGAAGTAGCTCGATAATTTTTTTACGCCTGAATTTTTTTTTTCTCGTTAAATACACTATGGTAGCGTTTCCCAGCGTTTTTTTGATTCGCCTCGATGGACGCCTACGAATTGGTTCTCAGTTAGTCGACGGATAAAATACGAATCGGCCCAGTAAAATATACGAATCGCACGTGGGACTGTCTCGGGGTTGAAAATGTTGCTAGTCAGCGTACACACTACGAATATAAGCGAAATAAAAGTTTGTCTGATCGGACTGATTCAGATTTTATCGATTGACTTTATAACTAGTGTTGCATATTGCGTGCCGATCAGTGGAGCATGCAGCTAACGTGTTTAAGGGATGAATGCTTTTAACTTGGAGTAAAATACTTTATTCGTAAATCAATCCAAGTCCAAAAAAACTTGTAAATATTCCTAAGTCCTAATAATTAATATTCATTGCTCTCGTATCGTGACAACTGTAACTGTTACATGTGTTGTAAGGTTTTTCACTGCGATACATGAAAAGTAAAAATTTTTTTTTTTGAGCGGCAGAACTAACTTTTTCATTTTTAACAACGTAACACTACGTTATAATATTGCGTAATATTTTCAAAACGAACAGTTAGAATCTAGTTTCCACGTATATCCGCGCGCGTCATCGTCCGCGGTTTGTTTTTCTACGATTGTACCATACGGATTGGCATAAAAACGCTGCTCTAAACCCGGAATAAGGACGGCGCTCGCTCACTGGAGTTTCCCACGTCGCATATGCGCCGGGCCGGACTCGGGCAGGATGGTACGGAGACGGTCACACATGATGTACGTGTACGCGCACTCGAAGGACGTTACGTAACACGTATATTGAAATCGTGCGCTGGAGAGTTCCGTATGACCGCATGGAAATTTCGATGACGATCGCACACGCGCCGCGAACTGTGCGTATAATGTGTACGACATAATTCACTTTCTCTTATGGTACACATAGTACATATAATACGTATTAGAACAAAAGGCACGGCGGTGGCGGCTTCGCCCGCACGCGCGTTATAATATATAAAAAATATAAGCGCGACGGGTCACGGTCCTCTTGGTAACAAACGACCGGCGGCGACGGCGGCGACGGCCATTCGCGTTTTGACCGTAAAACACCGGAAACCGATGCACCGGATTCTGCTTGTGCCGTCGTCGTCGTCGTTGTCGTCGTTTCATAAAAATTCTCCGCGCGTTCGTTGACACGTCTCCTTTTTATCCATCCATCTATACAGTACCTATCTGTCAGTGTACCTTATCCCCCCCTCCCCCCGGGTATAAAATCCGTGGTGCACACAAAAAGAAATAATAATAACGAATTGTATGGCCGTCATAGAGAGAGATGGATGTTTTTCGAATCGTGTATAGTCGTATAATAGAGTAATATTATACATGTTTTTCGGTGGTAAACGAACGATTTTATTTTGTTATTGTTACAAATATAATATACACTGCGTATTATTATGCGGTCAGTATATGCGCAAATATTATCGTTACTTAATACGCACTTTGTTATGTATTTTGTGCAAATATAGACGTTTATCGATTTTCCCGTGTAGTCTATGTACGCTACTATTATGTACATATATATAAACGTATATAAGTAAATATATACATTATACATAGATGCACGTTGATCTCAACCATAGATTATTATTATTCGGTTTTTCTCGTCACCACATTAAATCGATTTTACAAACCAAAACCAAGCGGCTGTTTATGGAGGGACGGTAAAGTGTTTATTATGCGTGCCCATACATGTAAATACTATATCGAACATCTTACGTATTCGCTAAATCATTGAGCTATCGTTATTTTGAAGAAATTTTAGCTTATCATATATCATTTAGAAGTTACTGATTTCAGTACCATAGTAATTAGAAGAAGTTACAATCGTGTAACGAGTCTTTTCTTGCAACAATTATATTTTTGATCGTTACTCATTATCGTTTCACGTTTGTAACATAAAATGTAATCTTTACTAATACAAATTAAGGAATTTGATTTAGAAATTGAGCCTAATTAATCCAACCAGGTGAACTATGAAATTAAAGCCCATATGAATACCGACAAATAGTGGCGAAAATGCGATGCAAATACATTTTGCTATAAAGTTATGAACACATCATAATGAATATACTTTCAATATACAATTTATACACGGAAGCTATAACTATTGATAACTCTTTTTCTTGTGAAAATAAGAAATAAAACCGAAGATGTTATAGTGTATTATAACAACAAATTTTAAAACGTTCAACTACACGTCGCGATATCACTTTAATTATGAAAAAATTAACTTAAGTTATAAATGTAAAAATACTATAATATAGCTTACCGATGATGGTGATAGCGAGCAGCAGTATAATACGCATTATGAACTTGCTCTTCATCGTCGAAGTGACGTCAATTACATTTTTTGTGTCGATCACACCGACGGTAGCGTTTTATGCACGTATTTCCAGATAGAATATACGTTAATTCACTCACATTCACAAACACACTACACAAAAACCACCTTGAAAAACAATATTGAAATTAATACATTTGGCATGCGAGTAAAACAATGTCAACGAAAGGAGTCGAGTGCGAACTGCGGGACGCGGATGTGTTGTGCACGGAACGCTGTTGGAAGGTGCGATTGTGGACGACGGGAAGAAAGTATAATGTGCGTTTACTTTTATATTTCTACACTCGGAAAACGTGCATAAGAAAGAATAAAAAAAACGATATAGCAATGGTGGACTGATAAGAATTTGTTGACAAAGTTTTGTGATTCTAAAAAAAAATAAATGATCAAAAGATTACCGAAATAATGTACAGTATATAATAATATTGTTGCACTGCGTAACGGAGACTTAGACGCGCACGCGGTATAACGTCATAGAACGGACAGCCAGAAACTGAGCGTTGAAGTCACTGACACTGCGTGCGCCACGGTGATGTGAAACTCGAAACGGTTTTCCCCTCCGTTACCCAACTGTATACAGCGTGTAGTCTATCCGCATAGACCGTCCGCCGGATGGTTATGCAGCAATACAAACTGATTAATACGTCTTTCTCGTAAATATAAAGACGATCAAACGCATAAAAATGTGGTGCGCGTATATATATGTGTATGCGTGTGTGTATGCGTGTGTGTATGCGTGTGTGTGTGCGTGTGTGTTGTAGTATCCATACCAAAAGTGTATAATATTACATCCACACGTACCTACTGGTTCTTCGAAATTCCTCAGTATACGTTGACATCATATATATATATTATTATATAAACGCAAACAATAATGCCTCGTAGTCGTCTGTATGTAATATAATTGATCGCATTTGACGTACAACATGATAACAAACATTGTTTACGAAACGGAAATACGTATTCGCGTTTACGGTAAACGTGAAGACGTATAAAATTCGGCTTTATACGCGATCGACAACGCGTTGTTTTGTCCAGGTGAGTTTTTTTACGTTAATATAATGTTAAACAGTCCATGGGCAGGTGATGCGATCGTTGCCATCCAATGTCGATGGTCTCACAAGTGTATATTATAATTTATAACCTAAAATAAAATGAACCCCTGTGCCGAAATATTACAATGTACGAAAACGAATGTACAAGTACAAGTAGACGTTATACAATATATCATAAGAATAATCAAACAATAATTTAAGTTTACCGCGTAGAGCTATTTTAGAAATATGCTCTCAGTAATCATCAATGAATATTAAATAAATGACAACTTAACACTTGTACGAGTATAGATAATAATACGAGTGGATTTAAAAAAAGATAATGTACATGTAACATTTTTAATTTCTTGAGTTTTATTATTTATCGGGTGCGAATAGTTAAACTAATGTTGTTCAAGAGTCGAACTAAAACAAGTAAATACTTTTTAAACTCATATTTTCCAAAGAACAAATAAAAATATGATTACATTTCATATGCGAATCAATAAACGTGAGCTATATGAGGTGTAAATAATATGCTGCATGTATAATAAATATATTAACAATAATTTATATTATGTTGTACATATTATATTATATATTGTATGACGTTTGATGTAGTTATAACTTGTTTAAGTACTGACTACACAAATTTTCGTTTAAAAATGACTCATTTAACTGCAGCCCCGAATGATCACGTTGGTCGCTTCAAATTTGTCTGCAAAATGTTGCATAAGTTATATGTATCCTTAATTTAAGATGATACATAACTCAATTTTTTTATCAGATTTAAATTTTGTATTCAACTACTTATATACTTGTTAAACAACGTTTTTAAGGGCAAAAAATTGAAACATGATACCTTGAAGTATTGTTCAACATTTCCATCATTCTAATTTTATTTTATTTTTTTTTAATTTGTCATATAGATAAGACGTTTAAAATATTTACTTTAATTTTAAATATACTTTAATTTACCATGATCATATGTAAGAGGTTCTAATTATTTGTTTGACACAAACTTAATTGATTTGTTTTATTTTTATTCTCTTGGTTATAGATAATATAACTAATAACTAGCCGAGTTTAATTAGTTTGTTTTAATTAAATATTTAAAATGATGTCTTTCAGTACATTTTTAAACAACGGAAATTATAATTTAAAAAGAAATCCAATAGTTCATAATTATGTAATTAAGAAAGTATTATCATATTATTAAAGTGAACAATGAGTCATCATTTTTATATTGCGTGTCCTACACGTTTGTCGTATATATATATATATATAATGGCTAAAAACAGGTCACGGCCAATATAAGATGATTAAAATGTTTATTAGATCACTCTGCCGAATTAATATATACTTTGCTAAAAGTTATAATTCTAATTTTAAATAAAATGTACGATAATGCTTGTAATCACGTATCATCTAAATTGAACGTCACAGATATGCGTAATATAAATTTAAAATGTATAAACATTATAATATGTGTTTGAAAAATCTATTGAAGAAAATTACGTATTCTACTTTAAACATTCAACATTTTTAAACGAACGCAACATTTATCAGACATGTCTTACTGTATTTCAATATATTTGGACATTTATAACCATACATAAGTTATCCCGTTATTTATCTGTTTAGATGACATATATTTTCAATATGTCACGGATATGTGTACAATACGGATTTTTGGTGCGTACATATTTGCGTACTATTGTTATTTTTAAAACACGCATAAAGTAATGTACTACACTGTATACACATACAGATAAAGAAAACATTAAACATTAATCGCTTTTTTAGCGAGTGGATGTTTGGACGTGTATTTGTGCTTCTAACTTAACTGTATACTCGTTTGACATCCATGTGACAAATCAATAAATACTAAAATACAGTACTATATCTTATTGTATTATTATGATGCATTGGTATAATATAATATACAGTTTAATAGTTAGACGATGGCTAAGCGGATGAAACAGTTTAATCTGCTCATAACGTGAAATAAGTTGGTCTTATACTCTTATATTCGCATACAATATACAGAATGATTATTTTTTTCTTTCTATTCTAAATAGCAAAAGAAACATAAAAAATATTACATTACAATAATAATTGTCTGAAAAAAATATTTTAAAAATATTTACAAATCGAAATAATCGTCCATTTTCTTTAATTTAGAATTTATTTATTTTATTTATGTATTGTAAATAGCGGTTAAAGTGTCTGTATATATTGGAATCTTTTGAACCGTATGCAATACATTGATACGTACCCATGCGGTATAGTTGGTATAGCTGGGTATGCGTATTAATGATGACAAGATTGAAGACAAAGATTTTGGTTACTCTCGCCAAACCTGCGATTTAATGTTTATTGCCTGCAGTTGTATTGCTACGTGGAATGCAACTAAAGACGACCTTCGATGAGACGGACCATAGACCGGATAAATGCCACGACTCAAAGAATTCCCTGACGATCGAAATATAATCATACGAATAACTAACTGTTCATTGCTCAGTGAAGATTAATGTTTTGTAGATTTAGTCTCAGCCGTAGTCCACGACGCCAGCTATTCAATTAATTTTTGACTTTATTTATGCATCTGATTGGCTTGAAGATTATTAAACAAATGTCCACATATAAATAAATATAAAACCTACATATTTCTATACGATGGTATAGTACATATGCAGAGTATACTATAAAAATATTAACAAAAACATTTATTTTTTTTTTGCAATTTTGTTTGCTTACAATTATTCTAGTGTCTAGACAATTATGTAAACATATTATAGGTGATTATACAAGCAGTGTGGAGTTATGAAAGAACGATATGGTGGCGAAAATGGCAGTTACAGATTGTGAGGAAAGTCGAGTATCGGGCGTGAAACAAAAACATGTAAAATTAACTAACGAATAAAATTGATAAATATAGTGGAAAGTCATTAGCTCATAATGTAATACAACGTATATTTAAACATTGTTCATATAAATAAACTTTTTTACAACATTTGAACAATGTTCACGAATAATCACAGAAATTATGCTCTATATAAGTAAAGCTTAGATCACAATAAATATATTTATTAGTCATGTTCTATATATTTTTAATTCCTACTTCCGAGTGAACATCTAGGTTTTACCTCGATTGGTTTTATTTTTATTTTTATTCTTTATGTCCACGTGATTTCGCCCACAAGGCGTGCTCCGATCATCAAAAGTTGAAATGGTATCTGATAGTAAACGTTGTCTAGTTGGTACCTCTGTGAAGTTATTTTTTGAATTTCTCAACAGATTTCCAAATTATTGAGAAATAGAATCGATATTTACACAAATTTACAATGATTTCGACTATGACTTTGCTATGCATTTACTGTGACAACCAAATCGTTGTTGAAGAAACGGAACATTTAACTCGTTTGTAGTGTTTGTACTCTTAACTAGACGAGAGTGACTCTCATCCGGCGTGACGTTTCGGACAAAATGTTAGCATGATTCCCAGAAATAAGACACAGCCATGTCAATTTTATACTTTAATTTCGAAACAAAATCTATATCATATAATACCATATTATACTTTCAACAAACTGTACTAACAATGCACTTTGCCTATAATTTTAAATAAACTTTCAAGTTCATTAACCCTGAGCATTCAGGTTGTTAATCGTCTTAAAAAGAAACGTTGTAGGATTATAGTATCGCAATGAGAAATATAATATAAACCGCTATAAATCCAATTAAAATGTAGATGTAATATTTTTCAGTTGTTTCCAAACATGGAGTGTAGACGATCACATACAATATGTAGTGTATTTAATCGGTTAAACGATTAAATTTTTTAAATTTTTTTTTCAAATACTATTATTATACATTTATACAAATAAAGTTTTGCGGTTTCACCTGCTGGTGAACATTTTCTATATAATACAGTGATTGGTTCCTTCTGGACTTCATACGTATCATATACGGTAAATATGCAATACTTTATGACATCGTTTTCAAAAATTCCCCATTATCTTATTTCAATTATTTAATTTTAAATTTTTTTTAATTAAACATTAAAAAACTTTATTAAATTATAAAAAGTATTTTATTTAACAAATTTAAATTTCTGAAATAATTACCTACTTAAAGTTGTTGAAATATCTGATTGTTAATTTATTATTAATATTATATTTAATTTGATTACACCAGTTGTTATAAAATTATATTTCGTATTAATATAAATTCGTACATTGTTCACTAACATAACAAGCCATAAAATAATTATTAATGGTATTTTTTATTTGTTTTTTGGTCTAAATTCCTCATATTTGAGTTGTACAATTAGATCGTCATGGGACAATAACCGATGATTTTACGTATTTTAACTATAACTTACCGAGCAATTTGGATCGGCATGGCAATTGTAATCAATTACGTCGTTATATTGATCTAATTTATCCCAAAATTATTAACAATCAAAGTGTTATTAACAATTGATATTGAAGACATGGAACACATCAACTTACATTGCCGGGCATATATCAATTGCGCCGAAAATCACAGGTAAAAAAAGAAAAATTATGGGATAGGAAAAAGGTATACCATCAACTGCGCCGATCGATATTCCAATGTTATAAATTGTGTACGTCAATTGCGCCGATCGATGTTTGAATGTAATAAAAGGTGTACATCAATTAGGTATACGCTGATCGATTCTTAAATATATATAAACGTCTATAATACTATTTCTATTATAACTAAAAATCGGTTTTTACGTGTTTTAATCTAATATATCTATATCGTATATCTATAGGTATCATAGGTAATCATATGATTATAAAATATATAAATCATATCATATTATTTTATTACTTGAAGATATATAACAAAATGTGGACAAATACCGTGTTACAGGTTATAGGTAAATCCATAGTATTGTGCAGTACAATTCCACGCGTTGTTCGTATAGTCGTTCGTTTAGTTGTCGTGGCTCGTGCTTAAATTTATAATGGAAATAGTATTAAGTGAACGCGGTAAAGAACTAATTATTTACCAAAATTATAAATTTTCTTATAAGGAACTTACCAAAAAAGGGCATAAATGGCGGTGCGCACACAAAAGTTGCAACTCTAAGCTGTACGTAGATGAGGGTAAAACTACAATTTTATTTGAAGAAATTAAACATGAACATCATCCTCCTAATAACCTGGAACGTCAAATTATATCAAATCAGGTGAAAAGAAAAGCAATGGACGATTTAACAGAAAAGCCGTTAAAAATAATAAGTAAGGAAGTATCGAATCATTTAACAAACAACCTTAAAACCGACGATATTTCAAATATAAGACAAAATTTATATAGAGCTAGACGAAAAAATACTCCAACATTGCCCACAAATTTGAGAGAAACCCAAAAAGCTTTACTTAGCATTCCAACACTTACAAATAAAGACGAAGAATTTTTATTAATAAATGATTCTGAAAACAAAATAACGGCATTTTCAACAATGGCTAATTTAAAATTTCTCTGTAGTCAAGAAAAAATATTTATGGACGGGACATTTTCTTACTGTCCCAAATATTTTTATCAATTATTCACAATCCATACAGTTAAAAACGGTCATTATATTCCATTAGTTTTTTTTCTTTTGCCAAATAAAGAAACTAAAATTTATGAACAAGCAGTTAATAGTTTAATTGAGGTATATAAATCGAAATTGTCTGTACATTTTCAACCAAAAATTTGCATTGTAGATTTTGAGCAAAGTATACATAAGGCTGTTCTTACGGTTTGGCCGAATATAATATTACGTGGTTGCCGATTTCACCTCTCTCAATCATGGTGGAGAAAAATCCAAAATTTGGGCTTGTCTTCAGAATATAAAAATCATTCAAGTGACATTGGAAAATGGTTAAAATGGATATTCGGCCTACCACTACTTGAACCTGAAAACGTCGGCAGTTGCTTCGCGGTTGATTTTATGAGCATTAAACCAATGGACAAACGAATTGATACGTTTTGTGATTACCTTGTTGATACATATATTAGTGAAGATGCAACTTTCCCACCGTATCTTTGGGCATCGTGTAACATATCAGGCGAAAGAACGACAAATGCCTGTGAGTCGTTTCACTCAGCATTTGGCAAATATTTTTACTCACCACATCCAAACATTTTTGTTTTTTATGAAGTTTTAAAAATTATTCAACTTCAATCATACATAAAAATAAATAGCGTCGAGAAAGAAAATAAGAATAAAAATCATAAGAATAAAAAACAAAAAACCATAGTTGATGATAATATGTCCAAGTATTTAAATGGAAATTTAGATATGTTTCAATTTGTACAACGGATAAGCTATCACTACAAAAAATGATTATAAGGTAATTAAATATAAATATTTTTATATCTACATTTTCTAATTTTAATTACATTTTTTAGATTGAGATTAAGATTCAAGATACTTCATCAGACTCAGCAAAAGTTGCAAATTTGTATGTAATATATCGTATGTATGTAAATTATTTTTATTTAAATTTACTTTTAATATACCTTTTTTATGCCGGCGCAATAGATGTATTCCTTATTAATATACCTTTTTTATGCCGGCGCAATAGATGTATACCTTTTTGATATACCTTTTTTATACCGGCGCAATAGATGTATACTGCATAGGGGGTGTCCCAAATTCGGCGCAATTGACGAAACCCCACATTGCCAAGCTTAATATTTTAACAATAAACTTAAGACAATCCTGAAATATTTATATTTTAATATTTACAATAACGTGTCGTTACGCGTATGATATCATTAGCCATCATCATCATAAACACCTTTTCAGAGTTGAAAACTTACAGAAATGTAGAACATCGATAAATATTCGAATCAAAGAAAAAATATTTTGTTCCATTAAACAAATAAACCGATTATTACAATGATCGTCAAATCATTTTTAGCGATATAATATTTACATCCATTCTTACCACACACGTTCGAAATATGTCGACCTAAATGGTCAGATAAAAATAATTGTTAGAAATTTTCCTAATAAATACAATTAAAACAATACGTTGATATATTTAAAAAAAAAAATGTATAAATAATACATTATGATCAATGAATATGGTCAGAGACATTTAAAGAAATACAGAGGACAATTAACTATATAAATTCTTTGATAAAGCTATGAAGAATCGATTTGTAAAATCTAACAATGTACGTATCAACACAATTTGATTCATTTTCATTTTACCGTGGTAATTATATTTATAATTTTTAATGACACAGAGAACAGTTAAAGCTGTAATTTAATATAAACAAACAGTTTTCAAAATCTCATAGACGTTTTTTTATTTATATTAGATACATTTAGATTGAATTTCAATGTTTACACTTATATTCTATACGTCGTGGGCGTTAAAAAAAAACCTCCCATTTAAGAAGAAAAACAACATAGCGATATGTACTAATTAGTTTAGCACTTAGAGGTAGTCATAGATCTTACATGTTTTTTGAATTTATTTCGACATAAGTGTACGTTTTCTACGAATTATATGTAAAATATTTTATGCTTTAATATATGGCATACAATAATAATAATAATGAAAATAATAAGAATAAGAATAGACAATAGTAGTAATATTAATAGTAAAAGTAATAATAATAATCATAATAATAATAATAATCATAATAATAGTAATAATGATAACAATTAATAATAATATAATAATAATAACTATAATAATAATAAAAAATAAATAATAATCATAATCTTAATAAAAATAGTATAATAATAAATAATAATAATTATAATATTATTACTGTTATAATATTTTACCTACTTACATTTTATGACACAGGTATTAATCATTTACCTGGTGTTTTCTTTTAGTTATTCTTTACCCTCACAGTTCGTACCCTTTATTTGTGTAGATTTCGTGTTTTATTTTTTAACATACACATAAATTATTTTTCCATGTACAATGATTTTAGTACAACTATAACTTATGGTATGTAAATACAGAATCAAAATTCAAACAATCCGCCGTGAAAGAGTTTTGTTCGTCGAAATTCGTTGTTACACATTTATACGAATATTTTACGATAAAAAAGTTGAATAAAAAAAAATTATAAACAAATATGACATATTCGCCTATCTATATGAATAGAATAAAATCGTAATGGAAATTTAAAATTTTGAGCGTTTCTATAAGTAAAATTAAATACGAGTATAATACTTATACGCTATATAATTAGCATTTTAATGAAAAAGGCACGACTATAGATAATATAACATTGTGGCATAGTCTTATATGCAGTGTCCCAGTGTCACTTAAGCATTAATATTTACTTATATTATCAACAAAATATTAAATAATGTCAATTAACAAATTATTCTTTACCTTAAACATTTACTCGGTAATATAATATAATAAATAAAGGTAAAAAGTATGTATAAAAAAAACGGGGCCACAGTCTTTTTATACTCGAAGAGTCAAACAGTTATACATTATTATATAATATTAAATCTTTGTTATTATTATTATTATTATTATAGTTGCGCGTAAAATGAATACTTAAATAAATGTGTTTTTCGGGCAGATTGTCAACAAAAATAAAATTAATGTAATAACCATTTTATGTTGAACACATTATAATAATTAATAATATAACAAAAAAATACTTTTTACCAGGCGAATGAGTATCTGACGTCTACTTCGTGCAGACCTGGTAGTTTTTTCTTCAATACGTCCACAGACCGGACCGTCGCTTTGGTGCTGTTCAGATTGAGTTTTTTCAAGTTGATAAGACCTGAAACCGAGTTCATAAAGCCATAAAGATTTTTTCAAATAAAAACATTCGGACGTCTATTATACTTATGAGCGATACGATTCCTCTATCGGTAACTTTGGTCTCGCACAGATTCAAAACTTGCAAATTGGTTAAATGATCCGATATGATTAATAGCCCGGAATCACCAAACTGTAATCATTTTAAATGTCAGTGTACAACTCTGCAGATTTTCTGGTTTCAATGAGCATTTACGCGAACACATACCTGAGTGCCCCACAGATTGAGAACTTTTAAAGATGGTAGCTTGATCAAAGTGTTTGCACAAGTATCTGTGACATTTGTAAAAGCCAAATCGACCGACTCTAAATTACCGAAAGGACCGCAATCGAACATTGAATCGAGGTCAAAGTCAGTACCACGAGCCGGTAATGATAGATTCTGTGGTCCACCTTTCCGGTTCTGGAAATAATATTAATAATTGTATTACGCTGCCTGCTAACAAGCAACATTTCAAAAAACTGAAAATAACAGAGAAATAATTGCAAAAAACTTTAATCAAGGTCAGATTCGAACCCTGCGCCGCCCGTATAGTATTTTTCATGCACTATTCCACTATTTCCATTATTTACAGATATTTGAAATTGTCATTTTTATGTTACAAGGATACAAGATTTTTCATAAGATTTTCTTTGCAGCCAATAAAAAAAAATGTTACCGGAAAGTCGCAGAAAGTCTTATTAGCGTTATAAATGAAAAATTGACGAAATCGGGTGTTTCAACGAATTTCGATTATACGATTTTAGTTATTCGGTTGTTATCATATAAATATTAACCGCAGTGACTCGAAACATAAACTACTGCAGAGTACTAAATTAGCATAATTTTTCTTGGCAAAAGTTTGAACCTACCTTAATAAGAAATTTTGTTCTACTACTATATCAACAATCTTTAGAATATAAACTGATCTATCTACCTGACCTCTTTTTCAGAATCGTCTTTTCGAGATAATAAATATCACTCACCCAACCATGTATCTTACCCGTTAGTAGAGTTTCATCCATTTTTAGAATATTATATTATAAACTCATAAACATAACAGACTAATTAAAATTTAATTTTTATTACAGTTTTAAAACTATATATGTTATTTTTCTGTATAACGAAACGTAAACATCACACTACTACGGTACTCAAATGATAAATATTATTCTTATGCGTAGTCTAATGATTTATCAATTTCGGATGTTTTCGCTAACATAAAGTACACAAAATACTGACATAAATACGCATTTAAACGCACCAGTATAAACATCATTAAAATACTAAGTTTCTTTATTATTTATTTTACCAATTCCAGCAGCTGATTTTGCCTTGACATAAAATCATCGTAGACTTTTCTGCCGAATTCGGTGGACTTGAGTGTGTCAACAATTTGATTTCTTTGATGTAAGTCTTCCACAACCATCCACTCGAGCATTAAGCACAAAACATCCATCACAATCTTGTTGTTTTTTAACGCTTCCGAGACGCAAGTTCCCAAATGCTTGGCTTTCAAGTTTTTCAACAATTTCTTTTTTTTGCAACGATCGCAAGCCATTAACGTCTTAAGCTAAATCAATTAATTGTAAATTATGTAACTTAACGATAAAGTTTTTAAGCAGAATGAATAAATCGAATAGGTTTGTTATACGTTTATTAAATATATTTCAAACTACTATCACCTGTATGCATAATTTTTCGAATGCTTAATAATTTGAATATCAACAAAATGGACTGAATATAGACTGAATATATTTTTTAAATTTAATAAAATAAGTATATACTTTGTGTAAACCACGTTTAATTATAAATGCACATGTTTTATATTAATCGGTTTCCATTTAAATATATTTTTCAACGTCGGTTCAGAGAGGAATTGATTTTAAAGTACGTAGTTAAGAAAATATAGGTAATATTCATTATTTACAAAATCTATAAATGTGACTTTTTGATTTAAAACGTACCAGTTGAGTCCATACGAGTGCACTTCCACAAAACACGGCTTCGATTGGCGAACACAAATCGAACCAGCCGTCTTTTGTCTCGCGGACAGCTAACACCTGCTTATGAATTTCACAATCTTCATGCAGTCCTATTTTTAATATCACAGAGGACATGTCCCTGGTAAACAAATAAAAGAACAATAGTTAATTGGTGGCGAAGTAGCGCAAATTTGCGTTTTCATAAACCATTCACACTCTATATTATAATGTGAAACAATAATAATAGTGTCCGTACAATAGAAAACGAGCGGTTCTCATGGGTCCTCGTGGATGAACTATTATTCTGATAGTGTCAGAATCAGAATGGTTGTCAAAATCTTTTGGAGTATAATTTTGTGTCATAATAGAAATGTCACATTTAAAATGTATTAGTAGCTAATGCAGGTAAATAATGTAGGGCATACATTACGTTCTATATTAAAATATGTGTATATTTTATATAGTATTATAAATATTCATGTGTACAGATATTGGAAAAATGTAAAACGAACGATAGTATACATTATTAAATCGTATATTCTGGCAAGAACGTAACAATAATTTGTTTACTATATATAAATTATACTTTTGTCTAATAACCCACTTTTATATTTTCTTATAACAACAATAATTGGTGAACGAAGAGAATATATGTAAGTAATTAAGTAATTTGTCAGAGTTATTTAATTTGTACAATTATGTACTAGCTTCTTGGAATTATCTTACCGTGGAAAAAACTATATGCATATTAATTATTAAAATGTATAGTTTTGGATCTCGGGACAACGTTTACCGCTGTAATAATTCGCACAGTGCAGTTTGCAAATCGGCGTACACAAGAACGAAATAGTTAATACGTACTCCATAAAAATTGAACGAATTAACAGCAATGCGGGAAATGGCAACGGACGCAACAGTTGAGCAAGTCCGTACAGCCAGTCGCTGTATTCTGATCTGTTGACAAATGTTTTTTTGAAATTAAAGAACAACACAGATATTTTATAACCCTATTGGACAGGGTTGATGTGGGAGGGTAGGAGCAAAGTGTATTATTGAATATAGCCGGTATATTACATGTTTTGAAGAACAACAATGTAGCATCTCAAGTGATTGGTGTAATAGCAATCGAATTCGGTTTCCGAACAATTTGCAGGCAACTCTTCCGAAGCGGAGTATATAGCAGTAATACAGGTGGACACCATGTTCGGCAGTACCCTGTTGTGGGGGCACACAGCGCTGGCACTGTGCACTCTATAAGAACATAACAATACACACACCGCGTATATAAACCGATACAGTTCGATTTGGAACATTTCATTTACATAATAATAATAATATAAGGTTGCGCAAAAACACACCGCACACGGTTCGCAACAATCAGACGTTTATATTTACCTCGATAAAAAATATCTAATTGATTCACCGCTTTGGTCCTGGATGTAAAGAGCCTTAATATAATCTTGTACTAGAGTGCGAGCCGTTAGCGTCCTCGCAAAGTCCTGTTTTCAAATGCAGAACGGTCAATACCAATCAACGACATTATAGTGATACAGATTTAGTCGTATGTGCATACTTACAAAATTATGTTTGAGTATTCTTGTTATGGTGTAAACTAGGGATTCTTTAATGATAGGTAGGCAACTTTGGTCTTTGCAATGATGCGATAAAAACGAACACATTTCGGCGGACGGGGGACAGTCTTCGATCAACGGGCGTAACGTACCAATCAGTGCCTTTTCCCATGATTGTTTACAGTATTTTTCCTGTACCTAAACATCGAAATGGTTCACAGTTAGTTATCTATTAACCCATAAGGGGCATACTTTCTTTTTATTAGTTAAAATATTATTAAAATAATTGATATCGGAACATACTCTTGACATAAGCATACTCGCGATGAATGTTGGCCTGTGAAATATTTCATCATCAACCAGTGGAATGTTTTTGGCAAAATCAACTATATTCTATCGGAAACAAATACGTTTAAAATAACTTTAAGCGCTTTGGATTGGCAAAAATGAATAGTAAAATTTTAGAGTGTTATGAAATCGACAATAGTATATAAAAAGCCGAAATTACCTGAAATTCTTTTAACATATCGTCTGGATCGGATTGACTCTTCAAAAGTATTTGGGTCTCGTGAAAGTTTTTCTGCGGTAAATAAAATTATATTAATGCTAAAGTATTATATTCAAATAGATGTTAAACTTTGTACAAACCTTCCATATGATTGAATAACGAATTTGATCTCTTAAGTACTGATTGGTAGTCTGTAAACATAACATTTAAAACGGTTTTACGGCGATCTAGGTATGCAAGCTAATTGCATATATGCGTATAAGATAAAAATATTTCAACAAATAACATATTTTCACAACTAAATATTAATAGAGTATTGTTCAATAAATGTGGACAAGTTATAATCACCTGTAACAAATAAGAACCGTTGGTGACGACTACCCGAAGACAGTATTTAAAATTTGAGTCCCATCTTTTTACCGGGTATAAATTCTTAATAGCTTCGTATCCAATGGTTTTGCTAAAGAATCCGGTCGGCTGAAAATCAAATAATCGTATAAAAATGAGTTCGATGTATTTATATATTTGTAACGAAATAAATAGATTTTATGGTTTATAAGGCATCGTGAAAACGAAAGCAGTTATTTTAGTTTTAGTTTTCTGCATAATGTTATATTGAAATAATACATGTTTTTGAACCCCTATAATACACTCGTATATTATGGGCCCTCTTATATACAGTGCCCATATTATTCTCTTGCACCACTTTATGGTAATAAGGAGGTAGTATTTATATTTTATTTATAAGTGCAATCGTTGTAAATCATACTAATTATTTTATAACAATATTACGACATTTTTGTGAAATACCAAAATAAAAATGTATACTCAGAAGAACATAATGTATCCGCATAAGTTGTGCGTTATATTATTTCCAATCTCATTATCCCATTAAACATTCTTCTTTGAAAACGAATTATGGCTACAAACAAAAGAATAATATTCGAGAGAATAACCGTTGAGTATACAATCGGTTATTGTTGTACTGTATTTTTGTTAAAATATGTTTGAAAAACGGTTCGCATAGCCCCGCCGCGTCGTCGGCTATACTTCGTCGCATAAATGAGTAATAACGGAGTTACAGAAATGACCGTTCTTCTACGTGTAATGTAAATCTCGCCATAGTTCCTCCGAGCCGTGTTTCACATTAATACGTTTTAATACGCATATCGCAGTGTCGGCACGGAATAGCATATTGTATTATTAGCTCGTCTCGACAGCCGACACACGTGATAAATAAAAATAACCAGCTGTCGCGAGTGACAAAGTTCAATTATACGTACACGCGCGTCAGCCGACGCACTCTTACCACGATAAACATTGCAGTATTGAACAACGTGATTCTTAACCGTTAAGTAGTGTCTCATTAAAATTAGTATTGCTACATTATTCAATATTTTATTATATCTTTGTCAAATTAGTCTTGTTCAGAGTGCGTACGTATAGACAGTCGCTGTTGCCATAGCAATAGGTGGTACACGTCAAAAAAATTAACACACGTATAGAAGGTATGTTGAACTGCACAAATTCAATATTTTAACATTAATGATATCATTTTTGAGGTTATATTAATAAAAAATAGCTTACGTCCGTTTCATTGAGTAATCTAAATAGTGAACATTAAATACATTGTACGCGCATACTCTCAGGAATAAACAAATTTTGCATGATACGTGATTACTGATAAGTGATAACTGATAAGTATTCAGACACAAGCATTGCGCTTGTTATGGTTTTTTTTTTTTTAATTATGAGATCTCGGTCTCGTGTACATTAGATCTCGACGATTATTTTGGAAGAAATAATTATGTGTTAGTTTTTGGGAGGAGGTAATGGCGGCTTCTTCTCTCTCTTTTGGGCTGTGCCGCCCAAAAGTCGTAAACCACCGGCGTCGGGATTCGAACCGGCAATTAATGCATTAAAGCACAGTCGCCTTATCCACTCGACCATGACCCGTCTTCCTTGTAATGTTTTAAAAACGATTTTTGTCTCTTGTTTTTTTTTAATTATTATACCCGATAAAATAGTATTTTCATTTCACTTTCGTCCATTCTATGTAAATGGTTGTATATACTTATTAAACTTCTTTCTGGTAAACAATTTAAATTTAATAGTATTGATACAATAGAAGTATAATACATTCAAACGAGTAACTTATGAATAACGTTTAAAATACGGGTGTTACAAAAACTCAAAAAATTTTACAAATCCGGTTGTTTATTACAAGTAAAAACAATCAAATAACAGCTTAGGGGTTTTTGATGTATACTGGAAATTTATATAAGTTGTATTTAGGTATGCCTTATTTTACCGTAATATATAAATTCAAATATGTGGTATGAACATTAACTCCTACCACAAAAACTATTGGAGTAAATTGATCATAAATATATTATGTCCAGTAATTTAATTAAATCCCAATTAACAAATGCTTACTGTTTAAAATATACTGTGCGTATACAAGTATACAAAAATGTGTTTTGTATTCTTCTTACAATCACCAAATGCCATTGATTTAATAGAAAACTACTATTCTACAGTTATATTAACATTGATTACAACTGTTGTGATAAGCTATAATTAGATATCTAGATAATCTAAAAAAAAGTTATTATATTATTTTATCATAAAATATGCTTTTGATTGAATTATATGTATGAATTATATGACTTATATTAAATGTATAAATCGTAAGCAGAATATATAAGTACATCAAAAGAGTATCAAGCGTGATTATATATAATACTTTATCTGTGCAGTTACACATGTATGTTGAATTAGTATGAAAAAACTCTAAGTAGTCTATACCATAGTTTTTATAGTAAAAAAAAAAAACAGTGATGGCTACCGAGGCGTATGTCTTTAATTCGAAAGCAATAATAATTAATCAAAACATTTGCAAACAATGCTCTAAGCGAAATTGGGTTTACTATGGTAATTAAATGTATTTAAACATTTTAATTATTCATTAAAATGTTAATATTGAAATGCTTCAAATTAACTTTATTGGATATGATAATTTGTTGATCAGAAATCTTATCACCACATTTATAAATTATATGAAAATAAAACTGGAGGAGAATAATTCAACACCTTTAACTATAGTTAAAATGAGGTTATATTACTATAACAATTCAAAGTGCAAAAATTACGAAAAAAATAAATAGGGAGACATTTTTAGTTAGCTGTATGTTTTTCGAATAAAGTAAATTTTAAAAATTATTGACGGATTTATTACCCGCATATTGCACATGTGCGATGTGTATCATTGTATCAAGTATATCACCATAGAGGTATGTTCTACCAAAATAATTAACGTTAATTTTTAAAATCTGCATAATTTTTAATTTTATATTTATTAAAGCAGCAACTGTAGTGAAATTCTTATCCGGTTGATAAATCATACTTAAATTAAAACACTATTTCTAGTAAGTCTATTTGACTATAAATACATGGATGATCGTTATTTATATATTAAAGACGAATAAAACTTTATTTATATGTTTAATACTGGATCACAGAACAAATTAACTTTATATTTTATAATTATAAAAGTTATTTAAAACAAACTATGAGTAACTATTAGAACTATAGTTATTGTATTCCCTCTGTAGAAAAATAATAATATTTTATCAATTTCAACTCGTTTGAATTTGTTTATGATTAATATTCACCAAAATTAATAAACGGATTACGAAATGTCGAGTGTAATTATAATGAATGATCATAATGTATTTATTTAATTTCAAGTGTTCAGTCAACATAAAAAAAAAAATGAGAATAACGTAAGATCAACTTCATAGATAAAATATAAAAATATAAACGATATTCATAATACAATATCGATTGAATATGTCCAATATTGTTATCTGTTTAAATTTGGGTTAAATTTTAAATGTCGATGTAATGAGTAATATTATAATAAACAATGAGCACATAAAATGTTGTATTAATTATAATCTGCTGTTAGTACTGTTTTTAATGCGAATACTAATTTAAACGTGTGGTCATAATTCGTGTTATTAATATCCCATTAGCCACTAAGTAATTAGTTTTTGGCAGTATCACGCCATAAACTGTATTGAATATATAATATACATACGTGCAAGGCTGGGCAAGCGCAAGCTGACTAAATTTGTTAACTAGTCGAGTTATGTTTATCTTATGAAATGTGAGTTAAGTTTAAAGTTAAAATTTACTTCTCTATTTTACTAACTTGTAAAAGTAACAGGTTAAAAAGAAAAAAATTAAAAACTAAAAAGTAACTTAACTTGGTCAAAAAAAGGTTACTTTTTTTGTCGCTGAGTATATAATGATATTTATATAAGACTATGTTTATGTACATTACTTTGATCCCTATGGAATTTCCTAAATATTGTATTCAAAAATTCCAACAATAATTTGTACAAAAAAAATTCCATTTTTAATCTCTGGCATGTAAATATATAATTCGGAAAATAATTTACTTAGCCGTGACTATGAAATTAATTAACTGAATAGTAGCTGCATATCATGGAACACAAATTTAACTCGTCAAGAAAAAAGTACAGCTCGTTAGGTAACTTAGTTAAAAGCAACTTCTTAACTTCTCTTATCGCTAATACCTATCCTTGCATACATGGTTGTATAACGTATTTACATAGCGTTCTGTAAAAATATCGTGGTGAGAAACGATTTTCGGAAGGAATGACAGTATTTTCGATTCGATCACGCCGCGGAACTCGCCGTGTCGGGTACATACACTGCAACAATACCGTAGTTGTTGGTTTATCCGATACGAAATCACATCTTAATCATTTTGTCAAACGCGCGGTGCCGTGGCAAAATGTGTGTCGCAAAAAATTTCGAAACGCTAAGCGAGGAAAACATTACGCGTACAAGAGATTAAATAACAAAATATGTGTACAACCAACGAATAAAATATAATGCCACATATTGACCGTGTAAAGACAATGTTCGCGAACCGAAATCAGTTTCCGTTTAATCGGTCGAATTTTTTCGTACGGAATGAAAAAATGTCAACGAAACGAAAAATAACGCGCACGCAATTGAGATGTACGCCCCGACCCCGCCCGCTCGCGATATCGATCGGTTTACCTCGTAATGCGTATTACTATTATTATAATAATCACGCACGTAGTATTCACGCACGTATGCACCAGCTACTACGCATATAAGTACACGTATGTGCACCTAGTCGAAACGTTGTTGTAATCGTCCGCGTGTGTTACGGAGAAGATAATTTATTAAACGTATATATTAGTAGGTGACATTATATAAGTCCGAACATTTCCTCGAAACATGACGGTATGATGTGACGTAATATAATATTACGCGTTGTGGACGTGGTGGAAACACACTGGATGAAAATAAAAGCCGGCGGGACGATGTTGGTTCCGATAATTTCGTTTATATCATGTTAGCTGCGTATTAATTGTGCACGTATGGCAGTTAAATGAATCATCACACTACTCGAAAAGCAATTCGGAACTAAGATCAAAAGAAAATATTTCTATAAGAAATTTTTGAGTTACAGATTTACAACTAAAAAAATTGATCGTAGAAATTGTTAGTTATAACTATCAAAATAATCGTTAATATTCGTCCGATAACTATCGACATTGCCAAACGAAGGTCTTTGTTTGAACAATTTAACAGTTAATTTGACTTTTTAACACTATCTGAAATGGCGTATAAGTTATAACCAATGTTGAATTTAATTTTAAAACTTAAAATCACGCTTTAATAAAAACATTTTCAAGAGAAAGGCTTTAATTCTTCGATTTTGATTAGTTACGGAACAGAAAAATATAAAAAATTACACATTTGAGATACTATTTTTGATTTGTGTACAATGTTTGATCTCATTAGATGCTATATGAAATGTTCAGATTAGATTTAACAGATAATGGGAAAATATAAATTACTGTGTACTTCAATTATTTCATGTGTAAAAAGTCCACTGTACTCACTGAATACTGTCTATAACATTATATATATTATAATATTTCGAAATTATCTCAACGTTTAACGTTTAAGTTGATTTTTTTTCTGTCAAAAATAATAAAACTAATGTCATAACAGTAAACACTCATAACGTGCTTCACATTATCATAATAATTATTATCACCGTTATCATAATGCGTCTTATTTCCGAATTCGATAGCTTAACCAATTATTTTTCAGATCACAGTACCGGTGTATACCTAGATAAATCGTATATATACTTCCAAAACTTAAGATATCAGTGTTTTATAGGTACACACGGTAGGTAACCGATGTTTTCACTTTCGCCTATACAGTTCGAAAATGTAATCTTAGAAAAATAGATGATAAAAAATTATAGCACGGTAAAGAAAAACAAACACATTTTTGGGTGATAATCCAAAAACGATATTGCATTACGACTGTATCGCGAAGCCGTGACGAAAATAAAGAGAAAAAGAGAGAGTAGAGAGAGATAGACAGACATACAGACACATAGACCTGTGTTAAGGAATTCGGCTTCCCCGGACAGGGCTGTGTTTAGTAGAGTAGCGAAGTCCAGCACCCTTCACCGCTTCCCCCCGATTTTTGTAATTATTTAAAGGTAAACACAAAAAATGTAATTATCTTAAATGTACACATAAACTATGACGTGCAATGTGCAAAAATAATAAATAGGTAGCAAGAAGAACACATTAAATTTTAATAAGCAATAATATTGTTCTGTTTATTTATTTGGGACCCTATTGGAATACTTTTCGCCTAAGGATCACCACGTGCCTAAATCCAGGTCACAGCAGGGAGCATAATCGTAGAACGACCGCACATAGCACTCTAATAAGTAAAGCACCCTGCAGTGGACAATCGTCCGTCTTGGACCCCCCCCCCCCCTTGAAACGGTGCTGGAGAAAAGGCTCGATGGGGCGATATAAAGTTGGTTACTCACCGTGTTCGAAGTTATGCAATCTTCCTGAAAACGGATCTGATGGCTCTCCCACCGTCTTAGGTACTTGGAGCTGAGTATCTTGCTGATGATCGTGTTCGTGTGGTTCAGATGGCACACGGCAACGTCCACTTCCCTGAGCATTCGCAACTGTTTGCGCGCCACCTTGGTCAGGTCCGCGGGGTCGGCACCCGCGGCGGCGAACGGGTTGCTGGCGCACGACGACGGCGGGCCTTCGGCCTCGTCCAGCCGGAAATCGTACACGGAACCGACCGCCTTCAACCCGGTCGGCGAGTCCGGCCCGTTGCTCTCGTCCGACGAGCAGTCGTCCCGGTCCGTGTGGATCTCCGAGTCGGGCTCCTTGGCCGACACGCGGTCGCGACCGCTCCCGGTGGCCACCGGCGAGGCGTCCTCGGGCACGACGGCCACGGCGGCCGCGTCGTGATCCTCGTCCGACGTCGTCGTGCTGCTGCTGCCCGCGCTGCTCGTGCTGCTCGTGCTGCACTTGCGCACCGACGGGTCCGTCCGCAGGTCGTCCACGGCGATCGCGCAGCTCATCGCGTCGTCCTCGTCCTCGTCCTCGTCGTCGTCCGCGTCCTCGTCCTCGTCGTCGTCGCAATGGCCTCGGTCCGGTTCATCCGACGAGGGCTGTGACGGTGGCGGTGGTGTCGGTGGTGGCGGCTGCGCGAGAGGCGGCTTCGGCGGCGGTGGGCCGCGGGAGCATTTCTTCTCCCCGACGAGTTCAACAACGGTTATTCCTGCGGCAAACGGAAAAAAAAATAAATAAAAAAAACGTCGTGGCTCGGTAACGTGCCGGCGAACAGTAAACCCAACACCGTGCGTAGGTGTACTTGAGCTGCGAAAAACGCGCTCGTGTTTACGATTCATAAACACATTTTGTACGTGTACGCGTGCGTGTGTGCGCGCACGTGTACTTTACAACACGTTCTGTGTGTTATAATTGTTCTAATCGAAAAAGAAACACGTCAGACGCCACGGAAAACAGTTAGTTTCAACGCTATCGCCTATTACGCACACGCGACGCACATGCACTTAATGTGTATATATATATAGATCGAGTACGTTTGTTGTATACGTATATCAACCGTCAAGTCGTTGTAATACGTTCAAACAGTGATCCGCGCTCGCACGACATACTAGACCGGGGGTCCACGAGAAAGTGCTAGGGGGTCCACGGAAAGAGTGAAAATTCTATTTGATATTTGTGTTATTGTGATTTGTGAAATATTGTAAATCCGTTTTTCTGTTATCATACTCGTATGATGTATATCATTATAAGCGTTAAATCCGTTGACCTAATGGTTATCTTACATCCGCTGTGAACAAGCCCAAGGATCCAATTAAAATTACATTTTTAACTTTATATTATTTAAATTATATACATCATACATTGTACGGTACATGCTAGTAAAAATAAATAAATATTTCCGAATTTTTCGGTTTAGTTGTTTCGTGAATTGGCATCTATCGTATGTGGAAATATATGACAATTGACATTTGGGGGTCCGTAAAGCAGTGGTGAGATTGGCCAAGGGGCAAGCGAATGAAAAAAGGTTGAGAACCGTTGTAACTAGACTATCAAACGTTCGCTGTCCGACGTAGTTGTGTCCCGGCGGTAAAAAGTTTATGCAGCGTTAGCGTAAAGCACGGGACTTTGAATTCGTTCCGTTTAACGCATGTCCGGCCGCCGTACGCGGAAATACGCAAAGTTTGATAACATGGCGTGGTACTTGTACACCCGAATGGAACGGTCTAATCGCACCGTTCTTACTTTTAAGTTTGAAACGCGGTCCAACTGCACTCGGGTCAAACCATTTTCACCTTCGCAACGAATCTGATGAAAGCGTATTTTTAATGACTTATCGTTTCGATCGTGTGAAAATATTTTTAACGATATTCTTCGACGAAACGGTGGTTGTACCGAACAAGGGTGTACGTAAACGACGTTTTGCTCTGCATACTTGTAAACAATGAGTGATCACCTCGCGAAACAAGGTCTTAGGTTTTCGTATACAGAGACCCGCGCAACAGTATCAATTAGGCGATGGACTTTAGGTTGTATTTCTATCTCGCCTTGAGGCGTAGCGAGCGGTTATTTTCGTCCAATTCCAGACAACTAAAAATGTTTTCTAATATACATCCCCCGATTCAAAAGATAAAAGCCATTAAAAATGCAATACAATTAGATTGCTCTCCTTCATAAAACATTTCAACTATAATTTTTACTTTTAAATTAAGTTAATTTTTTCTTGAACCGTATACATTTCAGCCTCACCCTTACATCAGGCAGGGTGATTACGAATATTATCCGCAGCGAATAAAGAAAAACCTATTGGAAATACGACCGAGACGATTGCGAGTAGAGCTGATCGCGAGAGAAAAACATGCACTAGCGAAAAGTCAATCCAAAGTACAAACTGTACATGCGCGAAATGCACCTACACTGTACAAGTTTGTTGGCACGGTACGATGTAATAATATTATTTGAAAAACAGAACGTGCGTTCGTGTTTGATTAGGTAGTGTATCAGCTGTTTGTTTTTTTCCGCGTACCGGGTGATTCATTTAACGCGCGTCTGTATGACAATCGTATTATCTCGATGAGTGCGGTTAACTGTTCGGACGTATAATTCATTCATCAAAACCGTAATTATTATTTTTGCGCAATTATTACGGCCGCGTGTACGGTTATTTATAGTTTTTACAGTATATCCGCCGTCGGTTCTGTATAGAAAGTAGCGGGATCCAGCTTTTAGACGTCAACTTGTACTGAAAATTCTCAAAATTCGTAAACACCAAGTCGTTGAGAAATTCTGGGTTGTCATTTTTCCAAGACAAAAATATTATTTTATAAATAAGTTCGTTGGTGCTGAAATCTTAATACAAATATGTTGAACGGATGACGAGCATGATATTTAATTTCTACTCCAATAGTGTCCAGTAACAAGTAATAACAAATAGTTGTACCGGTTTGAAGTGCGTTTAATATTCGCATGTGTACCTTTTAGTCAAACATAACGTCTTCTAAGAATAAAGGGATTACTTTTCAACGAATGTGGATGAAATTGAATTTAAAAAAAACGTTAACTTTTTAGGATTAAAATGCCTATACATTAAAAATTATAATATGTAACTTACACGGCTAGATGAAAATAATTAAAATTAACAATAAAAACACAAGTACATTGACTGTAGATTATTACACGTATTTAAAATGGTTTTAGTTGAAAAATCTCAAACAGCAAAATTATATGATTTTAAACAAAGACTGGCTTCCGAGAAATGGAACATCCGATTCATTGTGGACTATATTTATTACTATATTTTCTTAAAAAAAACCGCTTTGTATAACTAGTATTACTAGTATTACTCATACGAACAACTGTGCGATTGACGTAATACACTCATATGAGTACTGTTGCCAAGTTGTCTTGGTTTACTTATTTCGTTTAATTGGATCAATATATAATAACAAAATTCCTAATACAGTCGAGTCTCGATAACTCGAATGTCAAGGGAGACAAAAATTAATTCGACTTATGTATTTTTCGAGTTACATATCTCAAATTTTTTTAAAAATACGAAAAAATTCGAGTTAGATATTATTATTATTATTTTTTTTTATTTGCTTTTATTAGAAATATTATTACATATATGTATATTTATTAATTACAATTACAATTCAAAAACGTATAACGAAATGCATCATGCTGTATCGTTAAAATGTGCTATTGACTATTTACTACGTATAAACTGCAACGACTTTAAACTGGATATTTCAATAAAAAAATATTAAATTAAACATATATACGAGTACGCAGTATATATCGATAAATGTGCAAGACATGTGTATTGTGCAAACAACCGGATACACACATATACCGCGTTAACTATAAAAACCGTATGGTAAAACTCTATGACGCTTTTAACAGTCGGACGAATAAATTGTACTATTATATGTAGTATTGTACTATTATTACCCACTGAGGGGTGTCCTTATACACTCAGGTTCATTTTTTTTCACTACTATTTTCTCATTTACAAAATATATTCAAAGGAACGAGAAAATTAACTTTTTAATACCTCGTTAAAGAACGAGGCTATAGCATGACATTAGTACATGACGTGCTCCGGTATTCGATTTTTAACGGCGTCACTGCTGACGGTGCGCCACGCGCAATACAATTGTATAAGAGTGTCTATTATTTTTTTTTTTACTATATAATATATTATGCACGTGTCTGTGCTTTTCGTATTTTTTTAACACAATATGAATTTGTGGGAATTTTAGGGTTTAAAAATCATTCTTTTATTTAAGAGTATTTCAGCACGGCCTCCACCACAGATTTTCCTAAACAACGTTTAAGCCATTATATGTCTTCATAGATGTTCATTTTCAGTTCACTCTTGCCACGTTCTTGTACTACATCTTTTTCAATTTAGGAAAATGATTGAACATGTCATACATAATAGAAACAATACATCGCGAAAGACGAAACACACACACACACACACACACACACACACACACACACACACACACACACACACACACACACACACACACACACACACACACATGCGTTGATGAAAAGAACACATAATACTGCACTGAGTTTATCACACGTATTGTAATACAGTATACACACCAGAGTCTGACGCGTCGATTTTTGTTTGGATTTTTTTAAGTTATGACGTAGTACGTGAAACGCAGACACACTCGTTACATATCATTACTACAAACTATTATTATAATCTCTATCGACGTTGGGCGCGTGCTGGTGGCTATATAAACAAAAACGTGTACATGCACGATCGCTGGTAGTCTTATAATTTGTATAATACACAACAACAAAAAATGCAAGGACACAGCACAAAGCAAATGCGTATTATATAAACGAACGCGCAAAACAAGATAATGCGCTTTTAGATTAGGTCATCAAGGGTAGTCCTTCAAATAGGGTGTACACTCTGAGACGGCCCTGACTTTTAACCGTGCAGGATGAAACTTTATTATTTCACCAATAAAACTATCTATACAAAACTGGTACTACAGTTCAATATTATTGTTAATTGTTAATAACTGTAATAAATTCATGATGGGGGTGACAAATAGCACGACATATTATATCTTTTACTTAACTATCCTTCTCTGAATTAAAGAAGAAATTTAACGAATTTGCGATCTCTGTCCCTCATCATTCCCTTCTTTCAAAAAATACAATCATAATAAAAGCTATCTAGTATCAAATTTGGTCCCTTTCACGGTGCTGCAAGTCTGAAAATGTTCGGCCTTACAGTTACTTTTGCACGTTGACTAAACTTGTATAAGTTATTTGTTCGTTATCGTCGTAGCAACTTATGGTTTATACAATAATTATATTTCTAATAAGAAAAAAAATGCGCAAAATGTTGCTCACTGGCCAAACTGATAATTCATTAAAACAATATTAATTATATTAATCTGTAACATTAGATTGTCACGACTATGAGTCAGAGTAAAGTATAATTGTATAAACTATTAATAAACTATCATAGTAAACATAATTTATGACGTATGACAGATGGTTATATATTATAGATCTTATTCTTACATAAATACAAATCTATAGAACTTATTAGAGGTTTTTCGTGGCACTTCGAGTCACACCCAAAATAAACATAGTACCTATACATTATTAGTATAACTGTTCGAGTGTATTATTTATTCTGTGCACAGACACACTGTAGATCGAAAAACGACTGTTACAAATAGCTTATATAGTTAAACCTAGCCAAAATAATTCGATCGTTTGCGATTTCGACACAAAAAGTTAAAAAAAAAAAAAACTATAAATCTATTATTATTACACGATAATAAATATGTAAAACGAGCGCGCGTTCGTTTACTTTGCGGCTACATCAGCTGTAGTCTCCGTCACCGACGACCCTCAATCGTTAATTTACACGCGGAGGCGATGGTCGGCGACAACTACGACGCACGCCCCCGCACGATTTGCAGTCGCGTCGCCGTGACCGGTGTGCGCCAGCGAAGCGTTGCCAGTCGGCGTGGGCGGACGTTAGATTTGCACGCGCCCGAAAACATCCCTCTCCGCCGCACATCTCTCAACAACATCCCTCTACACCCATCATCCCTCTATAGTCTATTCTGTTATTTCAAGCTCTATCTTCTCCTCGCACACGTTCTTGACAAGCGGTTTGCCGCCGTTGCACGGTTAAAATTGAACGAAGCTGTAAAAAATGATTTTTACGTGATTTCTTCTCCCAGCCATCCAGCCAGAACCTTCCCTCCCTCCTCTATTTACGTGGATTTTCTTTATGACGGCTACGCGTGCGACGATCGGTATTTAAATATCAATAAGAAATGATGATTACGTGCAAATTTCTCTTCAATGGCTTTTGTCGTATAGTATATATATATATAAACAAACTGATTATTTAAACATGCTCACCACTTTTTTATGTTTTAAGCTTTTAGTAATGCATTTTTACAAATTCTGGTTTTAGCTAAGAATGATAAAATGAAAAAGCCAACCTATAACCGTTATTTATTGATGTTATTTATTATCTATACACATAATATCTATATCGCCTATACATGTCTACGCTCCAAGTTAGGCATTATATTACATCAGCTAATCTTGAAGCTATAACGACCAATGAAAATTATTATTATCAATATTATTATGACATCACATACTTTTCCTACGCAATTTTAAATTTAAATAAATCCGAGAATTTTGGTGTAAATTTAAGTGCAAAACTAAGTGACATAAAAAATTTCAAAAAAATGAAGTGAACAAAAAAAAAAAATAACAGCAAATAATTATTACGTACAAAAAAATTGTGTTTCTATTTGTAACACATAAATTAATATTGCCATAGAATATTCCTTAAGAGGTACAATAAATCATATAATATATTAGAAAACACTATCCTTACAGTGCACATTTTATTTTCCATAACTCTGAATTTGAACAAAAAGCATAGCACAAAAAAGGGGTGAGTATCACTCATGAGGACAAATATGTTACGGAAAAACAATCGAGGTAGTATACAACATACTTTCTCTTGCTATTAATTTTGTATACATATATGTGCGTTAAGACTCAATATAATTGGATAACACGCACTTATAACGGACTTTATATATATTTCGAATTATATTAGAATAGGAGTTCTAAGTAAATAATTCGATATTTTATCATACAAATTATTGTTTATTGTATACAAAACGTGTATAATACGGTTTCTTTTCTTTCACCGCGTAAATGTATAATAGCTTAGAAATAATAAGTGAATTCATCTAACTAAAAAAAAAGTTTAACCCTAGTGCTACTTTGTATTAATTATCAAGGATTCAATCATCAAATATAGATAATATAGACGTTAAATTATATTTTATATTTTTTCAACTCTTCTTTCTACGTAGTTCATAAAACTTTTTAACGATCTCATTTATATATCTGATACATTTTTAAAATACATTTATGGAATAAAAATTAAAAATTCTCCAACGATGTTGAAAATTGTTTTATTTAAAATGGTTGGGTAGTAGAAGAAATTGAAAACTTTAAATAAATTGGAAATCATTTTTAGTGAAGCTGATCTAAACAACTCAGAAATAAAACAGAATCAATAAACAAATAGCGTACTATTCAAGTTTTAAGTGTCCATAAAAAAATTCTAGACGCTCGGAGTAGGTACTTTTAATTTTTTAATTAATTCTGTCTAGCGCATCCACCACAAGTAACCACATTTTCAGAAGTATTTTAATGGAAGTAATAATATATCACTATGAAATTTGAAAACAACTTTTTAATGTTATAAGTCTAATATAGTCGTCATCATCAAGTGACCTTATAATTATCTAATATAACCATTGTACACAATATGGACCTTGGTTACTTATTCCCTGCAATCAAGTTACAGTAAACAGTAGTGGTCTAGTCTTACATCACCCATAGTAAACATTAGTAATCATTAATCGGTTATATTAATGAATATAACGGTGTGTTTTATAATTTTTAATAACATTTATTTTTCATGAATATACTCTACTCGTATGTTAAAAATATTATGAGTGTGAAAAGTTCAAAATAATTCTATTGGTAGATGTGAACTATGTCGGTAGGTACATTGTACATATTATGTACTTTATTATAACGTATTACGCGATAGCATTAAGTTCAACACTTCAAGAGATAACTATCGTTTAACATTTACAAAGACCTTAAAAATAATATATATATATATATATATATATATATATATACACACCCCAGAAAAACATGTTACGGTCGTTACGGAAAAAGTTCATAAAAGTTATTGGTTGTTGGAATGATAACTTGTTGATTCTTTCTCAGAGTCTGTTTTTAAAATTCAATAACCTTTGAGTTTTCCATTTAATATATATATATATATATATATATATATATTTATAGTTTTAAAAGTATAAGTAGATAAAGAATAAAGCTGCAGTGTCAGTATTATATTATTAGAGGTATATAACATTTTCCACTGAAAAAAAGAGCGAAACTCTCCGTACGCTACTAAATATAATATACAATACCGAGTTCGTGAACGTTTGGTATTCATAGAATTCACGTGTGATGTAACGCGATATCCTGCAGCCTAAGTGGCGCCAGGAGATTGTCTATATTTATATGGATTATTGATAATATAAATTACAATATGTCAATATTGTATTATATACTTCACGCGATCAAAGCGTATTTTCACTTTATGTTTTATGTAATCGTACTTCGTGTGCGTTCAGGTCTTATATAATATTGATCCGATACGTATACTTACGTATTAAAATTTACATAAAGGTCGTCCGAAGAAAATTTACCATCTTGTAAGTGCTATAGAAGTAACGTAAACCTTTTTTTCCGCAAATTTAAAACAGTGTAATACTGATCGTGGAGCTATCTGTATATTGTTAGTCTGAGCAGATCTATATACACACTCGTTCGCCAAAACAGGTGCATCGATAAGGGGTGTGATGTAAGGCCGGGTTAAACAGAAACGATCATTTTTCACCCTCCAAACGTCATTCCGAAATAATAACTTTAAAATTGTAACTTCTATGCGTTATGCGTGAACAGTTTTACTTCAAAACAGCATTATAAGCATCAGTATCAAAGTTAAAATAATACAATATATAATTAAATAGAAGTCGTTGAAACCGAGATAGCGAAAACCGTATTTCGACCTAATTCACCGAATCACTAAACACACACCCTTGAATATTATTCGGTGGGCAGGTGATCACGGGAACCGTTTCAAATGTAAAATGAATCTAATACTGAAAATATATTTGATAACAATAATAAAAACAACACCGTGGTATATTTGTAATATAATTGCTCAAAACGATTAAATGGACGGTAAGAAAAAAAAATTGTCATTAATAATAAATTATCATGTGTGTATTACTAAAACTTTATATAGGTAACTCCAACATACGAGTACATATAATACATACATCTGTTCATAATACATCATGGAAATGAATATGAGCGAACACTCTAATAACTAAGTGTCTAACATATTTTTTACATGTCGCAGCTTTTGGCTCTTAACTATCCACAAGGTACCTGATATTGTGATAAAATTCGAAACATCACGCCGAATGTCACACTCGACGTCTTCGAGTATCCACGCAATACACGGCACCTGAATATGTCTTGCACACAACAAAAACGAGTAAAATGCATAGATTCCCTAACAGCGATTTGGCCGTCATACTCAGACGTAAATGATATAGATGATTAAATCGTTGTCAAAGTCATAGTATTCACCGATTATGCTTTTATTAAAATATTGACACAAATTTTACAAAATTTTGATGTCTATGATTTTACTATGAATTTATTATGAAAACCAAATCGTTGATAGGTAAACGGTGCATTTTATTCGTTTGTAATTTTCACTAGCAATAGAACACAGCCATGTCAATTTTATACTTTAATTTCAAAACGTACTCTTATCAAATCTATATTATCATATAATATCATTCAGTCAATCAACTGTCCTCACAATGAGCTTTCCACGCGCCTATAGTTTTAAATAAACTAACAAGTTGATTAACCCCAAGCATTCAAGTTTTTAATCGTTTTCAAAGGAAATTCTGTGAAATTATATTATCGCAATAGGAAATATATAGCTACTACTATAAATTAAAACAAAATTATGATATAATACATTTCAGTCGTTTCCAGGCGCGGAGTGTAGACGACCACCCATACAGTAACATACAGTGTATTCAATCGAATTTAGGTTAGACGATTACATTTTTTAAATTTTTCAACCTATTATTATACAAAATTGCGTTTCACAGCTTTACACTTTCACCTAATGGCAATATATTTCTATATTAAACAGTGATTGATTGCTTTTGGACTTCATACGTGCCATAAAATATTGGAAGTACGAATTAAATTAATACATTTCTGGGTTAGTACCTACCGCTATCAATGGTTACGATTTTCATTATATTTGAAAATTTGCAATTTATTATTCAATAATTTTTTCAATAACCAAGCTGTCCAGATAATTTAATGCCACATCAATAATGAATTATCTTATTAATTAATATTGGTTTTGACTTTCAAGCGTAAGTTTATTATTTACGTCGAGAATTTTATACAATCTTGCCCACTTAACCCGGTGCCCCATCCCCGACAGACGCCTGGTGTGCTGGCACGAAACAATGACTGCCTGATAATTCTGATCATCAGATATGAAACTAAATGATCCATGGGTAAATATGTAATACTTTATGACATCGTTTTCAAAAATCCCCCATACAATTATTGAAATAATTTAATTAAATTTTTTAAATCAAACTTAAGAAAATGTTAAGATAACCGTTTTTTTAAACAATGTTGTTCCCGAGCGACATTATTAAGAATTAAATTATTAAATTTCAACTTTTAGATATTTGAAAAAGTTTATTTAATTTGAAAGGAAATATTTCTCGTTACTACAGCGAGAACAAAAATCTGATCCCGTCAATTTCAAAGATAAAATCCAAATAACTGTCATTAGTAAAGAACTGTATCGGTTAAGGGATTTCATTTTTCATCGAATCTACAGTGTAATGTATGATAGTATAACTCTCAATACTGTGAAGGTACTTAGAGTATTACTATAATGAGTATACTAAAATGTATGAGATGTATAAAAACAAACTGAAAAATGTAACTTACCAATATCACTCGTTGTTTCAAAAGCAAGGAAAAAATTCTTTAGCATTATATTCGTCATGAAAATATTAACACATCTGTGTAATAAAAACGCTACGCAGCACAAACACTTATGAGTATTATGAATAAGCCATGAGGTCGATTATAAATTTAAATAATACAGTCGCATCGAGTTTGAGATGAAAAACATTTTTATATTTAAAATAACATTTGAAAAAAAAATCAAGGACTGTATTGTTAGAACAGAGAAATAAAAATGATCGATAATATTCAAATCACGCTTATATATTGACGGCAACGTATTATCTTTGTATCGATTTGATAAATATTCGAAAAATGTCATGAAAAAATATGTTAATGTTATTAAGTTGACGTCATTAGAAGTGTAAAACTACTGCAGTACTGCAATCAGCCGGAAGCATGATGCATATTATCGTCTAACTAAATATTATAACTTGTACCTATATGATACTTGTACTTATATATAATAGGGTTAAAAAATGTTTTATTGGAAATATTCGAGTTTCTAATACTTTATAGTTGGGCGCACATTTACCGACTACGTGAAACCAGTATAATATAATAATAGTCATATGTCATGACATGACAATTAACAATGAAATACAATTCAAAACCATGTACAATTACATGAAATGTAGTTAAAATGTAGTTTTAAATTTTTATATCATTATTTTTCTAATTATTAACTTATTATTTATCAAAATGTACATTTATTTTTATAATATCTGTTGTATAATTTATTCATTAAACGTTCTACTCGTTTGTTTTCTTGTTATTTTTCGACATTAAAAAATGCTCTTTGATTATTTTAGCTATTAATTTAAAGATCATTATATGTGAACAACTTAGAACACTATACCTTGATCGAAAATTTAAGACTTGAATTACAGGTAAAATACTAAAGAAAACCAAAATTATTAACATACCATAAGTAAACATTTCGAATCATTAAATGGACAAATTCATACGGCTTTTTTATCATAAATTATTAATATGTCTATTTCATAATAATTATAATCCATTAACATATGTTGAACCGAATTTAGTTTTAATATTTTGATAATTTATAAAATATTATTACATTATAACATCTTATTAAGATTAACGGATTAACCAAAACGATGACATAATTGTAACTAATATTTCCATCGACATACATATATACTGATACTTATCAGTTTAAATGTAAATGTTATTACATGTATTAATTATTATATAAAAAATTAGGTACCCGCAGACTTTATATTTAATAATAATATCTTATTTAAAACCCTGTGTTGTTAATCTTTTTAATTATTTACTTATTGCCTATAGAGGTGGCAGTTATTGTAAGTGCATCTAATTTATTTATTATAAATGTTTTGAAAAATAAATAAATATTAGGCTAGGATATATTTTATTTTGTATTTTATTATTATTTTTAAACTGTCCAACCTTTAACTACATTTTATTTTACAGTAATTTTAAGCGAAAGTTTGTATGAAGGATCCATGGATCCATCCATTTATGTTGACCTTCATAGCGGGTTTGCTGTAGACTAAACGAATTAATTTAGAAAAATAAAGATATGACATAAATTATTCGAGTATAGTGCTTGAAAATTATAATTACGTAAAAACGCGTAAACAATTGCTACCTATAGTATATATATGATATTTGGTTGTAATCAGTTAGCGTAATCGAACTTTTAAAAATATCGTATGTTAATAAATAACTGTTATATTATTAATAGTATCATTTTAATAATCTGACTCATTAAAAAAAATTAAACCATGTCTGTATTTTTATTAGGTTTAGATTGATTTCTTAGACACATTGCTGTTCACGGTCTAGTACCTACAATCTACATTAATAACGTTTCTTGAAATTTTGAAATATTACCAATTTATTTCACGTTTCTGTCTTTTTGAGTCTTGCGTCGATTTGGCTGTCTATAGCTGATCTATTGAATATAATCTTACTCTTGTAACGATCATAATATAATAACATGATATAGTCCATTTTGTATGCGACTGCGTTAGTAAGTAATAATTTCAAATTCAATAACATTCAGTAATTACTTATTCCACACTTGCAAACAGTGCAAAAACTGATTTTATACTCACTCTATACCTACAAACTGATCATTTTTAGAATGATTGTAATCTCTTTATGAGAAAAAAAATGAATATAAGATATCACGTAAGTCTCAATAAGAGGTTTTGTAAAAACTAAATTTAAAATGACATGCGAATTTTCGCTTAGCGAATTTATTCATTTTTTAGAAGTATATCTTAGGTATCTACTATTCTAAAGAGTATTTATGTAATGGTTTTACTGTAATAGCTTATAATAATAATATGCACTCTTTAAATATTTAACCATTCTCATTATTATGTTCTCTACCTACGAAAAAAAAAATCACGTTTCTATAATATGTAATAGGCAACACCTACATAATATGCAAGGCCATCCTGAAAAAAAGTAGAACATTAATAGTTATAAGTACGTAACGATTTAACTATTTTTGAAATTAACTAATACCTATTACCTACTCTATGCATTACATATTATTTTGCACCTAACGCATGTAATCATTTATACTAAGAATCGAAAAATATTGAACGGTCATAAACAATTTTAGATAAATTTAACCATGTGCAAATTATCATTATCTTATTATTGTATACATAAATATTTTTTTACTTTGTGATTGATCTCAAAAACGACATCGGCATCAAAGGCGATTAGTTACCAGTATTTAAAATAAATTACATTTTATCTACATCATATATTGTTAAATAAATCATTTAATGTTATATAATTGTAATGATTTTAAAAATACGGCCATGTTATTCACATCTAAAGTAAAAAAAATCTCATATAAAAACCATTAAAAAAAAGTAATAAATATAAATAAATGATGATAAGGAATTCTATAAATAATACACATTTTTGACGATTAAAAAATACAAAAATTACAACTTATTATACATTTATCTGCTCTATCTCTAAAATGTACTTCGTAAACGACGAGCATGTTTAAATATCGTTGCATAAAATGATTTAATATCATAACATACGTCGCTGCTTTATACCGTATTATTACCGTTCAATATACTTCAAATATTATGACTTTACAACGTATTATTTTCTCAATAAACCATCCAACATGTAGCGACTGTAGCGTTATAAAAACTATGTTTTTTTTATCAAATATGTTCATCGGATACATAAATGTACTTGTATGATCGGCAATCAATCACTGTCACGTCCAACAATTCGTCTATTTTATTTAATTTTCGGGATATTAAGTCAAAAATTAAAAAAAAAAAAAAACCTCGTTCGTCCGTCAAAACGGAGTTTACCTTTAACTTTTATAACATTAATCATTTCAGATGGATACAATGGAATGGTTTTTTTCCTCTCTTACCGTTCAGCAGTTACTTGTTCAATCATAAGCCAACGCGGAACGCACCACAACGGTAATTAAATCGTGATGATCCTCGCTACAACGTATGATTTTGCAATTGCGCAGGAACGTAAAAAGTATTAGAACTTCGAGGAACGCAACTAATTAATTACAAGCGTACAGTGTTTGACGTGTCAATTTAATCAGTAATAATCACGATACACGCGCGAGTACGTATACACGCTTTATTAAAATTAAAATGACATACAATGTGTATTGTTTATTGACGGCCATCAATTGTTAACGATGATAATGTACGCAAATTTACTGGTGTCGTTTCCCTCCCCCCCCCCCTCCAACGGAACAACCGCACGCATAGACGAGAAACCGCGGTAATTTAGACGTGCGAGTTGCACGTACGCTAAACCGCCTAAACGCAGCGCACTACACGGTTGGTCCAAACCAGTGGTTCTCAACGGGGGCGATATCACCCCCCAATGGGCGGTGAAGGGTTACCGAGGGGCGATGAACTAGTTTTGGGCGGTGGGGGGTGGCGAGGGTGTTCACGCAAAAACGTTGTACATGGTGCGACGTAAAAATAATACATACTTGGTAATCCATATAATAGCTATCACTATAAAAAATAATAGGTACTATGTTGAGCAATGCACAATAACTTATCCTTGATTTTTTTCCAATTTATTATCTTTATTATTTTGGCTATTGTGCGTGCACATTATATTTTATTACACCGTATTATCTTAAATTTTAGAATTCTCACATAGGGGGGCGTTAAAAAATTGATTGCTGCTCAAGGGGGCGGTAACTTAAGAAAGGTTGAGAAACACTGGTCCAAACCGTCGTGGTCGTCGTCGCGTTTCGCATAATATTCACTTCGGATTTTACTATAGTCGACTCGTAGTTCGAAAGCGTTGATTTGAAAAGGTTGTCTTGCCCCGGGTGCGCATGCGTAATTAATCCGTGTACACGTTCGCGGTTCGCACCCTACTGTCAGTGTTGAATCCAGGTATACATCAGGAAAGGCAACTGCCCCCCCTGAAGTTTTGTTTGCCCCCCCCCCCCGGTTAAATGTCAGTAAATAAATGATTTATTTATTAATGAAACAATTTGAATGGTCTAGGTGCATATTACACGGCCCGTGATTATAAGATTATAAGTCTTTTATGTTTGTTGCTTCACAGAAAGTTAAAACAAACGGATATCCCATAACTGACCTTTTTGTTAGGTTGTTAGGTTGTTTTTTGCTACCTTGTTGGTTATGAACATCTGAAAAAATTATCAGAATCCATTTTATGTATTCCAATAGGAACGCCTACCGTAGAAAGATCATTCAGTGCGATGAATAGAATTATGACAAACCTTCGCAACTGAATGGGACAAGATACTCTTCAATACTGTATATAAGTATTGAAATAAGTATAGAAGGTGATGAAGATCCATCAATTGAATATGTCGAAGAGGTGATAGATTTATATGCAACAAAAAAAACTCGCCTCATACGCTTTAAATGATAATATTAATTATACATTTTTTAAATAATAAATAATTTCAATTGTTTTTATAAGATTAAGTTCAATTATATCAATCAGGTAAATAAAGTAAAATTTGTTAATTTGTATTATATTAATTCCACATCTCATAGTGCCCCCCCTGGAAAAAATGTCTGAATTCAACACTGCCTACTGTACGTTTTAATCCCTCGCACGGTGTAGGCGCGCGCAGAGACGGTTCTAAAAAACATTCAACGCGATATTGTTATAATCATTTTACGGCTCCGACGACCAATATAACGCATCCACACAGCTTCCTACCTCGCCCACCGACCGAGTAATATATATAATTTATTTACGCGTACTTGCGCTCTTCGACGTTTTTCACGCAGCCGTACGCGACAATGCGTTTACTACGGAAACGTACATTCGGACGGGCATCAGGCACTTTTACTTTGCGCGAAAAACAGACATTATACGTGCGCTCGTACGCGTTGTTTTAATTTTCTACAAATACTTGGTTCTAAAACGTTTCGAGTAACACGCGGCCGCTGCGCTGTTTTATTTTCTCACGGCTAGGTGGTCCTAGGTGGTATACATCACGTATACTCGTTCCTACGTGGAATCGTGTTGCTTTTTCGTAACGGGATAACTCCCTTCGAGTGTCCGCACGTGTACACATGTGTAGTACGCGTAAATTGTGTTGTATATTGATGCCGTTTTGCGCGTACACGCGTACACAGGATATTTCTCGTCGTGGAATGTTCATTGAAATTTAAGAACTTGATGAAAATTTACGGGAGGGATGAGATACGCTCGTTACACGCGTACGCCGCGCTCTTATACGTATAGTCAACAGGACCGCTCTTATAGGACTTACGAGGTCCGGGTCGAAATATCATTGCTAGACGTATTATGGTTCGAAGCCGTGTTAGACTCCATTCCGAGGTCCCTGCAATGCTCCGAGCCTGGGGCACAGGCCCTGCTAGTCAATAGTTACGTGATGTAGCTTAAACGGAGTGTGCGCTTTATTTATGCACGAGGTGTCTGCGAAAAATTAACCAGGCTTGTAATATAACAATAACTTAATGTACGCGCGTACCCGTGCCCCGCAAAGTGCGATTCGTGCCCTCTGTATACATACGAGTATAAGATTGTTCCAAACAAATATTCGTGTTATTTCCGCCTAGGGGTTATCGTGGTGTATACAACACGCATATATAATGTTACGTAGTGTACAGCGGCGGTGGTAGGTGGTGTTCGATGAAAATGGGCTAGAGCGAGTTGTACGCACGGGAAACATCGAAATTCGTCTCTGGGGACTCTCGCGGTTCCACCTTTATACACCTATATATTACATACATACATTTAAATATAAATGTATAAAGAAATTCATATTATGTGTACCTATACGTATACATATTGTATGAACATATACATGTACATTGTATATATTTTATGTAATACGCGAGAATGAGTTCATTGCGCTTCGCGTGCATCGGTAATACCGATTGGTACACTAATAATTATGTCGAATTACAGTATACAAAATATAACACTCGGATACCAGATGAGTAATATTATTTCAATTGAATAAGCGCGATTGGTTTCACACACCGTCAACACTGTGGAGATTTTCAATTATATTGGGTTCGTCGTGTTACCTTTTTACGACAATACCACGATTTTCTTCAATGCTGTCTTTTATAATTTTGTTTTGAAATCTAAATATTTTTCGTCGGTTTACTGCAGAAGGTGGTAGGAGGGTTGAAGATCACCCTCTTCCCCCTTGACCACCTTGAGACTTGGGGTGGATAACTTTAGCACTTGCAAGTTCTAAACCAAATGCGTGCGTAGCGTATGCCTATTAACATACCGTATTGTTGCACTTGCAGTGTGTAATCTTAAACGATCTAATATAGATAGAACGATGCGGGTGCAGCTGCAGTATCCGCAAGGACCGCCGCCGCATTGAAAACCCAACCGCACGCGCGTATAATGACGTGAGCAGTAATCGTGTATAACATACGTAACCCAGACGGTTGTATAATTATGAATAGTAATGTATGACGAAATCGGTGTGATGAATTAGTCGAGAACCCAGAAACATTCAACGGCGGTCTGCGCTTTAAATATCGCATTGTTTTGAAATAATTAAGTCTTATGTTTTTTTTTTTTTTAGCTTACTACAATACCCGCATACGTTCGGCTATACTGAATAATTTTTTCTTTCGATTTGTAAAATTAGTTATTATTTACCAGTGACGTTTTGAGCGACAACGCGTACACCTCGCTGTCAACCAGTTGACCGATTTAGCGTTTACCCCTCTTGTACGGAAATAGTACCGATCATTTACACGTATACGCCTGCAGTACACTTCCAGTTTTAAAAATTAATAATCATAAAAGTACCTAACGTAAACTATTTTATCATCAGAGGTTATGCTTAGAAATGTTGTGACGCTGGGGCCATTAAAAAATAATGTCCTCGCATATATGTGGGTCTAGAATTGAAAAACGAAAATATGCATCAACACATTATTACAATATATAAGTTATAAGCCCCACTTTTTACTTTGCATAAACGCTATACAACAATACATGTGATACCTATATTTTTGAGCCGTTCGATATGTAATTGTCGCAAATTATATGTATACTTGTAAACTATATAAATGTCTGCTACTGATACAATAAGCGTCGATTACCGAATTGTATTTAACAGATGTATTGTTTTGTTTTTTGAAATTTTCACTTTCAAAACTCAGCAATTAATAAAATATTTATAAAATACTCACCCCCCCGGCGAAAAATTCTGGAAAAGTTTCCCGCTGTGACTCCCTCCCTAGTATACATCCCCTATCGAGTTGTTAACGTTGCGGAACAAATTAATTACTCGTATATAAACACTATAACAGGTAATGGTACTCCGGATCTGTATTGTAATATTATGTAGGTGCCGACTAAAATAGCTAATGACAATATTTTTGATTAGTTTCCAAACTTCAGCCTATACTTTTCTGTTCTTCGATTGGCATATCGATGGTTAGTTATATTTCTTGTTGTTGTACGTCTGTGTATACGCTTATTAATGTATACATATATATCTATGAAGTAATAAGCATCATGACGAGTATTTGCTTAAAAACTTATCTGTATATAGTAATCAAAGCGAACCGTATGGAAATTTGCGCGGTGATTATCGAAAAGAAACTCGTCACGGCGCGATTGCATAAAACAAATCTTTTATCGAACGGGGGAAAAATATTCAAAGTATGGAGGGAAATTAACTGGTGTGCATTGTAAACAATAATAAAAAATATACACATTATGTATAAGCTCATCGGAAGTCTAAAAGGTCCAGTCGAACAAATATCATATGAAACCCAGTGCAAAGTGTGTGGTACATGGACTATGTAGGCCATCTTGAAAACAGCGTCATGTTATAACAAGACTGACGTCAGTGGCATATTTACCTCTCCCCCTATAAAAACCAAAAAAAGGGCAAGTATTTGCATAAAATGCAACAGAAGTATTCATGTATTCCGATTTCCGACTACATCAGTTTCTTCAAAAAGTTTATTTTCGAAAATTGGACTGATCACCTGAATTGATCGTAGAAACAGAATATCCCCAAAATATATTTATTAATTTTCTAAATAATAATTTTGTTTTGTCTTGAAATAGTTTTATTTATAAATATTAATAGTGGTATCATAGGCACAAATAGGGTTTGAGATCGGTGGGGGGGGGATCTGGAGCAATAGCTACTCTATGAAGCAATTGTGAAAATAATAATACCTAAATAAATTGTCTGGCTCTCCTCCGTTTTTAATAGACATATATCTAATTACAATAAAACTTATTACATATTTTTTCTTATATATTATTTCATCTACTTTTTATAATTATGTCAAAATTATATAATATTATAATACATAATATATATTATACAGCATATAACATATAGGTATTATTATATATGGCTTTTGAGCAAAAAGTAACAACAGAATGATATGAATACAAAACCAATTTTATTTACTTTTATAACTTATAAATACAGACATCACTGAATATAGAAAAAGTTAATGGCCAATATTAAAACGATGTTCTTCTGTTACTTTTAGCAGATGTATCTAATATTATTTCATTGTCAACTGCAATATCTTTTTCGATGTTTAATATTGCTAAATTAGTAAAATGGTCCTGGTCATGTTAGCTCCGGCCACGGACATATTATGTGTTAATCCATTTCATAGACTAGATTACTAGATTACTCATGCTACGAAGGGTTCTATCAATGGATAACCTCCCTCATCAAAATAAACCTGTTATGTTATATTATTGTACAAATTTTCCTTTTTACTTATTGTGTTTTTTTTAATACAGAAAAAAAAAAAAGATTACTAGAAGGACTTTTGCACGTGACCGAGCTCACAGGTAGTGTGGTTGCCACCTGCATACGAGTGTATGTAATTTTAAATAAAAAAATAAATAAGGAAATACTGCTTTATCTGAATGTTCTTAAATATTTTCAAATCTGACTTCTTTATACGCATGTTTTTCATGACATAAATTTGAAATTTTAATCAATGATTAATTTATTGGCTATATTTGTTTTATTTTAAACAAATGTTTTACCTTACGTCATAAATGATTAAAACATGTAATAAGTAGAAAACAATTTTTGGAAGGCTAAGCCCCAAAAACCTTCCCCTATTTACGTCTCTGATATGGACATGTGGTACACTTACTATTACGATTTGATACTGAGTATATATGTATACACAGACACACAGTACACTATATCACTGTATATCTATTTACGATTTTCGTCCTTCTGTCACCCAGTATACAATATTATACGTATTGCTCTAATATACTACAATGTGTTGAATTTAGATATCTTTCCGATAGTAAATACATTTCACGTTGAATTGTCTTGAAAATCGTCTATTGCAACTATTTCTCCTAATATAATTTTACCTGTATGGCTAAATCATGTCGGAATTAAAAAAAATTGCTGGACCCACCCCTCTCCCCCCCTTTCACCCAGAAAGAGTTGAAAATACGCTACTGGCTTTCGTTATAGTGTATAACATAATATACGAGTCATCTGTGCCAAGTTTAATTAAATAAACGTGCACTGCAGTATGAAATTATAGATGAAATATTAATAAAAACTAATGAAAGTTTATTAACGTAGTATAATTTTTTATAACTTTTTTCAAGTGATCTTACTTTTTACGATCATATCAATGGAATATAAAATAAAGTCATAAGTATTTTTCGTTTTTTAAAACGTAATTGTTGGGAGTTTGATGATCCAATTTGCATGTGTGTTTTATATTTTTCTCTTGAACGATCGATTTTTGATTATGGTTCAATAATCTGAAGCCCCTATCAGAAGTACGTTATAAAAAAATTTGAACAAGTCCAAAATCGATTTTTACATATGCTGGCATATAAAACTGGAAATGTTGAACTAACCTTAAAGTCAACAGCTTTCAAAGTTGGAATTCAGAAGGCAATAATTTAATGACTTATGCTGACTTTAATACTTACTTAATTCTAAAATCGACTGTCTTGAAATACTCGTACTAATTAATATAAACGTTCTAAATTTAAAGTTAAGATCGACGTCTACATTCTCTGGTCCTACTTGCAAACGTAACTAATGTCTTTCGCACCGGTACACCGAATGTTAATTCTAGGTAATAAGCTTAAGAATTTTGATTTTTTCTTTCACTATCTCTCTCTCTCGGATTTGAAACGTTGCAAGAACAAAAAATATTATCTTATAGCTTATAGTTATAACAATATTTAAAAAAAATATTTTTTTCGTAATATGTTTTATAACTTTTAATTTTGTCTTAAATGTCTAATTTTGTCGCTCCTTGTTATTTAACTTTAAAATGTTTACTGTAATAGCTCATCATGCACTTTTATCTCTGTACTAATATGCCCATTGGACGTCTAGAAATAAATAAAAGTAATAAAAGTATAAATAATATAATATGATATAAATTATAATCCGTTATCGATATAAATTATCGTTAATGGAGGAGGCCAATGTACTAAGTAATGTATCATTTTAAAAGAGAGGCAGCAGCTGGTCCGTTGTAAAAAAACAATCGATTGATTTTTGAACTTGGACAAGACAATAGCGAAGATATACACTTCTATTGAATGTGATTGATTATAATATTACGTTACAAGCTTAAAGGGGTTGGGAATGTTAAACGGTTTTTGCGAAGAAGACGTTATGCGTATAGTGTTGTGTGATCGGGAAACAGTGGAATCCGTCCGGGTAACAACAAACTTTTTTTTAGTCGCTGGAAAGTACTCGAGTGTTTCTTGAAGAATAAAACTATATTACGTTCAACGTGAAAATATCAACGATAAAGATGATGTTGAATGCTAAAATTAATTTTAAGCGATTAATATTCAACGATCGGTAGATACCACCTATATATTCGAGCAATGTTAACCACAACTATCCGTGCGCCCATTTCGATAATAATTTTGCTGAAATTTCTGAGGGAGGAGAAGAAGCGTCCTTAGGCTCTCTATGGACTGGCCTCTCTATCGATCCAACATGGACGTGTAAAGTCACAAGCCACGCGTGTTAAAGTTTAACGAGTGGTTTTACCAATAACCTATACAGAGTACAACTATTATAAATTATCATCGTTACGGTTATTGTACTAGACAAACACGCGGGGAGGGGGGTGAGGGATAAGCAACTGTAGCGAGTGGACAGACCGCGTAAAGTACAGTAATTTTACTGTTTACACAACATAAACAGACGACGCGACGGTGACGTGAGGTACGTGTAGGACTTGTCCTGTGTATACATTGTACGCGCATTAGGGAACGATATATCGACGGATCAATTTGCACGCGACCTATATGGCTACGTATTATTTAGCGAACGTTGTACATAAAATGTATGCGAACGATATATTCTCGATAAGAGCATGCCCCATTCAAGTCGTTTTGGTCGCGATCAACGATAACGTACGTTAGTAATGACATGCAATGAATGTAACGATCACGAACGCTGTATAATGTAGCACCGCGATACTGCCGAAACTCGCCGTTCGGGTCAGCAGGTACCTACGGTGTACCTGGATCGGCTCGGGTCGCGTCAACCGGGACGACACTGACCGTGACGCCTACTGCACTCGACCCCATGTTTCACCACCCCCTACCATGGGCTACCCTCCCCGCGAGCTTCCGTCGGAACGGACGGTGCAGCGGTCGTGCGTAGAAAATCACCGGCAGGCGTACGTACCGCGGACCTGGTGCAACGGAAACCATAACACTACACTACTTACACGGCGGCGATGGTGACGACGGCGGTGATGATCGGGCTGTCGTCGTCCCGTTGCTGCAGCAGCTGCGTCACCTGCAGGAGTCGCCCATTTGTTTACCGTCGGATATTATTAGAGGTATACTTGTTACGCGCGTGCTACCACCCCTATGCACCACGTACGCACACGCCACGCGCGCACACGCACGCGCGAGTACCGCACATACCGCAAACGCACCGGGTACGTGGGTTGGTGGTTGGGGGGGTGGGGGGGGGGGGGCGTGCGACGCGGCACACGCAGCACTGTCCGCGGCGGGACGACGGGATGGCGAACGGCCCCGGCGTGCGGGAGACGGGATCGCGCGCGTCAAAGGGCCGACCGGACACCGCGCGGCACAGGGACGGCGCGCGCGATACACCGACGTGTACACGGACCCGGTGCAGATAAGGCTAGGGCCGGGCTGGCACCGGCGACGTATTCGAACGCGAGAACGAAACCGAACACGGAACGCGCACGTCCAGAGGTGTCTGTGTCCCGTCGACGACGGCCACCGCTGCAATGTACAGCGTATGAGCGGCGCTGCTTCACACTCCGCCGCCGCAGCACATCACGCACTTTGGCGGACTTGCGCGTTCGCGTTCACGTCGTGAGCGTGCGTGCTCGCCCGCGCGGATCGGCCACCGTCGCGTGTTCATGTACGCGTGCTCACGTGTGTGTGTGTGTGTGTGTGTGTGTGTGTGTGTGTGTGTGTGTGTGTGCGCGCGCGTTCGTGTTCGCGTAGGTGCTCGCGTGTGTGCGTGTGCTCGTGCGTGGGTGTGCGTAGACAAGAGTGCGTGTGCGCGCGCGCGACTCGAGCGGTCGGACGGACGAAACAGTGCGCGGTGCCGGCAGTGCTCGTGACGACGATGCACGCGCGCCTCTGCCGATGCCGATGTGCTCCCGCATCGACCGCCACCGCGGTGCGCCACCGCCGGCTCGGGTGCGTGCGAAAATCGATCGACGGGGAACACGTACGCGATGCGCGCGCCCGCCAGCCCTTCCGCCAGCCTGCGGTCCCAGGGGACGACGGGCGCGGAGCCTCGCTTTGGCGAGCAGATGGCGTGCCGCTTTGACCGAATGACCTATAGCCGCGGTCGCGGAAGCGGAGCGGCAAGAGCTCGTGCGCACCGCCGGCGGCACTACGTCGTCGCGGACGCCACTGATCGCTGCGTTCGTGTCCCCGAACAAAAATAACAGTCGTACGCACGTTAGCAGTACGACCGGGGACGTAACGCGCCTCGGGAGAAAATTGAACCCCCCCCCCCCCAGGGTCCGAGGCGTTTACTTAAAGGTGGATTCTAATTTATGTCGAATAACAATAAAAATAATTAGTATTATAATTAATACGAAAATATTAATTAAAAATCTAGGAAAATGCCTGATTTACGAAACATCTATACCTACTATGTAAATTATAATTTTCACATTTGTACATTTTCGATCAATGTTACAAGTGCATTGACTACCTATATGAAGCTTTTGAAAAAGATTATCAGAAAAGGCAAGCGGAGAAATTCCGTATAGTATCCACTGCAGTGTTCATTTACATTGAGCATTGAAGCTGCTCATAATGAGACGTATCCTATTGTTAAACGCGAACGTTTACCAATTTATTAATGATTTGTATAAATCGTTGTGTATTGTAATTTTTTATTTTCGAATCGTAATAGTCTAACAAATAATTTAGGTTGGTAAAAGGAAAAAAACAGGTGCCGTTCAACGTTTAGAAGCACTCCGAAAATGTTTGACAACCCCCTCCACCCTCCCCCCATTCGCCCGACTCCGGAACATAAGGTCTGAAACAAACACTGGTTGCGTACAACACTCGCGTTTTGGAACCCTCGCGTCGGCTAGTTAATTTTTTAACTCTAACAAAAGCCCGTCGAACACGTGCATCCTAACGCCACCGCCGTGGCAGTCTCCGCAGCTATAACACTGCTTTGCGGACCAGTGCAGCGAACACGTGCAGGACACCCGGACGCGTGTTTGCCTCTAACCACAACGATCCCATCATCATGTTTTCGTCAATCCCGCACGTGGACCATTTCGAAAATCAGGTCACCGCGGGGCAGTTGCCGTAAAAACGTTTCAGGCCGTCTCCGCAGCGGTCGTGCGCCCGCGGGAACAACAGTTCCGGAGCACAAGCTCCTAGAAAACCTATTTTCGTGTCACGTCCGTCGATCGATAGCACCTTTGGTATTCGATGTTGCGCGAGGCCGCGTAATGACGATCGGTATTATGGGGAAAACATAATGGACGTGCGTAATAATTGTGTAGAATAGAATCGTTTCAAGTCGTGCCCCGTGCCAAACGGAAATCATAGGTGTGCACTCCCCCCGTCCACCCCTGCCGCATCGTCGGTCATGTAAGTATATTATTACGAGTTGTTGCAGTCACGAACACGACGGATTCTGCGTACCGCAGTGATATTTTGTATTTTCCGCTCAATCTTCCAGTAAATCCCATTTACATCAGATGAACTTCGGTATCGGGCGCTGTATACTGTCGGAGACTTTTTCGAACCGTATAGTGTCTAGGTACCGCCTTCTTTTTTCGATTTATAATCACAGCTCAAAGTGGAGTGAGAAAAAACATTTTCAATTATTTTTTTAATTAATAATGCCGAACAGTTCTGAGAATATTATGTATTCATTATAAATAATGAAATATTCAAACTTGATTGTTTTATTTTCAGTATAATACTTGTATTGACAGTTCTGAAGAAAATATAATTCATGTTACTATTGATAATATTGATTTATGTATGTTATTTTTATTATTACCCATGTCACTGTACTTCATTTCATTTACATTCATTTGAAAAATGTTGTTTATTTTTTATGATTTATCAATAACATAACATGAATAATATTTTTGAGGTAAATACTATATTTACTATAGTTGATGCCACTATATGTTAAACAGTATTTTACAAACAAAAACTAACTCGTGTCTCATATAAAATATAAACAATAAACTAAAAAGTAATATATACCTATAATCTATATATAACACCTAGGAATTGTATGGGACTAAATGGATCGCTCAAAATGATGTTGGGATTAGAGTCCCCCCTGGCTTCTTTAGCCACTTTAAGCTCTGTTTATAGTAAACATATTACTATCACAAACACCAAACATTTTGCAACGCCATGCGTTTAAATATTTAATCGAAAATAACGTTGAAAATTGGAAATGTAGTAACACAAAAATGTGCACCCCCGCAACGCATTTTTTAAATATTCGTGGTGATGAGCGTTTCATGCGTTGTAATTTAGATTTACTCGATTTAATAAAACCATGCATATACTTTTATATTTTATAGTCATGCAGTTTTAAGTTAAAAATAGGGTTCAGCAAATAAAAGTAGTATATATATGATGATTGGTGAACAATGTTGTCTGCACGTTATTTAACCATTTCCACACCCTTATATGGCCGTGAAAACGTTACTAAAATATTATTCAGTAGATTTTTCTACGAAGTCAAAATTCGGACCAATACTTACGGAATTATTCAAACTTAAAACTGCGTATGAAAAGCGTAAAATTCGCATTATCTCGAATCAGTAGCGATTAAATGTAATTACAAATTATATCATAATATTATAGGTGTTACTTATAATACTATTTTCGTTAATACTCAAATTAGAATAGTTCTGAAACTAGTCGTTCGAATTTCGATTTCGATACACCAAAATTCACAGAAAAATGACCTCAATGAAATACCGCAGTGAAAAAGGATGTGGGAAACATAATTCATTAAAATACTTTTATAATTTAATGATAACGTGAGCGTTGCAAAAGAAATCCAAATGTAAGCTATTTACTGCCAAAAAATGGGTGGAAATAGTTAAAAAATCACCCTGTTGGTTCTGTTGGATCGAATTTATTTTTCTTTCCGAAGACAATATTATGGTTCAGGGTTTGCACTTATAGATTTCTGCGGAGTTAAAAATACTTATTCACGGTTGGTTTTCTATTTTTCAAACTCAATATTCAAGAAGTGCTTGTGCTTATAAACGGATTACAAAACATGCGATATGAAACCGAATTGTTAAAAGATAATCAGTATTGATACCTACACGACAGACAAATATTTCCCGTGGAATGTTGATGTATATTGTACCTATATACATAAGGTTTGTGCGGGTTCTCGTGCCTAAGACCCACTCGGCCAGTCGTGGCCATATTTTCTGCACGTCGCAAAAATACGCGCTGTCCCGTTACGAATTCGCTACGGCTTACGGGGCGAGCCCTGTAATACTCGAAATCACGATCGCGGCTGCACAAACGGAAATCCCGCGCGTCCGACGTCGCACAATTCGTCCTGGCGAGTTCGGGGTCGGTCATCCATCCGACGGTCCGTTTCGATCTTAATCGGACCCCCGCGGGTAACCGACAACCGTTACAGAGTACATTATCCGTGACTTGTCGATCGGGACGCATTTTACTTTTAACTGCTCGGCAGCGTCCGCGATGTCCGATAAAAATACTCGATGACCGCGACATCAGCCCCGGCTCCTCGTCCACCGCGATGTCGGTCGATTTCCGACCGTAGTATTATACCGTAGCGTGCGGATGTACTTCTCCGGTCGGTCGAAAGTTGAAACCGTTCACATCATAACGGGGAACGAAAAAGGTATCTTTAACTATGGGATGTTCAAGAATATGTAAAAAATAAGTCCATCTCTGCCATGGCGTCGGATGGAATAGTATTTAACACTCGTATTTTCCTATTGTTATTGCGCTTTGAATTATAATAACCGTAGGGCCCATATTACGATCAATATTTTGACCAAAAGTCGTGTACTGGAAGACTAGATAAATAGATAGGTGAAATCTTATTTTGAAAGCCGAAACAAACATATTATATAATGATTATTTGTATGAACCTGAGCCTTGCCTTTTTTCAATTTTGTGTACGAATAAAATTATTTCCCTGTAGTTGATTTAATATAAACAGTTAAATAAACAATAACACGAAGATAGCACCAGGAGGGATTTGAGTGCACAAATATTGAAAAAACTATAAAACAAAAAAAATTGTTTTGTGTGCTCTTAAAATAATAATAAAATATTAACCGTACATGTATTACTTTACAAATCATTAAAAATATTAAACAACACTAGTATAGGTAGATAACTAAATTAACTACAGAAATGTGTAGAAGTTTCAAATTTTGAATGAAGTACTTTTAGTTCAAATATAGTAAACCAAAGTCGAAATAGTACAGTTTCTTTTCCCACGTGTACAGTTTGAATCCTGAAGTGAAGATAACATCTGTAGACTCCGGTTCGGTCCGATTTGATTTTTGAACCGATGCTATCGTCCAATTTTTCTTTGCTGTTTTCAAATATTTTAAAAACATTCTAAGTACATCTTTTTATTATATTCTATTGGTGAAGAACGAGAAGTGTGATATTTATATAAAATCCAAAAATATAATCCATAGCACAGTAGAACTATTTTCTATTGTAAGTTAAGAATGTTCACGATATTTTTAATGGAACAGAAAAATAATTCTCAACTCGCGCTCCTTTTTTAGTTGCTAAAATGTGACACTCTCTTATAATACTATACCATGGTACTTTTTTTTAAACTAGACTCTAATAAAGTATGAATAATTTTAATAATTTACAGTTTTGTGAAAAAAAAATGTATGCATAAATCTCATCGCACTCTCTGATAATTCATTGCGTAATGCTGTTCCATTCGAGAATAGCTGTTTCATAATACAAAATATAATATTATTAAAAGGCTGTTAATAATATTAAATAACTTTTAAATTAATTGAAAATAATTATAATCTTAAATATATTACTGTAGCACTCCTGCCACGGTTATTATCGAATTGATATAAGACTAAAATATATAAATTTAAATGTATGTACTGTTTAATTTTTTTAATTTTTTTTTCAACATAAACCAATCCATTTAAGTTCTTTGCTAATATATGGAAATTACAATTGAATCGATTAATAAAATTAAAACTGTTTACAAAAACAGACGCCATAAAACATGTTTTATGTTTAACAGACTATTAATATTCTACTGTTTAGGATAATGTAAAGTTCTATTTTTAATAGATATAACTACAAACACATGTTTAGAATATTGTTGAAAGTTTAGATTGTTTAGTAATCCCATAGTTATAAAATCGTAGTTAACGCCAACAGATAAAAAATTATAAAACTGTTAGACGAAGAATTAAAATAATAACGAACAAAGTCAATAGTTTTATAAATAAATAAAGATTATATTGATTATTATTTTTATAAATAAAATAACATACCTACATAATCTGAGCGCAATTAAAGTGGAAATTGTATACTACATTATATTATATACCTGATAACTTTATTAATTAATTCAAGCTAATTATTCAAACTTTATAACATAAATATTATTTGCCGACAACGTTATGAATCGTTATAGTGGCGTAACAACTAGAACTTTTTTTGGGGGTTGATATGGATATTTGTCTATGAAATCAAGAAAAATATAAATTTCATAAATTTCAATAGAACTTAAATGATTGTAACAAAATGTCAAGGTTGTGAGGTTTTTTTGGCTATTTCATCAATAATTTCATCGACATGTACCTCAATATACAAGCCATGATTTCAAATAATATTGAATAATCAAGATTGATATTACACCTATAATATTACTTAAACATTTTAACTTTATCAACTTGCATATCAAAATAGAAATTGATAATAATTGTATTAATTAACAAGCAATGTGATGATGACTAAATACTATGATTGCGTAACTAGTTAAAATAATAGTAACTACGAAAAAAAATTGCATATTCTTATGATTATCATTTTCAAAATTTCATCAAATTTATGGTAATGAAACACTATATAACATAGAATCGAGAAAATTCTAATTACTATTTCGAGTACGGACGCATTTCATGTGGTCGCTTAGCCCGGGATGCAATTCGCAAATAGGATTTTTAACTTTGGGACTGCGATTCGTGTGTTCAGCGTAATATTTAGGCGCAAACAATATTACCTCAATTTCAGGAGAAACCGGTCCATCCGCCATCGTGACTGAGTCATCATGAGCATAATTAAACACTAATTTTTTAAACGTCGCATCAGTGTTCACGTAATAGCTATTGCATCGGTACAATACAAAAACATCATAAAAACGCCTGAAAGTATGCAAGATTATATATAGATTTGTTGTCGTAGTTCGACGGCGTGACGCGGTGGCGTTGCTTGAACTTAAGGTATTATTAATGAGATTTCTAATTTTTAGACCAATTTTGACGTATTGAATTTTGATTTCGATACATCAAAATTCATAAAAAAAAATGGCCTCAGTAAAATACCGCAGTGAAAAAAGGGTGTTCCATTTAAAAAATAAAAGTTTATATCACCACAGGACTCCCTGTGGTGATATAAACTTTTACAGATTTAAGCATGTTTACGGTAGTAAAACCAAACGCGTATACTTTTACTTTTTAAAAATGAAAGTATAAAACTTGTATATATTCATGGATGTGTTTTATTTTCATATAACTGATAAATCAGAATAGCAATAGCGATAAAAGAACGATTGTTTCAAATACTATAGAAATATTTCAATTCTTATTATTCACCACCTAGCTCGTAATAAGCATTTATAGTTAAGTGACTAGAGGGTATTTAACCGCCAAAGGCCTGGGCGGACAGTAAAATTGCTCGAATGTTTGTCCTGTCGTGTAGTGAAATTCCGGATTTTGCTGTGTGCACCATCGACACAATAATAACACAACGCGCACGTACCTCGAGGAAACCCGGTCGAACGTGTTTGTTACCGTCCGTACCTAGTGCGGTATACGTATAACCGGTATTGGCAACACGTAACCACCGCAATTCTGGCAAAGCGATTATGATGCCGTAACTCGGACTACGTCAGCGCGCCTAAACGCTGTACCGCGGTGCTCATCATAAGACCCGGAACGTCACTTCGCAGTGCGACGTACGACTTCGGCGCGAGAACAATGACTGACGTGGTCCGGGCTACGGCGCGCGTGCGATACGGACCGAGCGAGAAGACTTATACCTGGCGACGTTGTTGCTCACTGTTCTAGCGACGATGGCGGCTCGTCTGGTGGCGGCGGCGGCGGCGGTGATGGTCGCGTGCGCGGCCGCGGGCGACGGGGCCAGAGTGTTGGCCGTGTTCCCGTACAACGGCCACAGCCACTTCACCATGGTCGAGCCGCTGATGGTCGCGCTGTCCGAGCGCGGCCACGACGTGACGGTCGTCAGCCCGTTCCCAAGGCGACGCGGCCACGAGGCGTCCGCGGCGGTGGCCGACCGCGGTGGCGGCGGCCGTTACGTGGACGTGGACGTGTCGGACGCGCTGCCACCGGTCACCAGCCAGCTGGACGTGGCCGAGTTTGACGGGTTCGCCGACCCGGTGACCGGGCTCCGCGACCTGTGCCGGATGAACCACCGGGTGTGCGAGGCCACGTTCGACCATCCCCGGGTGCGGGCGCTGGTCCGCGGGCCCGGCGCGTACGACGTGGTGTTCGTCGAGGCGTTCTCCACGGACTGCTTCGCCGCGCTGGCCCACGTGTACGACGCGCCGCTGGTGTCCGTCCGCACGGCCGACTACTCGCCGCAGCTCAACGGGCACGTGGCCAACCCGCAGAACCCCGCGTACCTGGTCAACCACCTGCTCACGTACGCCGGCCGCGCCATGACGTTCGGGCAGCGGCTGCTCAACGCGCTGGCCACGCACTTCGGTGCGGTCGGCTACCACGCGTTCTCCGACGGCCCGTCCACCGAGCTGGTCAGGCGGCATTTCGGCGACCACGTGCCGCCCGTGCGGGACATAGTGCGCCGGCGCACCGCGCTAGTCCTGGTCAACGGCCACCACAGCCTCACCCAGTCCAGGCCGCTGGTCAACAACGTCATCGAGGTCGGCGGATTGCACATCAGGCGTCCCGAGGCGGACGCGGCCAACGTGAGTACCCGCACGCTTTTCAGCACCCCCGGAGGCGGCCGTTTAAAACGAAAGTTAACTTAAATAGCTACGCGGTACAACTTGCCGGTATAACTTGCCCGCAGTGAAGCCAATATTATACCGGGCTTACTACAAAAAAAAAATCCAAGGAGTCCAAACAATGTGGTACCTAAAAGTAGACCGTAACTCGGTAGACAATCTTCTATTAACAGATGATGGTAGGGGACCCAACTCGTATGCACCCATAACATCGTTTTTTCTTTTTTTTTATGATTAAGACGTGATGTTGTCGAATACAACATAACTGCATGCAAGTGCCAAACATCTATGAGAAATATCACACACACCTCTTTGACTTAATACGTGGTATACAGATCTCATACGTAAACGCGGATTGTTGAAATTGGTTTTTTTTTTACTGTCACGAACCCATTTTTTGAAATGGCGCGTAGGTAAGAAGATCGGTAACATCGAACACACCCTTAAAATAAATCCAAATGGTGCTTATGTGATTTACAAGTACTCTGTTTTTGAAAGACACTGCGTAACATTAAAAACCGATAATTTTTAAAAACCGTCGATCTTACCTAACATTAAAAACCTTTACTCACCGCGCACTCTTGTGCAAAAGATGAAAACATACTACCTACATAGAGAATATCACATAACGAGGTGATTTCCTCTCAAATGTTAGTTTTCTGTGACACATATTAATAGTATATATATGTATAGGCACACTTTAAGCCGACACACGCATGATATTGTAACTAACGTTAAGATACTTTCGCCTTACTCGAGTGCGTGTTGATCATAGCAACATAACTGTTGGTAACGTTTATCTAACGGGATGAATCTGTTTCTAACTAATTAACTACAAGAACTATATCGGTCATTTACTACCTATACAGGAATGGACGGATTACTGCGATTCGTGCGTCCAAGGTGTCGTGTACGTGTCATTCGGGTCGCTGCTGAAGGCGGCTTCGTTCCCGGAACACTTCACCACGTCGTTGGTGCGAGCCTTCGAAGCGCTGCCGTACTGCGTGCTATGGAAGTACGAGGGCGAGATGAGTTCGGAACGCGTCAGAGTGTCCAAGTGGATGCCCCAACAACAGATCTTAAGTAAACGGATTTTCTTTGAACGTGCCGCAGTGCGTGTTGCAGTAAATCCACGCGTAGTCTTTTTATGTACATAAAGCGTTTCCTACTAGTGTTGCCTATAACAGTGAGATTAGAACGATTCTCAGTATTATGGATAACCGAGACCATTCAATTAACAGATCATAGTAGGAACCGCCAAAATGCACATGACGCAATATTGCAAAGTCACAATAGGTGTCAGCACAATAATTGTAGATTAATTCCAATCCTAGCTTTTCCCTACCGACATCCCAAAGTCACGCCGTATACAAAAGTCGGTATAAATACGAGTAGTGTTCGTTAGAATAATTAGATGTAGCCCAAGTTGACCGCCTTACGCTTCTCGTTGCCTACCAAAGTAACATCGCCGGAAGCCTCAGAGGTCTCTTTCCCAAATACTGTTACAATAAATGTACAGTGTTGATTTGTTTTAGTTTGAACAAGTGTTATTTAATTTTCAAATACATCTCCGCACGAAGTAACGCTGCACAAATATACGTTGCGCCGTCATTAAACATGGTTGTGACTGACCGCGACAGGTAGGCGTTCTGCGCATACGTATCGGGTCACTACGGCGTTCAGTGGCAAAAGTATTCTTTCGTAGGAGCCAATTAATGCTTCAACAGATGTGGGTGGGAGGCCGGGTGTACATGATTAATCAGAGTTGCTTTGTTTAAAACAACTATATAAAACAATTTAAAAGCATGATTTTAATTGTTTTTTTTTCCTTTCATTTTCATTTACGTTTTCTATTCATCATTCTTACCGCATGTACTCGTGTTTTTTATTAATTTATGCAACCTGTGAAACGACTGGGTACCGACGTACTTTCTCACAAAATATACTGCAAAAAGGTTTAAGCTTTCAAATGATGTCCATAAATATTAAATGTTAAGAATTATAATTTAATTATAATTTTCTTCAGCCCAAGTGTATACAAACTGACCGATATTGTATGTATTGAGTAATAACTTATAATATTTTTTCGAATTCAAATAATACATTTATTTTAAATTTTAAGACAGTACAAATAAATACCTACAATCTATATTAAAAAAAATAAAGATTTTAATGATAAGGACATGTTATTGTATTTATTCCAACTCTGGAGTTAAATGAGACATCGTATGAAAATACAAAGCGCCATCAGAATAAGATACTTAAGTTTTAATGCTTTGTACATAAATAGTTGTGTATTATTCCATCGATTTCGGTATCAAATGAGCAGTTTATTTCGAAATTAAAATTAATTAAAACCCGATTAAGGTCTATTTCATGTATAATATAGCGCATCATGTCGACAGGCTTGGAATAAATAAATGTAACAATAAACTATTTTTATACCGTGCTTTGCTCGTTTTCCACACCACTCGGATATTCGTAGTCAAATTTTACCCGGGGTGAAGAGACCTATAAGGTATACCTACCATGTGCTTTGTCTAAATCTTTTCCCCTCGCCGCGGATAAGTTCAACATGCCGCTGCAGAGTGCGCGTGTTATTTAAAGCTAATAATCTCGGTTGCCACGAGGCATTATAATGACTTAATACTAACTTGTGCTAGTACTTGTATATAAATGTGTAATGCACATGAACGTTGTACTAAAAAAAGTGCACTGCAATGTATTACAAAAAAAACCCCCGTCACATGAACATCGTTACAATCGATAGCATAAAAATCATTGGAGTCTATCACTAGGACCTTTTATCGCAGGTTATTAAATAAGCCGATTTTGTCACTTCATGTCACTACTCACTACAAACTACTTCCACTGTACCCACTTACAAGTTTTATGTGCATTTAATGTGTACTTTTGTTCAAAGATCACAGGAACGTCAAAGCGTTCATAACGCACGGCGGACTGATGGGTGTAATGGAAGCCGTGCACTTTGGGGTGCCGATGATCGGCTTACCGGTGTTTGGCGATCAACAGTCCAACGTCGCTAACTGTGTCGAAAAGGGCGTGGCCATAGGATTGGACTATCGGCGGATAACAGCACAAAAATTGATCAAAAGTATACGGACCATCGTCACGGACCCCGGGTAAGCTCGTAAACTGTTAATCGGCGTTACGTATATCAATAGTAAGGTCCAAAACTGATACAAGGTGAAAAATTCAACTTTTCTCTCTCGGTTCATATGCTCAAGAGGTATATATTATTTTCGGGGTATGATGCCGATGGTATACTATATCCTTCTAACCATTTTCAATTAAGCCAGGATTGTGCACAAATGCGAGTTTTTATTAAAAACCGATTAGTAATTGGGTTGAGAACAAATAAAATAATTGGTAGTGAAATTAAATCATTACTCATCATACTATATAATATTTACAACAATTTTTGAAAGTATGGGGGAGAGAGCACCTTATTAAAATAATTGACGTAAGAGTACAGGAAAGATAATATTTGCTTAGCCCAGTCCCATTTCCTCTCTATTTCATAAGTTACGACATGCAAGCCTTAAAAAATACATAGTATTCATACCATTAGTATGGCTAAATTTTAAACGCCTTAAGACAATATTAATGTATAAACTTTCAAATTTTCGTTTATTTATATAGAACCTATAACGTCTCTAAGCATCTACATGATAGATAACCCACTCATCTATAATATACTATACTAAGTACAGTATCATGTTATAAAACAAAATGTATGTATCTTAATTATCTATTTACAAGAAAGAAGCACGCTTAAAAGAGATAAATTATTGGAAATTATTATTTAGTTTCCGGTACAATTAAAAATTATTTTAACCGAGCGATTGTGAGTTCACCCGATTTTAACGATTTATAAACTATCCTGATGATAAATTATCTAGGATCAACTCCAGTACTACCTGAAGGGTACATGAAAATTATATCTACTCTGTAATAAATAGTACACATCAGTTGAGATATTATTAAAAATTCATCAGTAAAAAAATTTAATACATATTTAAATTAAACTGTTATAATAATTTGAAAATATTTAAATTGAATTATTATAACAATATGAACATACAAATTTAAAAAAGTTTAAGTATATAAAATATAGTAAATAATAAAAAAATATATAAATCAATTTCTTTAGCTGTAAGATATAATTATAGTTGAGATAATAATAAAAAAAATCATTAGTAAAATTGAATACATATTTTAATATAATTTTATAATAAAATAAAAATACAAAATTCAAAAAAATGTAAGGCGTCTCATTTTTAGTCTGTTCAATCTATAGTTTTCTGTGACATAAATTTGTTTTACTTATGGTAAGATAATTTTCACTTATTTCAATTTATACATCGTAACTTCGGACTTCAGTTTGTTGCTTATTTTATTAATTATTTACCATAAATAATTAATTATATTAATTTATTTTATATAAACATTTTCCATATGGCATACATAGTTTACATATTTTCTTCGGGTAAACATAATGTTGACCAGGGAGAATTTAAAATGGGGGTAGTTAAATATCAGGAGATTTTACCATCGGGAGAGTTTACTGGTTCTACAAATCGGGAGAGACCACCACCCTAATAACTTTCATGTTCAATTGTATGATTCAAGATACCAGTTAAGGGCAACGGAGTTATCGGCTATATTTAAGGACAGGCCGATGAGCCCACTGGAAACGGCTGTTTATTGGACGGAATTTGTGATCAAACATGGCAATGCGACCAATACTGCATCTCCGGCAATATATTTAGATTCTTACCAATATATTTTGTTAGACGTTATTGGCGTCATGGTATCCACTGTGTTATTTTTATTTTACTTGGTGTTTCAAATAAAAAAGTGTATACGATAATTAATATTTTAATATCACTAATATCATCGATTATTATATTACAGCCCAAAACCTAAATTTAGTTACATATTTTGTCACGTTAATAAAATGTATCATAATAATATATATGGATATGTGTATAAATACTTTGCAGTATTACAATTTTACCCTCTTTTTGTTACCGATTAAAAATAAATAAATCTTGTTCACATTTCATAAGAAATTGAATTATTTAAAACAGTTTAATTGAAGTATATTAAAGTTGCATCTCATCGCGTGTTGTGTAACTTAGGCGACAAATTCTTTTTTACTCATCCACTCTTCGATTTCCTCGACACTAATACAAAACAAATAATATTACCTTACTAGATAAAAGAAATATTCAGAAAACTTTGATAAGCTGCTTACGTTCTGGGAACTGGAGTATAATTTTCAATTCCATCTTCAGTAACAAAAATGTTGTCTTCAATGCGCACACCGCCAAAATTCCAAAACCTACTCAGTACTTCTTCATTTATAAATATGGACAGTTTGGGGTCGTCGAGGGCCCGTTTCAACACCTGAAAATTACCATAATGATTATGACGTCTTAAAGTTGCACAAACCTTTATACATATAATATTTAAATTTGGTAAAATATAAAACAAAGAAAAAGGTCAAGGCGCTTAGGATATAGTTACCGGTTCAATAAAATAACATCCGGGTTCGATGGTAAGCGCCATACCGACTTCCAAGCTCCTCGCTGTCCTCAGAGATTTGACGCCAGGTTTTTGAGGTCTATCCGGATACCCTTCCAAGTAACCGCCAACGTCGTGCACGTCAATTCCAAGAAGATGGCCTAACCCATGCGGTTGAAATACGGCCGCGAGACCAGCTTCGTACATTGCATCAACATTGCCGATTAATAAGTTGATTTCACATAATTTTTTCATAACTACTTTGTTGGCCAATATATGCATGTCTACCCAAGAGACACCTATAAACAATTTCACACAATTTTTACATGTGAGAAAAACGCTATTTCGTATATTGTTATTTATAAAATAACATTAATAACTATAGACTTGTACAAAACTGACTATTTAGATTAAAAAAATTTAACAATTTATTTCCTACTCTGATAAAATAACAACGAAATCAAAACATTATCACGTTGAAGTTTACTCGTATAACGCTATGCTTAAACTACATATTATATTGATTATATTTGTGTAAATATGTCGTGATCAAAACTGTTCATTGAAAGTCTACGATTTTTAACGATGTTTATAAATTCTGGAATATCTGCTAGTTAAACAAAAAGTAACACGTCAAACTTTCAGCCTCGTCGATATTTAGGAACCTATATGGGATGAAATTAATTATACATAGTAATGCGTTTTCACTAAATGTAGTGAATTGAAGAACACAATAAGTATTTTTCGTAAACACATTCTTTGAAATCCAAAAGAGTTTCCAAAATCCATAATAATATAACCTTCCTAAGAATATAAATCATAAATTGTTCACATTTAGTAAGTAATTATTAATTATACCCACCACTGAGAGCATTATAACAATTAAGATATTTGAACTTATTTCACAATATTTTTTATAGAACAAATAACAATACTATTACTAACTAATCTGTAATCATTATTTATTACAAATAAAATTTATTTAATGCTTAATATTCAATTCTTTAATAACAAATAATTTTTAAATAGTTAATGATAGCTATTATACATCACTATTATACTACATAGATATTAATCGTAATAGTAAATCCCTAAAAACGTTAGCTAAAAACATTCCTTAATAAAAATTAAAAATATTACTAACATTTACATGGATATCAAGGTGACTATGGCAGTAACTATTTTATTTTATGGTAAAAGTTTTCCACTTTTTGGTAAATGTATCACACAGCATTTTCACGGTACCAACATCAATTCAGAAATTACTAGCAACATTTTAATTTAAAATATAACGATTTTAATCAAAAATTTAAATAGCAAATATTTTCACTAATTCATTTAAAAGACGTGATTCGAAGTCGTAATCGCTCTCGGTCACGTCCGAAAAAAAAAATAACTTCCAACCCTCAGTAACACAGCTCTTAGACACTTTCACACTGTCACACCGGTTGAAGACCACTATAATCGAGTAATACTTTAAAAAAATATGTATAATTAATTAATAAATAACTATTCTTAACTGTTTACTAGGTACTTAAATAGTTGATTTAAAAAGTTTTCAATGCATTGACAATTTAACGTCAACCCGATAGGTGCTTATTTTTTTTGTTATAAAACAGGTTCACATTAGGAGTAAACATAGCAGATATAAAAGGACAACTCTAACACCTGAAATGTCAAAGTAGTGTTTAAAATTTCACAGAAAAAAAAAATAAAACATCATAAATATGTTTACAAATTACGACTTACATGATTGTTATTCGTACATCGATAATTTTACTTCAGTTTGAAAACACAATTTCGATCCTATACATTTGTCGAACTTCGTACAGCTTGGTATATAGTTTGGTAAATATATATATATATATATATATTGATGAGATTAAATCATTGACAGCAATAGGAACATTAAATGTATAGTTTGTTATGTATTGTATGTGTATTAATGTTCCGTTACCGTATGACCCCCATGTGTTATCGAAGACGTTAATCCTTATAATTTATAAGTTGAAGACTTATAGTTTCCCAATTAACGTCTACAGATGACTTATAATATAAACAAACAATTTACATACGAACACGTTTATAAAATATAATCACATGTCCAATACGTGCGAATAAATAATAACACTTACATGTCTCTAAAATAATAATATTGCTATAATTACCTACACATAAATATTACATTATGTATTTGTAATTTTTCATTCGTACAATATTCACAATAAGCGCAATAATTAAAGAGACTTTATGGGGGATGATTATTGGTCTACAAATTCTAAATAGGTCACCAACTGTTTTCTAGCCATAAGTAAGTCGTGCGCGTGTATGTGTATAGTTTCGATCAAAAAAGGGTCAATTTCGCTTTTATAATTGTTGAGTAACTGAGGATTAAACATCATAATTCATAACCTAAGAGTTTGAAAACTGAAACCAATTACACAGTTTAAGACTTGAAATAATATGATGGCAGAAGAAAAATCACATAAAATTAAATATGATACCTACCAGAGTCCTACTATAATATAGCTCGTGTTGGCCAAAGCGAGACTCCATTGTGAAGCCCTTTTTGACCCAAGCCACAGATAATGAATTATTACACCGCATATTGAATTTCAGGCTGTTATAATCTACGCATGTACCGATTACAATCACACAAGTACACGTATTATAAAATGGATATACCTGGTTTTATTGCGTTCATCACAGCATGGCTGGCAGCTAGTACAGCGTTGTAAATCGCTCGTTGGTCTACGGTGAATTTTCCATTAGCGGGAAACGAAACGGTCACGTCGGCCGTGTATCCGCTGTACGTCGCTCCCATGTCAAACAAGCTGAAAGTGCCAACAGACAATATTATTGTATTAATTTTTAGTGGTAAAATTTAATATTGCCATAGGCACTCGTAGATAGGTACATTCAAAAGATATATTATTAGTATAAAAACAGTCCTATACCGTTCACTTTTTTCAAAGTGTGATTTTATTATAAGAACAACATAGGTGACAATAAAAAAATAATGATTGATATATTATTTTAAATACACCATTATTACTCGTTATCAGTAAGAAATACGAACCACATGTCACCATTAAGGATTTTCTTAGAGTTGGGTTCGGAGGCGTGGCCGTAGTGCAGAACGGCACCTTTCATTCCCGAACAGCATATGTTGTTGTAGCCCACATGCCTGCACCCGCCGACGTAATAAGCGTAGTGCAAGAAGTTAGCTTCGCACTGATATTCGTACATGTCTGGCTTACATTTTGTCATGACAGACTTGTGAGCGTTGCAAGTGACTTTTGTCGCATACCTCATCACTTCTTTTTCGTAATCCGTTTTAATTACACGACTAGATGAAAAAATAATACAATTTTCTAACACTCTAATTATTAAAATATGGAAAGGTTTAAGGTGGGTTCCAATCAATATTATCAACTATAAACTATCACGATGTCCTTAGGAGGACATTTTAATTTATATTCAACTATTGTCTGCTTATAAAACTATTTGAAATTCATTTTCGTAGTCGACACCAACATTTGTTATGGAGGTTACACTCCCATGTACTCATTTCACAAATGCAAGTAAGTATCGATAGTATAAAAAGGTTCACGTGAACCCTTCCTAGATGGTAGTTAGAAATTACTACATGCCGATGTACAAATCATAAATGATAAACATTCTAAACGCGAAATGGTGGTGATCTTGTTTTTTATTATGAACACAGCATCATTGTAGTTTATTTAATAAATGACCCCAGGTAAGTCAGTAGAGTGAGGATGTTAAAGAGAATTTGTATTGACCTTAGGTAAAATATTGTTGATTTGTGAGAGTTAAAATAATAATACTGATTAATACTTTAAAAATATAATTATTGTGTTGTTTTCAAATAATTTACAATGACGTATGCACTATGCACACTATACGGTACACCATAAACTATTTATTTTTTTATTATTATTACTTCACTAATAATTTCCGATAAACCCATAAAATAAAAATCAATTTTTTTAAAGTATAAATTTTCCAGCTGTAAATGTAAAGATGTGTTATTGTAAAATTGGAATATTTAAATATTTAATTTTATGTATAAATAAACTAAAATGAGTATTAAATTACTAGTCCGTATCTATATAAAATAATATTATTTTATTATAACTATAGATACGTATAGACGTATAAGTACTAATTAGTACTTATATTAATCAATTAAAAATTAAGCAACCAAATTTGTGTTTTACTTCTAAGAGTATTAGAATACATTATCTTAAACTTTTATCTATACCATAATAGTGTAAATTAGTATAATATATACATAGTTTATCTCATTATATAATATTTTAATTGAGTAATAAAAATCCATTGGATGAATTTTAAAAGAATACATCGAAATTAAATTTAAAAAATTAATTTATGATAAAGCAATTGACGTCATATGGCTAAATTATTTTGTTTTTTTATGTTACAGTAAATAAAATTATTATTTATTATTTTTTATGATATAGGGTTAATTTGTATTACATCTTCAATTAAATAATATACAATCAAATCAACATTAAGCAGAATACATGTATATTTTCTTTGAGTCTCTGAATACTAGCCAACTATCTAAACAAACCGGTATCACTAGTGACAAAAGATTTATTTTTATAAATTTACGTTTATTCATAATACGAAATTAGTATACAGAATTCGGTAGGTTGGAAAAGTATAAGGATAAGATTCAAAATAAAATAAAAGGAACATTAGAAATGCTTTTATAAATGGGTTATGGCATACCCTATCTTACAAATTAATATAAATCAAAGTCAAGGAACACAGGGGACTATTCGGTAGTACTGCAACTTTACGAAAAAATATTTAGATAATGTTTAAAAGTATTGTTGAAAAAGTGACTAATTCAAAGACAATTACTGCACGTTTGAGTATTTGGGAATATCTATGTGAAAAATAATCAAATAAATATTCAATGTTGTAGTCAGAAAATTGGTATACATAATTTATAAAGCATGTTGCTTATTATATACCATATATATTATACACGATGGTATTATTACATATAATATAATTAATATATGAATCCATATTTTAATAAGTTACTTCAACAATTTATGCAGACCAATTTTATTATTAATCAAATAAAAAATTACAAATTGAACTATTGAACACATTACACAGATGACGCAATAGTATACTACAGTGAATACACACTGTCCAAAACGGAGTAATATGAGACTAAACACATTTTTCTGTTTTACAATAGAACAGAACCATACAAAATTTCCGTCCATAATTGGTCTCCGCACAATCAACGATCCGTACACAAATATTACAATATAGATAAGTCACTTTTGTTCGCGAACAATGCCTACAAATTGTGTACATAACATTTTATCATAACTTCGTAGTGTTGGTATTTTGTTTTTCAGTTTAAATAAAAGCTAAATATTGGCATTATCCCCAAACAAGAAATGGTTGGCTACGCAACAGGATTTTAACAAATAATTATTTTATTAATAGAGTAACATACGTCAGCTAAATATTGTACACATATTTTACTAACAAACATTTACATAAATATAAACACTAGTGGGTACTGGCCACTGAGTGTAGTAGCTTTCAGCCTACCCGCATCACTCGTACACGCCCAATGAGTGAGACAGTGAGTGGCGTTGTGTTGACCTTTTTAAAACATTAACTCGACCAAATAATGTTTATTTATAATAAAGAGATAATAATAAAACACATTTAAAATTACGGTTGGCTCCTCATTAACCCAAACCTTTTCCTCCTTTGCCTCGTCCGGTCATGTCATTGTTTGCTGCTACTGGGTCACTGAACTAGTTTTTTGATAGATATAAATTTCAAACTATTCAGAAACTTAATTTTTATTTCCAATTTTTTTTTTTAACAATTGTAATAGATGAACTTTTTTCCCCCTGTTTGAACCGAGGATCAAGCGAGAACAGTTTATCACAGTACTTTCACCAAATAGATGAACTTACAGAAAATCTTAGTACAGCGATTCTGAATCAGCAGTTCCCACAACCTATATTAGATATCTTATCACGAATAGCAATTGAACTTTTTTTTAATGTATTAAATATTACCAGTTTTCACCTAAGTAGTGGAGAGTATACGTCTTACAAGTGGACCGTACGGATGAGATGAACTGAAGTACCAATTAATAATTCCCCCTCCAAGCAGCACCTATAGATTACCCGAGTCAGAGGTGGTCGGAGAAAGCGGGGATGTAGTTTCCCTCCCCCCCGCTGAAATGTAAGGAGTGATGACAAAAGGGGATGCGGTGTGGCAGGCTTTGGCAATGGCTTGGGGGAGTCACCCAACATGCTTCAGCATAGCCTTGGAGGAGAATAATGAAACGGACAGCAACCGTGACGATCATTGCACTCCCCGGCTATTGCTGCGGCAGGCTGGGGGGTGTTCCCTGAACCATGGCTCCTCACCTGTCATGTAGCATCATCCCCCGAGTATACAGAGTTCAGGTGAGGGGGGATTTGGCCAACATCACGATTTGCTCTGACCACCTCGAACAAAGGTAGATGACCTTGGTCGAAGGCGATCGGATGGAGCTGGACTGTAGGGTATGATGGCAAAAGCAATTTGATCCCCCAAGCAATTTGGCCACTACCCACTTATTTATTTCGCAATACCTATTTTCTTTGTATTGTTGCTTACGATTACAGTTGTCAACTTTTTTGATTACAATCGTTTATTGTTAACTACATTATTACATTGATAAAAATAGGTAACAATATTTTGAATACGCCAAAGATATTCCTAAGCCTGTTAAAATGCTAGAAGGTAAATTCTGGTTCAAATGAGTCTTCATAATCTTTCTTTCCCAAATATCTTAGTTTCATAATAGTAACCTCTGCAGAGAGGTAAGCTCCAACCACCCCTTCTCATAGGTTATTTTTAAACATGTTTTCATGGAATCTCATCAAAAGTAACTGACCACTAAACAAACCATTCCATACCAGAAACACGAAGAGAGCAGACAATTCATTAAGGACACCGTAAAACAGTATCATGGTAGTCAAAGTTACACCCAACATTATTACCTTGACATTTATTTTAATAGTTTGTTATTACCATATTGCAGGACACATTTGACAATTAGGTACAACATTTGCAAAATTTTTGTTGTTATTGGTTCATAAAACTTTACAGCCTACACGATTGGTACACGAAAACATTTTACGAGTGATAGAGACAAAATGTTAACAAAAGGAAATAATATAGTAATAATATTGACTGTTAAAATTAGATTGAAATAAAAGTACAAGGATAAATCTTATATATGATTATTTATTTTTGTAGGGGTTAGTTGACCAGCTTGATTACGAAATTATTAAGTAATACTTAATAAGTATAGTATTTAGGTACTTATAAGTTATATTCAATTATGGTATACTAAATCAGGTAATCTTTCCACTCTTAGACATTGGCACAGATCCACGCACAACAAAATTGTCCTCAGCTCAGAATCGTTTTTCGAAACCAATACGATATATTGATTTATATTTTTGAGAACAATGTTCGCCTATACCTGACACACAAGCATGTTATGTCGTGACTTTGTTACTATCTAGCGGAAATAGGCGTAAATTAATTTTAACTGAAAATAGAAATAAACATGATGCGAAACCACATGAACTAGGAGAAACACCACAACCAAAACCAGCAATCAAATACAAACTTCAACAACCAATTCTTAAAATAAATTAAATTATACAACTTAACCTAATTCAAACTACTAACTTAAAAAATATAAAAAACACGTAGAAACCATGCATAAAAATTAATGACCCTAAAATCCAAGATTTTCTTGATCAATAGAAAAAAAAAATTCAAGTCTACATTAATAATACGATCAACAGGTTTCGTGGAAATATAAATATTACATAATATTAAGGTAGTTATTGTTTTATAAATATGTATATCACAGTAGTGACGTCTAGTGGTGAAATTGTATACCATCGTAAACTTCGACAGGGGGCCTTCCACTATCAATACAAAATATCTTCTCTACATCGTGGTCTAACCGTAATAACAACTAACCAGTAACCACATGATTGCATAATTTGATGAAATTGATAAGGAACAGCATATTATCACAGGAAATTAAGGTTTATCAATCACGATTCACGACTTCACGAGTTGTTCAATTTACAAAAAGTTATCATTGATCACTTCACCAACATCAAAATTGAAAATACTCAATTTCGTTTCTTTTATAATATTATTGTTTTCGGCTTATGTGTAACTAACCTAATTACCTTATGATATAGTTCAGTTTAACAACATATGTTTCATTATTTCAATTTATATTTCACTTTTTTAATACTAAAAACATAAGCTATGTCAAGAATAGTAATCCGGCAACTACATTTTAATCGGGTGAACTATTTAAATTTATATAAAGTGTTAAATGTCACACATAACAGATATAAAGCTAATAAATTTGGACATACATTTGTTCTTGTTCAAGAAGGAACTGACATAAGAGAACTACCACTGATTGTGCGTAATGTGTGTTGTAATGACATTTGCAACGAAGAGAATAATACCGACAACAGAAGTATTAATAATGATGAACTAGTCAACAAATTAAACAGTCTGAAAAACGAAACTGATCGCAAAAAAGCTGATGAAGAAATTGTAGATGTCATTAGAGGCTTTAAAAAGTGTTCTTCTGTAAAATCACTTTTAGATTTACTAGAAATAATAATGCTTGATGAGGTAACACCAATAGTAGCACTTTGTGCATTGAAGAAAATAGTAGAGTTAGAAAACTTTAAATTTCATATAGCAACTAATAAACTGTCATCAATTTTGGATACTAGACCAAATATAGACTATACTAAAACACCAATATTGGAAAAACTGCTTGAAATAATTATTAAGGGAAATGATCATTCTGCAATTGTTGGATCACTAGAATTAATACCTATTGACCGTGTACGAGTGTTACCTTTAGAAGTATTTAAACATAAAATATCTGAAGAAATCATAACCCGAATAACTGAAAGTAAACTTGATATTGAACATTTATGTCGATCGGTTGATGCATTTTCTAAATTAAATGAAATCAAAACAGCTGATCAACTCTGGGTAGGAATAATGGATAAATCTGATCAAATAAATGAGAAAAATATAATTAAAGTTTTCAGAATCTTATATATGTTGAAGAAAAGTCGAAAAACAGTTATGAATATGTTAGAACGACGTTTAGAACATTTCTGGCATTATCTTGGTCCAGACGATTTAACAGAAATATTATATACAATGCGATTAACAAAGTGCCATTCTCACATCATCTTAAGTACAACGTCCAGATGGGTAAATACAAACATACATAAAATGAACGAGAATAATATAGCTTCAATTTTAAATGAGTTAAACAGTACTAATTTTGTGAATATTGGAATTATAAGAGCATTAGAACGTTATTTAAAAGCTAAGCATAGAACAATAAACAATAATTTATTAATGGTAGAAATTATGAACTATTGTGCTAAATTTAATGTACGCTCTGAACAAATTTTTGATGGCTGTGCAGAATACATAATTAATCATGGTTCGAGCCTGACTGCCACACAATTCAGAGATTTATTTTTACCATTTGGTCAGCTTAATTACAAACCTAAATCAGCTATAGAATTTTGGATAAAAATAGAAAGTATTATGAACAAAGAGTTTCTTAATTTTAAAACACATGAAATCATAGATATATTATTATCTTGTGTTTATTTAGAGAAACATCCATTAAACTTTGTTCATAGGGTATTAAATACTACATTTTTACATCGTTTATATGATGAAGAAGGTGATAAGGAGTATACAAAAATCAAGTTAAAACTGATCGACCAATGTATGACATTAGAGTGTAATCATTATCATGGACCAGTATTACCAAGAAATAAATCAACTAAGAGTATCTGGTGGGACCATAGAATAAAACGAGTTTTAAAAGATATCAGTAGTAATCTTGAAAATGTTTTTCATGGATACAGCATTTCTTATTTGACAATTTTAAGCCAATTACCAATTATGAGTCTTTATGTAATTGATGGCTTAGTTCATCCAGTTAAATTAGAAATAAATAGTAGATACGTGAACTTCAAACATAATCCTGGTTTATGCACTGCGATTTTGATTCATTTACCTGAACATTATTGTTGGGAAAATGAAAATTTAATTGGTATTGAATCTACAAGAATAAGGCACTTTAGAAAAATTGGATTAAATGTGATATCTATTAACTACCAAAAACTACTAGAGCTCAAGTATCCTGCAGAATTGACTGAATACATTAATGATAGATATACACATATGTTGACTCCTATTTAATATTAGATATTTAAGATAAATTCTGAGACAAAAAAAAATATGTATACTACTGCATGTAAGTTTTTTTTTACTCACCAACCTGCAATGACCTTGTGTAAAATTTTGTTGTCCACTGTGAATCTTAATAAACAAAATATTAGTATAATGAATACAAGTATGATAATGTTTTATTTTAATTGTATTTTTTTTTTACCTTTCTATTCCTTGAAAATGAGCTTCTTTACACATTACTTCACTGTCGGTATTTTTTCCATGCTACAAATTAAAAAGGAACAAGTAATTATATTTGAATACAATTAACTAGTATTTTAACCATAACAAATATTAATGTTTTCTGTAAATCAATATCAAAATATAGAATTTAAGAAACAACATTTTTATAATAGTTTATACTTATACTTTTAGGTATCTAGGTATGAAATTTAGTTAATTATATAATTAATATTAATGATCATTCAGAAATGGATTTGTAAATATATGTCTAGAGTGGCAAGATAAAGGCAGTAAGTTTATACTGCTTTATAGTTATTTTCTTTTTAGAATTATAAAAGTATAATAAATAGAAGAAAAAGTCTTAACAATTTTAAAATGAGATTTCTAATCTTAATCAAATATAAGAATTTGGATTAAATGCAGCTTTCTACAGTCGCGATAAAATTAGTATTACCCTTATTTATAGCCATTAACATAAATGTATCAAGAGATTGACCGATAAGTTGTAAATAAAAAAAAAACGTTTTAATCTATGTTGCGTAAGGAAAGACCCAGACGGAAAATTACTGCTTCCAATTCCCTTAATTATGAAATAAATTAAATCTATTTTAGGTACAGGAAGAAAATTATGGCTCAATCATGTACAATGAATAAGATAGCGATTCAAATCAATGGTAATAGTAAAAACAATAAACATATTATGCCAATTATAACAGGTAGTATACCATATAGAATTAAGTAGGTTCATTGTTCTGATGTGTTCACTAGAAACCAATGACAAACAAATTAATTTGAAAAATTATTCCAAGCACAGCCTTTATAGACTTAGTTAATTTTATAGGTTTATAAGAAAAAATTGTTACATAAACTAATAGAGATATATATATTTTTAAATATATGGGTAAATTATACCTCAATGAATCTCATACCATTTTCATTTTTAAGTCTTTGAAATAAAAATGTTCAGTTTAATTTAAGAGTCACATCATTATTTTTAATCATAATTCATAATACTGTATCCTTTTGATCAACATTAAATTACGAATGAAGATTTAAGATATTATTTGAAGTATGTAATTAATGTTTCCTGATACATAAATGCTGATTTGTATGTTTTCATTGAAGTGCAGACTATGTGTTTTGACTATAACCTTGCTATCGAGCCTCGAGATAAAATAAAAAAATAAACATTATGGTAAAAACACAAGACCTGACATATTATAATATCCAGATATGAGTTTTTTACGAATTTTTATAAAAAAATATCTTAAATAGTTAGGTACTACAAAAAATGAACTGGTAAATGGGATAGTATAAATTAACTTAGCCTATACACTTGCACAATAAATTTAATTGAAATATCAAATATCTTAGAAATACAAGAGGTCATGAATTTGGTTTTTTTGTCGAATTGAATGTACCTATAACTATAAACTGTTCATGAGTTAAAAACTTAAATAATTAATATAAATTGCCGATCGTCATCACTCAAAAAATATATCCCATCTATCTAATCTACTAAAATTTTAAAATTTACTAAAATTGACAGCCCTAAATCACTATCTCGTGTTTCGTTCAATATCCCCTGCCGCCGTACGCGATCATCAGCTGTTCCTTTTCATATTTCTTTCTCATCCTCAAATTACTACCTTAACTCTCCGATCATCTGTCTTAGACGCATTTCCAACACCGATCCTTCTTTCTCCCTCTAAAGTCTAAAATCTTGAGCCAAGTTTCCATAACGTGTTTTTATTATTGTTAATTGTAATATTCATATCTTAAGGGTTCGTCCAGTATTATAAAAAGTAAAAGTTATCACATTATTATTATAAGTAAAATAGGCATAAGTTATTACTGATCTCTGGCCTAAAGTCTAACGTCCTAAGTTATTGGTGAATAGTTACGATTTAATAACAACTGGAGGTATAAGTAATTAAGATTATTCATTTTTTCTCATATCGTTGTTCCATTATAATATCTGATAAAATAGAATTGCAAATTTTAAATAATATATCATGCACATTTCTTATTGGATTTTAAATAGCTTCTTCTAATAATTAAATATTTACTGAAATATCCGATATTCCGATCCTTATCAGGCTATATTGATATATAATTATTTAGTATGTTGTAACTTTTAAGTGAATATTTTATTATAAGATATTATGTTTTTTATAAGCATTTTATAAGTTCCCTGATTAAAAATATGTTATAACTCTAATTAATTATTTATCATATTTTTATCATTGAGAGATGTTCAGTATTGTTCACATTAAAATATTTTTTTGGAAAATATTGAATACATATTTTTAACATGAGATTAGCTAAGAAAACCAAATTAAGACATAAATCGTTTGATTCAAAGTAAATAAGTTATAAACTGTTAACGCCACTTTTGTAACTAGGTATGTTATTGTTATTGTTTAAGCCAATAAAAAAGGTGATAATAGTTGTGTCATACATACTGACTAATTTTCTATTGGTAAACACTAAACAGTAATGTTATGACAAAATTATTAGTAAACAATTTATAAATATTTAATCACCAAATAAAACAATCAAGTTGTGTTCATGTGACACAATCAAAAATAGATACCTACAGGCTACTATCTACTTACATGTTAATAATCGTCAGTTAATTAATATTCATTTTAGTTAATAAAATACTTAGGCGCATCATAACGTCATAGTAAATTCAATGAATTATAAGTAGGTAGGTACTGTAACAGCACAGCGGGAAATTAAAACGTTTTAGCATAAAAAAAAAAATTTAAATTTATAACTTAATTATTATCTATAACTTAAAACTATGTACGCATAATATAATAACATGTGCAAGTACCTACGATGCACGGACTAAGGTAGAACTGATGCCGTTGCATTTTAGAAACTTTCAATAAAGCAAAATATAATTTCGCATAGTCAAACATTTTCAACTCCTAATTGATACGGTTTATGAATCGATCAACGATCGTACATTTTAGAATCATGTCAAAAATAATTTTAAAAAAAATGATTGAATGGTATAAACTATAAAACATTTTTATTAATTGTATTTAATTGATCCATTTCTATCTATAAAATAAAAAATTAATTTAAATCCTGATTCAAAAACAATATTTCTAAAATGTATTTTTGATATATGCGGAGTTACTATATAAATAGGGTCTAATATTTTATATCAGTGCATTTTATTTGAAGTTGACTCGAAGCCGACATTTTATATTTTGCATCCTAGTATTGTGCGGCATTGCTCAGATCCAACCCTTAAAACGAATCATAGTACGCCACTGCCGAGAATATTCCTAAACACGCATATTCGATATTGCAAAATACACATAACTACTCGAATCGAAATAGTCCATAGATAATAAAAAGCAATCATAGATAATTCCGTTTTAACTTTTGAAGTACCTATATGTACATAATTCGTTGTGAAATGGATAGTAATAAATTTTGCAGTGGCAACAATGCGTTAGGTGTGTGTACACAATATATTTGTTTGCATTATATAATTGACTCTGATATTTTAATAATCGCTATCAAATATATTAAAAAATATTTCGGTTACTTATAGTTTACAGAAGAGTGAAATTAAAATAATTTTACTTACCAAAGTCAATATAAGTGATGGTTTTAATGAATCCAATATTTCGCCAAGCTAACAACATAATATATAAAAACAGTTACACAATTTTACATTTATAGATACAAATATAAATAATTGTTAGTTGTGTATTCATGAATATGAATTTGAATTTAAATACTGGAAAAATATAAAAGCAAAAAAGCACATAAAAAAAAATCTTATTTTCGATGAATATACTAGTTATAAAAGTATAATGAACGTAGTTAAGTTAAATAATATTACATTATTTTATTAATATTTTGTTAATTAAATGAATATTTTGAAATAATAAATTATATATTTTTTATTATAAATACTAAGAAGTATAAAGATGTTGGTTATTAAATGTAAACAATTAATTTGAATTTTAGGTATCACTTATCTTACAAAGTTTTAATAAATTTCAAAATTACTCGAGATAAAATCTTAATATAATAATAATCGAAGGAAACACGCTACAAATTAAATTAAAACTTCAAACAATCGTATGCATTCGTATTATGGACATTTGTAGTATATTTATGTTTCATATTAAGCGATTTAATATAGTAGTTTATGTATAAACCTGAAATCTCTGTCAAATGTCAGTTAACCCATTCAATGGCCAATTGACCAAATTGTATAGCGAACGCGTGAACCGAAATATAACGTGTCCATCAGTATATAATCATAACTCATAAGGTTGTATTGAAAATTTGAAACCAGCTTAAGAGTGGGACGTAAAGAGTACCTTTCTATACAAAAATACAATTTAAAAGCCTACTCGAATTCTCTGAGACCATTGATCACATTTGGTCGTTGTCACTCATTGAACATGTTAAAAACGTAACAAAGTTGGGCATCTGTCCTAGTAAAAATCGCAAATGTTAACACAGATGCTATTTTTGTATTTCAATCGTCCCCCGGGTTTCAAACGTCAATGTCTTTGACGCATCAACAATTATTGTGAACTGTACATACAGCGTAATATAACAGGTAAAAAAAATTCCTTCAGAATTAACGCCTAAACCTTGTAACTCCTATGAAAACATTTATGCAATCACAACATATCATAGTAAGGATAAACCTAAAACAATTTCAGCGTTAAATTAATTATTACCGTGTCCGTGTACGATGCGTCATCAACTTTATACAAACGTTTGTATTCGTCTAGGCTCAGAGGCTTACCCAACCATACAAAATGTGCTTCATCGATTCTTGGAAAAAATAAATGTGCTTTTCCGCTGGACACGTGGATCAGACCATAGCAATCAGGTTCGCTAACCCCGAAAGTCCAATGGAAATAAGATTCCTGTTTATAATAAAAATATTATTAAAAAAACGGTGAACAGTATTACTAGTATCAATATTAGGCATCTTATAAAATATGAAATATGAATCATATTTTATTATAATATACAATTTAGCTTATATAGTAGGTAGGTAAATATCATATTTTAGTATGCCAATCAGCTACCTACTTTATATTCCAGAAAAAATACAAAATACGTACATTTATACATTATCAACGAGTACAAATAGAACGTGCGTCAGAAATAAGTCACCGAATGGTGTAATGCTACTAATAGGTATTAAAATAATTAATATGTATGCATCAAGTTTTAAAAATAATTATTGTAGCGACCATCAGACTTAAAGCAAATCTATATCTATATTTGGGTTGATAGTAATAGTGAGGTAAACAAAAATGATTTAAACCTTGAGTTGAAACAAGTAGTAAACATTTATTTAGCCTATTATTATGTTTACGCATAAATTACATAATATATGGATATTATCATGAAAATAACTGTTCAGACTTGTGTGAATTTTGATGTTGTTATTGTTGTTATTTTCCAATGCCGCGTGTTAGTACGGGTATTTTATGTCATTAAATATTGACGTAGAATAATCAATAATCCCATAAATAATGAGTCGTAATACTTACATAATATCTGTATATATTATAAACTACAAAGTATACACTCTAATAATATACAGTATACAATATTACGTTAATTACAAAACGGAATATTTCGAATTAATGATTTTAAGTTTAAATCAGAATTCGTTCACTTGGAAAAAGAAAAACACTCTTTCTCATTCTGATTAGAAACAATATTTTACACATAAGCACAGAAGAAAAAAATGAATAAGAATTCTCTTTTTTTAGAACAATTGTTGACAACCCATACATTTTTAAAGCTTTAAATAGATTTAATCGAGATAATAACTCCAATAAAATCTTGATTCATGTAAATCAATTTTACCTAATTTTTAACGTCTTATGAGTTTCGATTTGGCAAAAATAATGAAAATATTTAAAATCTCATAGCATATTAACTAATTTAAGATTTTCCATAGTAAAGATAATTTATACATAAGTTGACACATACACAAAATTAATACATCATAAATTATCAAGTAGTTTCAAAAAATATAGCTTTAATTTAAACTGTTCAGAATTTACGACCAAAGTCTATCAATATTGTATCAATAATCTATAATAAATCAATATATTTAAGTACAATTTATAATGATATAGCCTATAGCCAAGCCATAAGTGCTGGTACTTTTAATAAAAATATTTAAATATTTAATTTAATATATAATAAATTGTAATTGCTTTTACTTTATCAGATGAAATGCCATTAATAAAACTGTGTCGAATATATTTAATAAATAATATCTAATGAAATTACTTATTGAATATTATTCGCAGAAAAATATTTGTACTGCAATAAAAAGAACTTTAAGGTAAGTTTGAAAAAAAATAATTAATAATGAAATAAATAAAATATCATTGAAACAAAATTCAAATTTACTAATTCTCTTTATTACCAACTTATAAATGTGAGAACATTTTAAATTTGATAAATTATCACATGACTATATACTTGAATACAAAAATGTTTTATTGTTATTTTTTTCAACCAAATATTTGGAAATACTTTTGAGAAATTAATAATTTTGTACTTAAATGGCTACTTTTAAAATGTTGTATTTTACAATAGACGATATCAACTATATTTTTATTCAATATGTATAGAAAATGTGCTAAAATTATTATAATATGTAAGTATCAATATAATCTTAAATATAGAAAAACGGAAAGTAATTAAAATTGAATGCCTAATGAGCAACTATCTAAATTAATTTACCTGTCTAAAGACATAATCAACATCAGTACAATAATGGGATATATTTGATCCACCTTGCAATAGTACATAAGCATTGTTATCTAATACATCTGATAGCTGTTTACAAAGTCTTTCTCGATTAAGTTCATACAACTCCATAGGCACTGACAATGTATGTTCTCCCAAACTAAATTTTCCATCTTGTCTAAAATTATAAAAAAAAAGTTTGTATAAATAAATTGCATCAAGCATTAAATAATTGAAATAAAAATATAACATGTAAGCAAAATTGTTACCTAATACAAGTCATTGTAATCGCTTTTCTCAGTGTTCTCGAAGATAAGCCTAATAAGTTGAACTTGTTTTTTCTTAGCAAAATTCTTTTTATTATTCACTATTTAGTTAATTTCAAAAAGTTTCTGGAGGAGTTACAATATCATAATTCACAGATTAATTTATTTGTTATTCAAATAATGATAAGAATAAATAAGAAGAAAACGCAGCAAATGAGAACGTACAGCTTTATCACAGAATATGATATCACATTATCTTCTAGTGCTTTATTGATAACATATGATAAGAGAACCAAATGAATGATACTATAGTGATACTGGTTTAATTAAATTGATTTCCTTCTTTCTCTGGCGGTGTCGGGTGTATTCAAAATGTACGTCCATAATTCGTTGCGCGATGGTTTTGATTGAAAGTTCATTTAAATCACGTAACAATGTAAAAGAACATTATATTCTAAATCAATTTGATTTGTAAATAAACCTAAGTGTTACGTAATATGTAGCTTTGTTAGAGTATTCAACAGTCTATTATATTTTAATTGAGAAAGTCGAAAGCAATTGAAATAATCGAGAACTTATGAATAAATGTCATTCGATTTATGTAAATAAACAAATCGTTACAGCGATGTTACGTAACATAATAATACAAAAACATAATTTTAAAGAAAATATCCCTTATTAAGAATATGTAATAAATGTAAAACTAAAAATATAACTACATTTTTCTAATTTACTGAACTTTGATCACGATACCTATGCAAAAGGCTATTTAGGTATATTTTTTAATTAGCAATGTTTTAGAGCCATCAGATAAAATATTTAATTATCCATAACTATGATATAAATTCCACATCAGCTATTTGACGTCATTTATTTTATCTTTTATTTTCTGTACTCAATTAGTATATCAGCCACATTAAATGTTATCATTAACTATGTGAAAAATAGTTAACATACAATAAAAATTAACTAGTGTTAAAAATAATATTGGATGGTATAATCAGTTCTTTTAGTCAAAGTTCTTTGCACCTATTCAACATTCTTGCGTAATGAATATTACACAAACATTTTTTTTTTCATAAATTTAGGAATACCTATATTATCAAATATACATACATTTATGTACATTATAAAAATAAAAACAAGATGTCAATAATTTTTCCCTTATATTGTTAAATCTAAAAATACAATAGTTAAAACAACAAAAAACACAGTCTCCATTCATAACTAAATTTATACAAAAGTACCTATTTTAAATCACCATTTAATTAAATTATTATACTATACAAGGTTTTGTACACAGTCATTATAAAAACAATTTTTTTTTTCTATATTATCTATAATTATATATATAAATAAATTACCACAATAATTAATATACATGAACAAGGGGTGAATTTGGCATTAAAAAAGGTAAATAGGTAAGTATCTAATAATTATTTTAATGATAAAGATTATTGATAAAAAAAGTCACAACATTATTTTAAATATTTTCAAGCAGACATGTTGTTAAATATTGTAGTATGAATAAAGAAAATAATGATACTTTCACTTACTGTAAATCAAGAGTTTTAGTTAATGGTCCATTCACTTCAGTTATGTACACACTATGTGTGTTTACAATATAACTATAGACTTAGAATTAATTTTAATAACAATATCAGGTTTTGATAAAAATGTATCAAATTACAATTTGAATAAAAAAAAAATTGTACATAACATCATTTTTTTGTAAGGTTTATTTAAAAACAATTTTAACATGCAAACTAGATAGGTTTTAAACATAATTGCTGAATGCTGACTAAATAAAAAATAACAGTCCTTAACATGAATTGGTTAAAAAAAATACAATACAAAATGTACACACAGGCATAACCATATATGCAATGAATACATTATAATGAAAATGTTATTGTTTATGTAACTAACTACTAGACATAAATTTTCAGTTATTGAATTGTATTTACACATTTTTAGTTGTAAGAATACGGTAACTTTAAAACACTATGGCCAACTTGGCACAACTATCATTATTCAGAAAGACATTGAGCGGTTTTAAAGTTGTTTTTTCAACTTAAAACTTAAGAAAATAATAACGAAAAATGTTTGATATCACGTTTTTAATAACAGTTAATATGCACTAGAAAAGTAATAACTTTTATCTAATTAGTAAAAAATTAATTTTAAATATCATGAAAGTGAATATTATAATATGTGATGCAATAATAATTAAGTCAATTTATGTAAAACATATAAATGATTGCCATATAAATGTGTAAAGAATTATTTGTTGTCTAATAAACTAGGTATTTAAATAAAAAATAAATGTTGTAAGATGATAAAATCATATTGATTTTTTTAAATAAATCATACATCATTATCAGTAAAAATATATTCAATTGATTTCGTCACATGAATTGATTGATAAGTTAAACGGGGAATTTTTGACTAGATACATAGGTACGACCAATTACCTAAATAGTTGAAAATGTGTAATATTTAACTGAAAATTTGATTTATAATTTTATGTCGTTAATCGCTGTTTGTTATTACTTAAAAGGTACTTTTTTAATGAGAAATGTGTAAACAATAAATACTGAACAACTTATATACAGCATAATAACAACTTTACAATAAGGAACCAAATATATTGACAGAGCGTGATAACAGTTAACATTTCAACATAATCTAAACTTAGGGCTCCTGGAAGACTCTTCATCAGATTCATAATAATACCTTTGTTTGGGCGACAAGCCGATCTGTAGTCGGCGGACGGCTTCTTTGATGAGACTGCCTTCTTGCAGCAACGCTTGCAACATTTGGTATGGGTCATCGTTGGACTCCTGGGTATCGTCGTCGTCACATCGACACGGCCTCCTGTCGTTACATGACTCACACGTCGTCGGCTTTACATATGGCTTGGAGCGAGCGAAGTGGGTACGGTGACGCCTGGACTTGAATCCGGACAGCCTCAAATTCTCTTTGATCTCGGATACCAAATGCTCGACGTCCAGCGACAGCAACTTGGGCTCCTCGGCTTTGGCACTGGTTGCGGTGGACGTCATCATGTCCCGGCTGTGCATAGTATCACACATTTGGAAGCGTTTGCGGTATCAGTCACCACATAACAATACGATGCAACGATAGTTTTGCTGTTGTTTTGCTGTACGGCAGCGGACACAACTCGCCTCTTCGGGAAACAGCAACGTGGGAGATTACGGGATGATCACGTCTCAGCGGTGCCGCAGAGGTTCTCCGTGCGCGATGTATCTCGATTACTGTGCGCTGAACACGGTTCTGCGAGAGAAAAAAATGCGTTAGTGCCTCGTCGGTACAGAAAAAACGGAATCGAGAACGGGAAAAGGCGAACGGGGGTAGGGGGAGGACGTTGTGCGTTCGCTCTTGTGCGAGTGCCTACTAGAATACCGTATTAATTGAATGTATTATATTTGTCGAATATTAACAATTATGTCGTGAAAACGTTTTACGCGAACGAACAAGAGCACAAGACTATGCCGGCACCAGTCGGTGTGTGTACGGTGTATATGTGTCGAGCTTGTGTACCGTGTCTGTATGCGTACGTGCGTGCGTGTGTGTGTCGTGTGTGTGTGTGTGTCTCTCTCGAAATGGATCGGCCGCGACCGGACGGCAGTGGTGGGGGTAAGACCGTACACGCACACGCCCGCAAAACACACGAACACCGAACGTACACTAGCGCGAGAAAAATACGCGCGCGCACGCGCAGACACGGCACGCTCACGGACGGACAGCGACTCCGGTCGTGTTATTGTTTTGGTGCCAATATACGCGGCGCAGACAAAACAGTGTTGTTACAATATTAATATTATTATTATTATTATTATTACAGTATACCTATGAGCGTATTTATTATGCACGCGTGTTGTGTTCGCTAAAACGGGTGAGCAAGTGTGTGCGCGAACGTCGTGTTCGTGCGCGTGCGCTCGCCGTCCGGACGAAAACGTCACGGGTTTTCCGGCGGTGCCGGAGTTTTCTTTACCTGCAACGGGCGACGCCGAGGTAGGTAGGTGTAGGTGAACGTAGGTGGTCGTCCGCGGAGCGAGAGGTTTTCCCGTACGGCGAATGTGAAATCGTTTTTTCCGTTCGGTTGTTTTCCTACTCCCTACGGAAACACGCTTTTGAACGATCCACAGTCTGAGGACTGAAAGAGCGTACAAACGTTCGACTGTAGGCGCTTCGGGGCCGGTGCACGAAATGTCGACGTGTTTCCGACGACGGATATATTATTATAGGCTCGGCAATAACAATAATAATAATAATAATAATATTATTGCTAATGATAATAATAATATTGTGTTTCTCACCGCGTCACGTCACGACAGGTCTACAGTGCGTACGGTGCGGGCAAAACGACGGGTACACGTATGGGGCCAAGGTTATTTCGTCAGCCGACCAACACCACCGGCGGCAGCAGCGGCGCAGGCGGCGGTGGGAGAAACGTAAACACAACAGCCGCCGCCGAACGGTAATATCCACAGCGCCGCGCGTGTGCTCGTGTTGTTTATAAACACGGCGCACGGCTCGGCAACGTGGCGGTTGTCGCGCCGCGCGTATCGCGGATCGGGAGTGCCGCGTTGCCGTCCTTCCGCCGCCGGTCGTTTCACCCATGAACCAAGAAACGGTGGCGCGGGGAGTCGGCCACCTTTATCGCTGTTATTATTATTATTACTATTATTAATATTATTATCATCGTATGGTTATTATAATTATTTTTATTGTGTGCGAGAGCAACACGCACACACGCGCACGTCACACGGAGCATTAATGCCAAATATTTTAACGACGACCAATAAGAACGCCTCGACGTGGCCACACACACACTACACGCACTCACTCGTAAACATAATATAAATTGTTTTATATAATGAAGAATAAAGTATCGCTATACGTTGTATTTTTATGGATTTTTTTTTTTTTATATCCTCAAGCTTTCAATTCGTCCCGTGTAAATAATAAATAACTCCTATTCAGCCGTTCACGTATCATTTCGACGTGTAAAATACAAGCGTATATTATTATCAGGTATTAAGGCGACGCACGAGAGAAACGTGTAATACGCGTTTTAACGGGTTGTGTTAATGAGGCCCGTCAAGTCAGCCACCGCTAGGCCACGAGCGTTAAGCGAATCGAGCACATTAGGAGGTACTTACCTAAATGTGACAAAAATCACAACAATAAATATAAAGTAATTCGGAGTGACGTAATGGAAAATCGAATTGGACATTTTGTATAATTAGAATGGTATACGTATCTTTATGGCGGGGGGATAGATCGCCCATTGTCCTTTTTTTTAAATTCTCGGTTCTTAATTACCAATGCAAAAAAAGTGTGTAATTAATTTAACAGCATATAAAAGTATTATCATAAATGCATAATACTATAATATATTATCGATTATGGATTATGCTAGATGATAGACCGCGGTTACCTACTACCTATCCAATATCAATAATTGGTATTTTTCGGTCAAAGGAATACATTGATCAATTTATCTTTAACAAAAGTTGGAATGAAGTGTAGAACAAAATTAGTCTCAAAAAGTATCTTCATTGGTAGTAAATATAGTACTTTCAAAATCAATGATATTGTACTCAACTCTGAAGACTATATCCGTTTGACTTTTGTGTTAAAGAGTTATACTCAAGTATCAATAAATTATTAAAAATCTTCTGCACTTTTCCTATGTCAACTTTTACCATCTATAGATCATTTTCAAGCTTAAAAAGAATAAAGCCATACCCCTTAGGAATAATAGTATGAATAAAGTAAATATGTTATAGACTATAGTTAAATATTATAAAATATTTTAGTACAAATATTTACTTTACTATTACAGAGTTTATGTAATTTTTAATTACACACTAGACTAAATGGATTATTAGCCATGATAGTTCTGTTTAAAAACAGAATCTTACGAGATGAATGAATAGAAATCATGTAATTCATGTTTTATATTCATTATAATGATAATTCATGTTTTTATCGATATTTAATAATATTATTAGGCTACTGGTTAAAAAAAAGTAGTCTTGTAATTTCATTTGATTATTACATCATTATTATTTTGCTGTTATTCATTCTGTTTACATTCATAAAGAGTTTCCATTTGAATCTTGATCGATTTTGGGTACTGAATGACTAATGAGTTGTCGAAGAAATTATTCTCGAGAGTGTTTAATTCTCATCCTGGTCAAATGAATATATTATTTTACCATTGATAGTAAATACTATAACCAATGATTTTACAAATAATTAATAAATAATAATGGACCATAAACTTTTTTAAAATTCCCTAACATATAATTTCTGTTTCGTAACAATTATTAATACTTGTCGTTCCATAGAAATGCATTCGATTCTCGAAGTTTATGAACATTTAATTTTTTTTTCATTTTATTGTTATAGTAAATGATTATTACATCGCGCACGTGTATATAAAAACGACACGATGAAATGACAAAAGAATAATTTACCAATTCCTATCCGTAAGTACACACTTTTCAATTTTGTAGGTTTACTACCCATCATTTTAGTTTCTTTATTTACATATCAAAAGTAAATACCATATAAATAATAACACCTATTAAGAATACAAGAAGACGTCTGTATAGTTTATACAAAAGAAAAAAACCATTTTATTATTTACTTAATATAAATAAAAAATTAATCGTTTATAAATTGTATACTCGGATACTCCTATGGGATATACAAGTATATAACAGTAACAACATTTATAACAATTCGACGGAAAATAACATTATAATATGCCTGATACACACTTAAGCGGCGTTTAGTCATTTGGTTATCAATAATATGTACATTAAACCGAAGCCGTTTCGGTCGGACGAATCGTCGGGAAATCTTGGCGCGCCGCGTGGCAGTGAATATTTTATGAATTTTCATCAAGCAGCAATGCGTATAGCCGTAAAACGGGAAACATGGAACCCGAGAAATACAATAATAAATAATAAATTATACTGCAATTCACTAAATAAATGTCACTCAGTTCGGCAAAAGTATCTACTAAATAAACTAGTTAAAATATGAACTACCGCGAAAAAGATGGTACACATGTAATATATACGTAGGGTTTACCACTAAAATGGCATGTATACACTTATGAAATGTCAGATCTCCGTGACACACCCTGTTTATGGTCACACATTATAATATTTTAAATTGGGCGTACACAAAAAAGTGGAATTTATTATTTGACATCGTATTCTTTATATACACCAGAAGTCATTCCTATAAATACACCACATAGATTGATATACAGATATACTCATAAATTATTGTGAGAAATAATAATTTTTAATTACCTACTAATTTTTCATGTTTTAGTCTTTTTTTTATATACGTATATATAAACGATTACATTCACTATTAGGTCTTAATTATTTGGCTTTTCTTCAAACATTTCAGTCACTTCACCCATTATGCATAAACATGATTTTATTAGTATACAATGTGTTTCTATTGAATAAGGCTGCGTGAGAAAAATTAATATTACTTTAATTAATAGGTCGCATGTGTTAAAAAAAAATACAAACAGTCATCAGTAAAGAAATCTCTCTATTCAACTCTATTCAAAATTAATTATTATTTTAAAGAATTTATTATTATATAGCGAACGAAGATATGATACAAGCATTTCAAGTTCTTGTATATTATCTATTAATGTACTGTCAATATTCAAATAAATCAATATATTATAAACAACTCAATCTAAAATATTTACAGTGTAAAGATTATTTTTTAATGACTTCCACTACCGTATCTATACTAATGGTAAATAATAATATTATAGCCCATGTAATTTTATCATTAAAAGTTAAAATATATTATCTGGGACAAATACTTAACAGTAATAACACCTAATATTTATGACTTATATTCTATGAAATTGCATACATACGGCTTAACGTTAGCGCTATTGGCTGTCATGTATAAGTTATTAATTATTATACACAACACGGTCCCAAAGAATTGTAAACTGTTATGTCGGTAAACCGTTACATTTAATTAAAAATAACGTATAATTGAATTACTCAATATACTTAAATAATTTTCCAACTGTTTAATTTATAAGGTATAATTTTAAATGTACAATAAAAAAAAACAAGTACTTTTTTTGAAGTGCATACATGGTTTAATAACTATTTTATCATTGGTTATACTTAGTCCATTATTATTTGATGGAAATTCAACATAATTATAATATGGTGATCTACAGTGTTTAATATTACAAAAATTTTAAAAATTATTAATCACAGTTTATAATTTATCAATTCCAATTCTGAAACTCTCGTCTCTTTTTTCCTGTTGTATTTTATTCAGCTAAATCAATATTATCAAGGATAATAATTAATATTTAACTATAATATGTAAGTACAACATACATTTGTTAGACCACGAATCATGTATAATTTAGATATTTATTTTGTAAACCAATAAATTAATTGATAATATTATTTTAAAATTAATCTAAATAAGTGGTCAGCCGTATTCATATAATATGTTATGAGTGGATTTTAGTAATTATTGTTGAACAATGTAGTAGGTATTGCTCAATGCTACGTCATTAAATTAATGCCCAAAAATGTGGTAGTATATTAATTAACACGTATATAATGATATATAATGTAGACTTAAAGCTATTATATATATAAATATTTCTATGGTGAACATTATATGTGTAATGTAGACTGTAGAGTTTTCCTCCATGTACAATTATGTCTTATTAAATATGATAAACCAGAGTTTAAAAACTTAAAATTATTTATTGTTTGTTATCTCAGTGATAATTTTAAAGTATATACAGAGTGTATCACGGGAGTTCAGTATTTTGTGATGTCAATTTATGTGGCTTATTAATAAACTGTTGTGATACATTTAACATACTGTACACTGTGTTTACTACAATATACACTTATAGTTCATAAACATTAAACGTTAATGCAATAGCCTTGTAAAATATATTTCTGTATTAAAGTATTAAAATTACTATAAGCGAGTACAAATATTTTTTCAATTTAAATTTAAACTTAATATTCTCATTTACATAATATGAAATATGTATCCAATTAAGTTGGATTTTTCTCAAAACAGTATCTATAGAAATATAACAATGAATAGGTAAGTAACACTCAACTGTAATCAAATATAATTACAATTCAAAAAAAAATTGAATAAATATCATTACTCTGCGTTTGCATATTTATAAGCACAAATAAAAAATATTGCCAGTATTGTTTAGTGTTTAGTCAATATTAGATATTTGTATGAAAAGTTAAACCAAACGAAATAATAATGACTGATGGTATCTACAATATAAATAAAAAATTAATTCGGATAAAAAAATAAACCGAATTTAATTAAATACAATTAATTTATTATTGTAAATTATTGTTTATGAATAGTAATTTTTCTTGACGAAAATTAGTAAAAATTATAAAATAAGCGATAACACAGTATCGTTCGAAGCATTAACATAACAACACGTCAACACGGTAAAAAATAGATTATGATTTATCTGAGAATACAAATAACTATAAAATATAGTCCCTTCCCCAATGACCTTTGATGCCTTGTATATAATAACCGTTACCAGGCAATCATGTTTACCTCATTCCGCGCTATCTAGTGATTGTTACCAAGTGACCACAGGCTTAATTATCAAAAACCGAGCAAGTCATATCTATAGATAAGATAGTTACGTTATATCATTGATTAAGTAAACTTAATCAATGATTATATGTACGTATATTATTCTGTTCTATAGTAATTAATGTATCAGTATCACTTTTTTCGTATTTTTTACCGAATTTTCTTCGCAATGTTTCAAAGATCACTAAATAACGCAGAAACTTAGGTAACTTGGTGTGTATATCTAAGTCGTAAATATTTTTATCCTTGGTAACAATTATCAATTTGTAATGGTAACTACGTTACTAAGTAACGCGTAACTACAATAAATTACTATAATTACATTACAAAGCTAAACAAGTTTGGAAAACCCACTCTATGAGCAATGAGCTTTGAGCATTTTAAATACCCGACTTCTAAACGTTACTATTTTAAACAAACACCATAACTCTACGCTCAATATTTTAAAAGAATTTGATAATTCGTATGAGAGAAACCTAAATGAAAATACCTTAATAATTTGTAAGTGAAATATTTATATTGTTGTACGTTGGACACAGGGGCACATTTAGAGGGGGTCATAGGGGGAAACTTCCTCGGCGTCAATATTTATATATTTTTATTAAAAAATAAACCAATCTATACATAATATATGAACACAATACTCATTGTATAGTAGATTCTGAGTGAAATGAGGAATGTATTAGTTTAACCATGATGCGTGTTGTTTTTGTTTATGTGTGATTATGTGTCATTATGTGTGACTTCAACTTTTTTCCATTAATCGGAGTCAATCATTTGTCCAATAATTGTGGAAAACTGTCGATAAATTGCAAGAATTGCAAAATTTACGAAATTTTTAACAAAATTGATTTTTACATTGTTATTCAAAAATTGATTTCTATGTATTTACAAAAATATTTACTTGAAAACTCAAAATATGTATAACTTGTTATATACTTATATGATGTATTTATTAAATGTATGGCTTTCTGGGTAACTCATTGAAAAATCTTATTTAAAATAATAAATAAATCACAGTGGCTAAAAAGTACAAAAAATAATTAATTAGTTGGAATTTAAATTTATGACAACATGCATTTTAAAATTATAAAATTCCAAGAATAAAACTTCTTTATATCGTTAGATGATCTTTCAACTTCGACTGATTTTATTGGACAATATTCAATATAGCATATTGACTATTACTAGTATTACTGAAGGAGAAAGTTCTAGTAGTTCTACCTACTACAACCAATAAAACTCCTAAAGAAAGACTTGTGAGAATACTTTTAATAGCTTTCATTTGTGATAGACCGGGATAATTTTTAATTCCTTTTTAATTTTGGCAATTACAATCTCACCAGTTACTATTCCTTGGAACTTTTTCAAGCTTTTTTTATCATGCCATCTATACCATACTTATACTTTAAAGTTTAAACTAAAGTCAAGTCACGACTCAGAAGCTTCTTATTTTATCATAATGTCTATCAAATTATCTAAACAAGTGACAAAAAATGGAATTATTGTGAATTGTGTAAAAAAAAATTAAATAATTTAGGTAAGTATTTATGACGAAATATGTAAAAAATATGTTATATTATATAGCAGATTATATAGAAAATAAAACGTTAAACGAATTTATCACTTGCCCAAATTAACGATCAAGTCACAGTATAAATATGTATTTACATATAAATCCACGCTCTAAACTAATGACTAATGGCTAATAATAATAACGATATACATTCATATCTCTATAGTCTATGACTCCAATAATATCATATTTTTGACATCTATCATTTGTGATTTTATGAGTACGTGTACCAGGTACACTGTACCTACCTACCTACACGACTACCGGACTACACCATCAACTATATGTCTATAATATGGAAAACCCCGACATCAGTTTTGTCGTGATAGTTAGGTACAAAATAAGTTTACTAACTTTATAAGTCCAATAAATAAAACACAAAATTATTTATTATTAATAAATGTCCATACAAATCTGGAAGAATAAATTTGTTACATATAAATATTTAATACAAATAATACAGACACTTTATCTATGTAGTTTTTACGTTTGCCGTATTTTTTACAAAATGTATTATACAGGGTGTCCCACCGGGATTTACACAGAGCAATATCTCCCATGTTATTAGAGATTATAATTTTCTGTTTTTCAATGAGTATCTCTAGGCAAAGGCCATTTTGTTGACAATAGTTTGGTAAATAGGTACAAGTGTATAATTAAAGGAGTTAAAAAATTAATTATTTATCTTATAATTTTTCTGAAATTCGAATATAGCTATTTCGACGGTTCGAATTTCTTTTTTCATATTATGAATTTTAATAATTTTTTTAGTTTACAAAAAAAAAATGTAAATTATTATCATCTCGTAAATTTTCCGATAGGGAAATGCTGATAATGTTATTATTTAAAGTTATGTAAATAGTACTCTATTTTATTGTAAACTAAAAAAAATATTCAAAATCAAGAAGTTTATAAAAATTTAAAGTTGAACCGTTAACATTTTCAGAAAATAAGCCCTATAAAATGGCCAACTTCGAATTTTATAAAATGTATAAAATAAAAAGTAAATTTGTTAATGTTAATTGTTAATCCTTCAGTCCATTACTAAAGTTACTTCATGAACCGGAAAGACATTTCTTCAGAATAATCCTTATAAAAAGTGAAATGATAGATTAAAAAAATTATTCCATACTTTATATTACATATTTTAGAAAAATGTATAATTCCCTTATTTTCCTGATCATTAATACATGGTTTCATTAATAGGTATATTATTATATATATTATATCATTCTTTCGAATAAACCATCTTACTCAGGCAGTCAGCCGTCAGGCCAATGTACAGCTGGCATAATATGTCTTGAATTTAAGTTATTTACTTTAGCAGTATAATAAATTAATAAATGTGTTTTAGTTATAATCTGTATTATAATTATTATTATTTTTTTTTTATTAATGAAGCAGATCTACAATCTATACATAATTTATTTGTATAATAAGTAGATTTTATAGGCGGTAAAAAGTAAGTACAATAACAGTGATTATTGTGAATTGTGAGATAACCCAGTGGTAACACCCGGCTTCTGTATTTTTTTTTTTTTTTATTTGAAAATAAACAATCTATACTATGAAGCACAATAAGTAAATGTGATGATATTTACAGGTGAGATGATTAATATGAGGAGGGAGGCCATCCATTGATAGAACCCAACGTGAATTATTTTATTGCAGGTTTATTTGAGTAAGTCTCTACACCATTTCGTTTCAACCGACGTGTAGGGTTTCCAGGAAGAGTTTTGCATGAGAGTGATGAGATTTTTGGGTTTGGATGTGTAGATAATTTGGAGTGGAAAAAGACTTTTAGATTTTGGATTAGAAATTTTACTTCGTAGGTTTGGCAGGCATTGGAACTGGGAAGGGGCTGTCTAAATATTTGTCAATTGAGTTTTAGAGCTCAGGTTCGGGTAGAATATTAGGATGGGGTGTGAAAACATTGGATAAATGCTCACCGAAAAAATCAGATTTCTCTTTGTCTGAATAGGCTAGAGTTCGATTTGTGCCGGTGAGTGGTGGGAGTTGTTCTTTTAAGTTAAGTAAACTTTTTGTGGATTTCCACAACGAGCCATCTTTTGTATTTAGAAGTTCGTATTTTCTTTCGAAGAGTTCAGATTTGTGTTTTTGGATTAGTTTTTTTAAAGTACCTATTTGACAGTCTATTTAATGTTTGTTTATCAGAAGGATATCTGTATTTTTGGAATTGAGCGCGTGCTCGACGTTTTTGCGCGATTAGATCTGTTATATGAGTGGGTAACACTTTTTTATACAATTGTGGTTGATTTGTATGATTTATCTTATAAGAGGATTCATATACTGCAGATTGTATAGAAGAAGTAAGATCATGGGCAGCGTTTTCAATATCGTTGTTTGTTTTGAGGGAGAGTTTTAGGTTTGTACTGTTTTGCATTATATCAGAGAATTTTTCCCAATTGACAGGGCCCTGGGATAAAGAAGTGTGGGGAATATTTGGTTTGGGTGCATTATTCACAGCTAAGAGAACAGGGGTGTGATCGGAGCTAAGTTCACATAAGTTGCTTATGGAGTAATTGATATGTGTAGGTATTTTAGAGAGGAAGTAGTCTAGTATGTCTTGATGTCTGTTTTCGTGAAGAGGCCAGTAAGTTGGGCCTTTGGGACTTATAAAATTGATTGAGTTTTTGGTGATGATAGAGTGAAGCATTTTGCCTCTCTGGCTTTCAGATATACAACCCCATTGGGAGTGTTTGGAGTTGAAGTCGCCTCCTACCAAGAAGTACCTACCCAAGGATTGAAGGAAAATTCTTAGCTGTTGTGATGTGATTGGAGGACTAGGAGGGACTGTATTATTTAAAGTTTTAATTTCTGAACCATTTCGTAATAATTCATCTTTCCCGGTATTTTTACAAAATTTCATTCAACTAAACTTTATATATGATGTCCGAACGAGCTCAGTCTTAACACCTATTTGGTATAGTAATTTTCATCATTATATGGTATACGTATATGGTATATAATTATAAGTTTTGTACCTCTTTTATACTTGTTGTTGGTTAGGCTGGTTTATTTCCTATTCTTCGTTTAATGTGTTCTGAAAGTCACTTGATTTTACGTTTATCCCACAGAAGTTGTAAATGTATTCCTACAGTAAATGTGCGTTTCGAATTGAAACACAAGTTATGCTTAACTTGAGTTATTTGTAGATTTTGTTACAAAATTGCCTTTTTTGCCTATCTCTAATACATTTTGTACATTTATTTTTATTTTCAAATGGAACCAAAACCATAAAAAATAGTATAAAACTAGTATAATTACACAGAAAAATATCATTATTTAGTAATAACCTCAAAGAAAAATGATTGATATTGTTTTATTATTTTTCAAGATAAATCAAATGTATTTGCTAATCAAGTACTTTATAATAATGACTGTTGAATCGCTATGAAGATATATCATTTCAATAGAGCCTGTAAAAAGTATAAATACCAACTTCAAAAGATCGTAATATGAATTTAGAAACAAGATACTTCTATAATCTATAGTATATTTTCTATAGATCTGACTTATGTAATCGATGAATATGAATAATGAAAAAGATGGAAGAGGTTTTTTTTATATAATATACATTTAAACATAACATAATTTATCTCTGAATAAGTATGTGTTCTGTAAACTTTGGTAGATCGTAGGCAAGTATTTTAACTTAACTATTTATTTATTACTCGTTAAATATGATGAATTAGTATATAATAAAACAAGGCTACTTACAAAAAAACCAATTACGATTAACTCAAAACCGGTATAGATGTATTACATATTAGTACTGTAGTTGATATCTCCTATAACAAATAGCTCATCTACTCATCTAGTAATATAACGGAATTATAGCTGTTATATTAAAACACGGTGACCGATTGGAAGAACATTATTCTTATAAAAATCAATCAATGTATTTTTTTAAATATATTTTTAGTATTTACGAGTACATTTTTTTTTTTTGGATACGTGTCAGGAACAGGTTAAATATACACCATCAGATGACGGTTTCGTATTACAAAATCTTAAGATATTTGAAACGGAAGAAAGACATCGATGCCCCAATTAAAAAATTGTATTAAGTGTAAAAGTTATAAATTTGAATGAAGTAAATGAAATGTATTTAGATATAGTGAAAACACTTAGATAATAAGTTCGGACTCTGTAAAAAACTTTAACCATTTTACTAATGAAGTAAAATGGCGTATTTGGTTTTATTTTTCTAATTATAAAATACTAATTTGCCTGTTTTATTGAAAAACACACTTTGTATATTGACGTAAGAATATTTTGTTATTAAATTTTTGGTTGAGATACTGGAAAAATGACGCAATAAAATTGATAGGTTTTTATCTTGACGTGTTTAACTCTGTGTCTACTTTCAGGTCATGAAGTCTGATCTATAGTCATAACTCATAGACAAAAATACTTTTTGGGCAGATCCAGCAATAATCGAACAATTGCTTACAAATTAAAAATACCACCGTAAAAACAATAAGATACAAGACAGGCGTGGTTTCTTTGAATTTCTCCCATCTAGTGAACAGCCCATGAAAATTCTTCGAGAGTGACCGCGACTAAACCTTACCGGATTAGTGCTTACTCGAAATAAATGGTTTCTAAGGTATATATACTTATTACTTACTAATTTTAGTTATACGGTAGGCACCATGTGTGCATTGTGCGGTATGTCCTGTATGCAGTCAGGTGCTAATGTGCAACAATACATAATATATATTATTAAATCGATCACTCTGACGGTGAAATTGGTATAGTGTCAGACGTGCTACACTCGTTAAATACCGCTGTGTTATTTCTGGGAACCTCACTAAGGTTTCTCTCGTCCTGGCTGCGGACTGCGATGTTTCTTACGGTCAATGACGAACCACAGTTATATTGTCCGAGACTTAAAAACTTCATGTAATATTCGTGACTAAACAGCGAGTTAGTGTTCAAACAGCGCAGTTATTCTTGACGATTGGTTCTCGTTGAGAAGTGAACCTGTTTATTTGTATAATACATTTTTAATGTACGATAGTGCGTTAGTCCTCAAAGTATGAAATATATATATGATTCAAAATGTATAAATTTCCTATTTTTAACGGTCAACATAACTGCGGTTTCCAAAGAGTATTTTCGATGAAAAATGTGATGTACCCAACAATGATAAAAAAAATTTAATAAAATAACAATTATATATATCCAAATTCCAAATCTAGTGAAATTATTTGAAGCGTGCAAACTAGACCTTGTATAACCACCATTATTAATATAAATTATAGTTCAACAGTATTACTTTTCAACAGTAATAATTCATAGTGTCAAAAAAAAATTATTTGCATTTTTCTAGATTTTGGCACCTTTTATTAAGATCAAAATGGCTAGTATTTTGTTGAAACAATCATAAGGCCGACCTGGTCTTATGGTATTCTGAATTTGGTGCCCTGCCAGACCGGCAACATTTTAGACCACATCATATGTTTCAGCCTATTGCATCAAGACTATAATAACGCTCCTTGGTACATCGTATATGTATACTACTTTACTAGGAGTATGTTTAACCACATTTACAAAGACTTGAACATTAAAACAAAATCTATTCTATTACTTCTACGATTTCACTAAAATTTAAATACACACAATAACCAACTAATACTATACACGCGTGTGTCTTTAAATATATTATGTGCCTACTAATAGGCAATAGTAATTCGCCACGCAGACTGAAATGCAAATAGTTTAGATAGATCTACATGTTTAAATAAAAGAGGTGTGGCCAACGGGTCATTTCATTTTCAAACTTAAATTATCATGTTATGTAAATTTTAAATTGTTAGATAAATAATTTTCTTATTGTGTTTACGGTGTAGAACTAACTACATACATACAGAATGATTTTTTAACCATGATAACCCCTTTTTTTACTGTAAAATTGCTTAAATTTGCTGTAAATTTTCAATGTTCATATTACCACAGAATCTATGTTTCCCATAATTGTTTTTAACACATTTCATTCATAATTTTAAATTTTAATAATTCTGAAAGAATTGATCCAAGCTTTGAATACGTACATAAAAAATTCTAGAAAAATTGACTGAAAAACATATGGTGTTTCCATTTGAAACAACGAAGTTTGTTTTACTCATAAGTTGGAATAAAAAAAAGTTATAGAAAACATAGGTTTTATGGTAACTTGAACATAAAAAAAATATTAAGAGTTTATACGGCCAAAAAAGGAGTTGAACATGGTTAAAAAATCATACTGCATGTATAATATTATAGACAATCTTTAAATTAAGATTAAACAAAAATTGTTCTTATACATTTAGTTTCTTGGATTTGTTTAATTTTTAACCAATGGTGTAAGGCAATAATGTGTAATGTCGTCGTATACATGTAATTACGTTTCATTAAAAAAGATAAGTAAAGTACTCGGCGCCCCCTTTACCCTGCTTTTCGGTAGCAGAAATTTAGCCAAATCACTCGCTATTGCACACACGCATCAGTAATATTGTAAATCATTTAAGTGTAAAGTGACTGAACTACTGAAGTACATTACACATTTACATGTACATACTGAATGGCGTAACTAATCCACACCGATCCACAACATCGCTATCCACTTAACTTATTAAAAATGCCTACTGATTTGCAGTGCCCAAAAAACTGAACACTGAACAGTGTTATATGTAAAATATCTTGAAATATTTAAATAATTTAACAATGTAATATGCGTTTCTATATATTATTATGTATTATAATTTATACTAATGAACACATGAAAACCAATATCATCTAGATTAAACAGCGGGCAATATATTGTACATAAAGTATACGTAGGCGTGTTAAAAAAAAATAAATTTGAACACAAGCACATGTATATTCTCAAAAACTACACTAGACTCGAAATATATTAAACAAACAGCGCATAACTATATATTGGATGCCATATGGTAGTCCACCGTAGACAGCCAAAAAGTAAAAAATATATATAATATATGTACCTTCAGTCCATACAGCAAAATATATTTTTCAAATGTTTCATATCGTAGTACCTATACGACCATACTTATATTATATTCGAGTTTATTATACAAGCACCTACAATACCTATATCAACTGGCAACAATCCCAGTTAGCCTATAATTATGTATCAAACGACCAACACTATTCAAATATTATAAATAGGTTTACAAACCGTTGTATATAAATATTTATAAAAACGTTTTTACAGGCATAGCATATTATAATAATACAATAAGCTGTAGGTTTGTAATTGTGAGTATTTTTAAACGATTATTCATAAAATATTTTTGTAGGTTCTCGTGAAAATATTTCAACAAAATGACACGTATTATTGTGCTTAAATATAGTTATATAGTTACATTATAATATAGCTACTTTCTAACACCCTAGGTGCACATGCCCACGACCCACTCACCCATCACCAAAACAGCCATAAGACACGTGTCTCATAGAACTGATAGAACCCTTGTCACGCCACCAATGGCTACGACTTATACGAGTGCCGCGCGACACCCGCAGCTACATAGTTTATGACTAAAAAAAATTTGTACTGTGTGTAGCGTACAAATAATGGCGTATATTTGTTACAAACCAATACAGTGTATAGTAAGTATTGTGGCTGTCACACCTCAAACAAATAAATAGTAATAAAGTACGATATTTAACGGTAAGTATATAAATGTGAGTTGTGACAATGGTAAATTCGGGATATTTAATACCGGAGCCGTATGCGCGAACACGTGTTCCAAGTTCCAACATACGTGCATTTTGAAAGAAGGCATACCTACTTGATAAAGGTCAGTGTATTTTTAAATATTTTAGTAATTTAGTCCTAGAAACGTATTTTTAAACACTTAACATGTGTTCGCAGCGTTTATTTATATAGTAAAAAGACTATTATTTTTAGTAAGTACCTGGTACTTAATTATAAAATAAAATAAAATATTAATTCAAATCAAATATACAATTTATTATTTATACCTGATAGGTGTATATGTTACGGGTAGAGTACGAAAATGCATAGTGTACACATTACCCGGTTAATGCACACCTTATCCATATGAAATTGAACCATATAATGTGTACATTATCCACCTTAAATACCTATGTACAATATGTACATTATCCATCCGATGTACACGTTATCCAGTGTGGATAAAGTAGAAAAAAACCAAATCGTATTAATTGAAAAAAAAATGTAAATTAGGTGTTATTAAGTTACTATTTTATTAGATTTTCCAGGTTAATTTCACATTTTTAATTTCTGATAATATGTTATCATATTTTGATTCCATTAAATACACTGAATTATCATTCTGTTTATCAATTAATTTACTGAAACTCTCATAACATTTCTCTTTTTTAGAACCCATTTTAATAAGCTTAATAATAATAGAACTTTAATAAACCGAGTAAGTGAACACAAAAACCAAATGCACCGTACTGAAGTTTAAAATTATACAACATCAGTGCACACGTTTTAATGCCTGTGAAGACTGAAGTTAGCCCCCAAAATTAGCAAATTTTTAGCAACTAGCATTAAAAAACCAAGTCGAGGGGCTACGTGAAGTTAGCCACCCAGTTTTAAAAAATGATTTTCTCTACGAAGGAATAGGTATTTTCGCATCAATCAGAAACATTCTCTTCAATAGACAACAGTGCGTATTATCGTATTATTACTCATAGGGTTTTATAGACCTAATTATTTTATTCGTCTTATTCTGATTAATATAAATAATAATTATATGCATTTAATTTTCATTCTGACGAAAGAAGGTAATGTATAAAATAAACAGGATTCTTTATAGTTTTAAATTAATGTAGATAAAATAGAAAATATAATTTTTTAAAAACTTTTTAATTGTTTCTCTATTCCAATAATTTAGAATATACATGCCTCCTGACTTCTCTTAAATTGTACTCAGTGCGTCATATAATATATTATGAATTGTTTCACTAATTTAATTCGTATGACTCATTCCCAGAAAAATGTATACATTATATAAGATTATAGATGATTACAACTTATAGAGTTACAAAGGCTATCAATGGCTTGATATTGACACTTTTTTCGGCGCTATGATATCTAGCATAAATTTAGATAATATAAGTTGTAACAAAATATTTTGTTCACGAATAAATAAATTATGATTTCTCCAGCACCGACCTACTCGTATATATCAATTTCTCTTGAAACGAACCATGTTCAATTGAAAAATAATCAACTACGATTATTTTAACTATTGTATTTTACTTATAATGATAACTTGATCAATTTCTTTATATCTTTTTAAATATTGATATTTTATTTTGTCAACATGAAAAGTCTTAAATATTAAATACTACACTTGGTAAACTTGTCGCCATTTTCATATTAATTATTTAATTACCATGCGATTACTGTTCATACAAATTATGTAAATATGAAATTATCTTTCAGACAATTATGTTACTAATTTATAATAAATTCTTTCCACATCATTTTTTTTCAAGATCAAAATATGTTCATGGTTCACCTCATATAGTCATAAAAGCTGTTCATATTATGAAAAGGCTCTGCGCCACATTATGAGGACCAAAGAAAGCGTCGAAGAGTGAGTGTACAAGCATTGAACTACGCCTGGTTTGCTTAAGGCATCGAATGCGAATAGCGAAAAATCTACTCTTCTGAAATGTTTGAATGCCTCGGTAAGTATATCATAATATTGGTGTTGTGTCTAAAGGTGTATTGAAGTTTTCTTCGCCTATTATAATTATTTCAATTCACCACTTTTTCCATTCCATCTCTGCAAAAAATATTTATAAAACATAAATTAATATAAAATTTGTTATCTTCTTCAAAAATCATCTTTTATGAAAAAAATGTATGTAAAAATTAAATTATACCTTATATCTTCTCTAGAAATTTACAAATTAATTATACTTAAAAGTTAAAATTATAAATGTTTTCATCAACTGTTTTCTCTACAAATGCATGGGTTGAATTATTATGATTTTACTGATCCTCAAAAACACCTGGCAACATATACCGTCGCAATCGAGTATGGAATTCATAGACGACCTAGAGTCCTAGACCAAGCCAGACGGGTGGAGGAGTAGCTGGTATTGACCCCCAATGAACATGCTTCGCCGACCTCCAAGTGACCAGGTGGACACTCAGCTGTGGATACCCGTCCAACGTCATCCTCGCCTTGGACGCAGGACGTCCAAGGCGGGGGTGACCGAACGGCTGACATTCGTCACTGCCTAAAGACTCCCCAAAACCAAACTACGGCTTGACGATCATTTTTTTTTTTCATAAACAATATGTTGACAAATAACATTTTAAGTCAAACAGCCATCAAACCATATTAATCATAATTTAATCTACAAAACATCAGGGAACACGACACTTTTTTCCTAATTACATCATTGGTGGTTTTAAAATTACCATTGAACTTCAGAACTTCTGATACGTCAATATGTAACGAAAGTAAGAACTCGGGGTAGAGACAAGTATTGACAACTTGTTAAATTATATAATTTGAGACGAAGCACTATGGTCTACAAACAAACTCCGGTTGCTCTTTATAGGACATTGAGAGACATTCGAAGAGGGAATGATGTGGTTGGTGATTTTGTAGTTTTGCCTCAATATCGGGAGCCATTATATGTGATTAATCGAGAACAGCTACTAATGAACTTAGTGCGTGTTTGAAAACATCTAATTTTTGAAGGCACGTTACAAAACTCATTCTCACAACACAAATGAAAGTTTTTCTGGAAAATACTCAGCAAGAACTTTTGCAAAATCACTTTTGCAGATTGGCGAAGAGAAGTTTTCTTTGACATCGCCAACGAATAATAAATCACACTTTCGCTAGATTTTCTCAATGCTACGCGCCGTCCCTACATATGACCAACTTATCAAAAGCGTATTTAACATCATTGTATTGTCAATCATAAAAATCACCAGTTGACCTGTGAGAAGGCTATCTTTGTACCACGTAACGATGAACTAAACACCATTAATGACATTATAATACTTTTACCAGGAATTTTAACAACGTACAAATTTAATGTATATTAACTTAGATACAGTCCTCGATTGAGAAAAAACCATAAATTACTCTATAGAGTTTCTGAACACATTAAAATCTCTTGATATGCCATCCCATAGGCAAAAGCTTCATCTTACACAAGGTTGTGCCATCATTTTACTTCATACCCGGAATCCACCAAAACTTTGCAATGGGACAAGACTGGCAGTCAGACAATTGATAACAAACGTCACAGAGGCAACAGTACTGTCAGGCGCAGTTAAAGGGGAAAACCGAAAAACCCATTCATCTGCAGAATTTCAACGGTACCTACCCATGTCATTCAACTTCAGAAGACTACAATTTCCAGTGCGATTGGCATTTTTGATGACAATAAACAAATTATGTACAAACAGTTAGTATAAATATAATTAGTTAAATTACGCATTAGTGGTACAGTTTCAATTGTACAACGACGAACCCGGGTATTTCAAATTGTATAGTTATGCAACAATCAATGGACTTATAACCTTAAAATATTGATTTTAGTTGAATGACAGTTAGATTTTCGCTACATATGTAGCCATGTATAAAAATATAAATATGAAAGTATAATTTTTATTTTTCATTAAAAGAATATTTACATTTTACAATCTGTAATGTATAATGTGATTTACAATAAGTACATTTTCTGATTTTTTTCCCCGACATTTAAAACCACGAGGAATTCATCCAGTGTTCCAGTGATAATATGCTCAAATTTTGACTTAAAATATAGTTAACACTGTTTAATTCCTATCATAAATTGACGTATCTTTTGACTTTTCGAGACTATCTGAGTTCAAATAATTTATATCACATATTAGTATGCTGTATAGTGTATATTACTTTCTCATTCACAAATGTAGTGTACACCGTACACGTGATATTCATTTTAATAACAGTGAAGTCAATACGGTTCCAATAGTTAATAAAGAAATGTAATAAAATACTAGTTATTTTAGAATACTAAAATGTAATTAATTATAATAAAATTATGACTTTTTTTTGGCTTTTTTTTTGTTCAACCCAACGTTACTGCAAGTAATGAATAATCGTTATGCATATATAATTACTAACACAATTATACCTTATAATTACATTAAAATACTGGCAAACTTCTAAAATGTTTAATAAAAAAAATGTCACGTTTGCCAAACATTATAATATTTCGCTTAGTGTTGTGGAAACCAGCAAAGTTTTTAGTTTATTCATTATTAAAATATTTTTATTCTTTAGACGAACTATAAAATATGAACGTTGCAGAGGATTCATAACAAGGATCATTAACTATCCATTTAAATATCGTATTACCTATATATCTTTATTAGAATAGAGATAAACAACAATATAAACAAACGTATAAATAGATGTGCTGAAATGTTGAAGAAAAAAATGTAAAAAAGTGTTTTTCAGAATGTTGCAGTGGTCTCAATACTCCACGAAAATAATTAGGAATCAGTCTATCCCCTAGCATATACTTCAAACAAGCACAGTAAAGTTATGGCTGTGGATTTAAAACTGTAATATATTATGTCATTATGATGAACATAATACGCGTATGTACAATGTATAGCCTACAAAGTACAAACGTTCGTTAATTAATTAAATTAACCAGCGATCTTAAACCATTTTTTTGATCCGTTTACGAAAAGCGTAAACGCTTAACATCGTACGGTAAGACGAGGTCCACTCAAAACCGTTTTCCGGATGCGATGATTTATCGTTATTTTCAAACTTAAAGTCACCCGCCTCAGTGGCCCACGCCCAACTCATGTCTAACGTCTCACACGAATACTTCCGTAATAACTCTTTCTTATGTAATTAATAACTCCATCCAATTCGTAATAAGTTAATGTTCTGTTTTTTTTTTGTCAACTTTATTAAATATTAATTACACAAGGAAACATAGGGAAACAACAATTAATTATTTAGAAGGAAATGTTCTTTTAAATTCCTAATTATCGTACTGCAGGTTTAAAAAGCACATTGTTGCAGTCTGTTCCTGATGGAAGTGTGCTGTGGAAACAGTTATATCACTCCATTATAATTTATAATTAATTATATTATCGGTCACTTTTTCTAAATCATGGTTGCAATAGATGTACGTAACACAATATTTTATTATTTTTCGACGGATTAGCTAGATTATTATTATAATAATTGTCGTGTTATTATCGCGTTCGTACACAATATAGACTATATTATAGTACATAACCTTCTCGAGAGGATAATAATAGTATAATTATTGCCCTGTTATGTTGCCCCTTACATCGTGTCCGTGTTTTATTACGTAAACAAGGATAAACTACGTCAGAACTCAGAAGATGTTGATAGAAAATAATATTGTTCACTTGTTATTTAAAAATTAAACAGCATAAATAATATATCAATGCATCGAACAAACAACAGTAATCGCATTGTAACCGGAATCGTATTATCGCTGTGTTTCATAAACGATTGCAATTACACGCGTTGTTGTTGTGCACGCTGAAACGCGCCGACATATTATATGTATACGGCCGCAATAAGCATACGCAGGATTTCTTTCATATCGAGAGCGAAGCAAATGTTGAGGGAGATGACCGCACTTATACCTCCCGGTCCGCAACAATAATAATATGACCGTTGCGATTCGGATGGATGTACCGACTCGGCGTCAATTGGTTAGTTGACCTGCTGCAAATATTGGTAATAAGTGTCATGACGCATTTTGTAGTATACGAATTTCGGAATGTGCGTACAACAATCGAATCATTTTAATAATTTATCATTTCGTGCATAGTCGTGCGCAACCGTCACCGAACTATAAAACAGGCGGTTATGATTTATAAGTAATCGAGTATAAAAAAATACATGAATATAAAAATGGTGACTGTAATATATGCACAGCAGTTTTGCGCGGAACAGCAATTGACATAGCTGCGGGGCATTAACGAGTTAAAAAGTTGAAGTGAAGTTACTTTTAAGTTGTAACTAAGTTACGTAACGATAATTTTTCTTAAAGAAACTTCTAAATTAACGAGTTAAATGTTTCCACAATATGCAACTACTAGTAGTTAATGCGTTTTATAGTCACGACGATATGTTACATTTTTTCCCAATTTAAATTCGAGAGATGAAAAAATATTTTTTGGTACAAATAGACGGAATCCTCATTGAGAAAGTGTTAATGACTTTCCATGGATTTCATTAGGGATCAAATAATAACGTACATAAACATAGCTTTGAGTAAATATCATAATATTATTAAATTAAAAAAGTTACTTTTTTTTAACCAAGTAACTTTTTTTATATCGAACATTCGAACTTGTAACTTTTTCAAATTAACAATAAGCTAAGTAAGTTTTAACTTTTAACTTTACATAATTTCTCAAGATTTCTAGATTAACTGAATTAAATGAGTTAAATACATAAATGAGTTGATAATTTGCTCAGCTTTGGAAATTGGACGAGTACACGGTACACGTGGTAGTTGGTTTTGATGTACCTGTTGTGGTGTTATCGTACAGAGTGGAACGTTTTTTACTCTGAAGCTACTGTATACGATGTTATAACTAAATAACTACAAGTATGAATCTTTTAGAACAATGCGTGACGTAGACTTAAAGAGTTATTTTTTCTACGAGGAAAGGTTACTACGATAGAAGTAAATAAAAAATATGAATAAATTTTTTTCAATCTGAACATGTATAGATTCTCATACAGAAACCACTGAAAATCAATACCAATACACATTCGAGTTCTTGAAAAAAAAATATATTGTATATAATATACGTATATGTATATATAATATGTTTATGTCCCACCTACGTGCCGCAATGTTCATGTCGAACAGCTGTTTAGTGCATCAGAAGGATAATTTATTGGGGAAAATGAAAACACCTATATTGCGAAACAAAAGTTTTATAATACCATATTGGTACTTCTTAACAAAAAGTTTAATAATAGAATAAGGATATTACAATTCATTAAATAGGGTGTGTAATACGTACTTGATAAAAATGATAAACCCTAACAAGAAGATGATGCTTATTATATATAGATTTTACAAATTTTACTGTTATATTTTTAAAAAAGTATTTCTGTTTTTAAACTTAATGAAACTAGACCAAACATAAAAGCATCTTGCCTAACCTTAAGTAGTTTAAGATGCACTTACAGTTTTATAACGTACATTTTGGTTAAAGCTTTTCCTTTATACTGAGAAGTGATAATTTAATATAAGCCGTAGGTACTCCATGGACCATGATAGATAGACGGTGTACATCTTATACATATGAACACTATATGGTAATATGTTATAAAACAGTAGGTACATGCAGTCGTTTAACTTCTGGTACACAAAGTAGGTGTATATTTGAAGTTTTAACTTTTAACTCGATCATTTTGAGAGCAAATTATGATTCAAAATATAAAATTCCACAAAGTTGACCGCCGACTTACTGTATTATGGTTACCACTAGATTTTAAGGGGGAGGTGGGCGATCGTAATTTTTTTTATTTCCTCGCCGTAGCATTGATTATATTAATACAGTCTAATACATAATCAATAAACAATAATGCGGACTACATAGCTTGTCGCAATGGCGCCGAACAGTCGTTAAAATTAATAATCAAACGGTTTTGTTTTGATTTCTTGTACTCTAATCAATTTAAACACACATCAATTACTATTATCTATGGAAACATCCAACCAAAACTACGGCGAGGTTTAAGAGGTCATTTTCGTACCGTTAGATGCCTATTCCCTATTCGCCTGCAACTGTTCCATTGCCAAACGTTGCGATCCAGGTTATCCAAAATGTACATCGTAATAACACGCAACCAAATAGCAGTAAAAAGAGACTACACGGGTATAACATATCTGTTTATTAAAATCTAAGCACACGACCGAATTGAGCTCACACGTCTGGAATGAAGACGTACCTAATAGACTAATGGACAAGACTCCGGACTCGATGGTTTTCGTGATACGCACTTGATTGAGTCAAGTTTTATTGCTCGTGTATAGTTTACAATCTAAAAATTTGATTGTAACGACAAAACGAAATAAAATCCAAGTGAAAAGTTATTCGAGGCTATATTACGTATTTTATGTACGATTTAAAATAGTGTACACAGGGTGTTGAGCTATATAATTTCAAATGTTAACAAAATTGTTTATCAGGAAAAAAAACAATCCTGTTCAACAGGTTCCTAGGCTCTTATCGCGTTACAATAAAAGTATAAGGTACTGTTTGCCTAATTAGCCACTTGCTATTGTTAACTTGTTAACCTTCAAAACAAAATATTAATTTTTTAAAAGAAAACATGAATTTCTTACCATTACAATTATATCAACTAATTATAAATCGAAACACTGCTGTGCTATGCCATGTATGGTACACTAACAAGGGGTTATTTTTTAGTGTTATACTCGTATTAGGGCGATGGCGGAATGTGATATGCCTAGAAATTCAAAATAATGCTTCTCATCTGAAATGAAAATAGATAAAAATGTTTTTATTTTAAGACGGATACCTTATATACTATGGACAGAAAATATTTTAAATAAATATGATCTCTGGATAAACGTGAACCGTTTCTCAGCGGTGACTTTTTACGATTCATGTCTTATGTCACCGCTGATTATTTTTTTTTTGCTGTACGATGAACGATTCTTTTGAAAAATGTTATCTGTACCTAATACATTGGTACGCGATATATACCTGAAGTCTTAAATGGCACAACTAGTACCGATAAGTGTTACGGATAGAAATAATTAAATAAAAAAATACATACATTATTTGGACGTATGCTTGATGTGAGAAGTCGTCGACACTCGCGGGTTGATTTTTTTTCGATCACTTCAACGGTAATAACCCCGTCTGGTTTAAATGGGAGGGTCAAGAAGGTCGCGCACCATCATAATTTGCGTTTAAGACGTTTGCGAGGGTTTCCAGGAATGGAAGTGACTGCGAGATGATCAACGATAGCACCGCAATCCGTCAGTGGAAAAAACATCATCGCCAAATGCTAGTAGGTACCTACAGTGTAGTGTGAAGTATAACCCAAGACGATGAGAAGTCTGAGTTTCTTTTACGCTGTGTCCTAGAACACAGAAGGCTTTATCCCGATTGTAAGAAGGAAACGTTGAAAACCAATTTTAATTCATTTTGATTTTAAATTGTTATGTATGTATAAAAACATAAAAACATAAAAATTAAATCGTAATTTTATACATAAAAGTCTATATATCTAGTAATTAATTGGAAATAAGAAATAATATGTAAGAACGTAAATTATAGAAAATGTAATTTAGTTTTAAATATGTTATATAGTAAATTTCAATTTTCCTATCGGTAAGCCAAGATATTCATAAAAAAAGTGAAAATATATATTAATTACGAAAAAATCGATGCACTGAATTTTCAAATTCAAGTCGGCACGGGTTAACTTTAACCGATTGACCTAAAACTTTTTGTAGCACATTTTTATACGCATATACACATATTAGGGGGGTGAGACTGAAGAAGTATTGTCGTATTGAGATTGATAAATAAGGGACACACTAACCTACACCTACAATGATGACGCGACGACCGACTCGCCGTCAAACATTTTCCTTGAGACAATTTTACATTAAAGTCGAATAAACGGAAACGATTCGAATTAATTTAAACGGGGTGCATACGACCATAAAGTGAACACTGACTGGTCGTATACCGGTATCGATTTCATTGTTTCCATACCGAATAACGATTGTCAGACGAGGAAGTGCACTATACTTGTGATGTCAAATTTACTCGGTCGGCTTCACCGTTGCCGTCGCTGCCGATGATTATTTCAGTTTTGACGTCGTGCGCGTACGTACGAAAAATTACTGTTCGACTGTACAATATTATTGTACTACAATGTAACGGTAATATTTTTTTATTACGTTTCATGAACTCACGAACTAAACAAAAACCTTGTTAGTACCTACGCAAAAATATTAAAACAATTTTTAGCGTTAAACAAACTTAAGGCCAATAAAATGCGATACTACTTAAACTTATAATTTCATGAAACGGATAGTATTTGTAACAAAACAAGCAAAGCTATGGCTTTGGAAAACCAGTGCTAAGTGCGGTCTGAGTATCATTTGTACGAGTACCTCGATTTATTCAAATAATTCGCACTGAGTCCCTGTGACCCTGTCCCTCGAGAAATTTAATATGAAAATATAACTGACAGGTAAGTACTGTTAACATTATTTTAGCATCCCCAAACTTAATACCATTGATTAGAGAATGTTTAATGTATTGAATATAATCAATGCTAATGAGCGCGTACGTTCACGCCCAGTAACCAATTTCCAGCGGAAAAACAAATATAGTTTTAGTAAAATGTATTATATCGCTATAGGTACAGTTCACAGTTGAACAACACGTAATATTAAACAACAATGGAAAAGCCGTACGGTGAGAATACGGGAGCAGGCAAGGCCACCCCCACAGAGAAATCGATTAATTGAAAAAACGATTCTAAGCAGAATAGGCGATATCCGGCAACATTACAAGACCGAAATAACTGGGAATCATCTACTTCTCGTGTCCTGTTAGGATTGCCAATCCAGATGAGAGCAACAAACTAATCTTGCCAACAGCGGTGTGACAATGCCAATTGTTGGGATTATCAAATACCTACGCGGGTACCAACAACCTAATCATTGGCGGGAGTAAATAACAGTTTTATTAATGAGATCTAAGTAATCAAAAACATTTTTATTTTAATAAAAATAAGTGAGGTATCTTATTTAAAATAATTTTCGCGCTGTATCTGGTGTACACATATAGTAAGCTAATTTATTCCTTCCCGTGAACCAATTTTTAAATTTTCTCGAAAATTCTCGCCAATTGACCGAATTGATTACTCTTATTCTGAGCAAAAGTCGGTTGCAATAAAACGTTCACCTATTGAAATTGACTTATTTATGTAGTTTTAACTCAAATGTATCCAATACCAACAATACCAAGGGACAAGGGAATTGTATACGTTTGTATAAAAGGAAAAAGGACAGCAGGATAAGTAACAGATACCTACTTACTAGCGTTTACCTTTGTTTTGACTTTTGTTAGTTACTAATAACTGACTTATTATTAAATAATACTCTAAGACAAGCAAGTGGAGTAGAATTTCTCTAAGGAAATTTGATCACAGAAAAAATAACTTCGTAAAATAATAGCCGTTATCCGTGAAAATGCTATACATTTTGACGTGTTTCCAACATTAAGCCAAGAAAACTCAGATCTACATTCTTCTTTTTTCACAATTTGCACATTTCAATAGTTTAATTTTGTATTAAGTATAATATTGAAAAGTAAAATTGCTTCCATCTGTTAGTACTAATGTATTGTAATAAATGCATTAATCTAAACGAAACAAGAGTGAATAAATTAATAGTAAAAATTATAGCATACAATTTTCAGTATGCTACTTCATTTCTACTAGCCAATGCCCAAACTGTACTAAAACTAACTTTTTTTAAAGAACCATGAAACATAAAACAATAAGTCTATTGTTCATGCCTCTGGCCATGGAAGTGCAATATGACAATATTTTATATATTAAAATAATAAAATATCAATAGTTAGCATTCAATATTTTATTTAATAAAAATTGAAAATGCATTTGAAATTGGTCATCAAAATTGAATTACATAAAATAATTATAATTTGTATAAAATATATTAGATTCAACTATGTAATACACCAGCATAAAAATTAAAGATATTTAATACTTCCACCTAATTAATTCTACATTATATTTTGTAATTGTAAGACATCAAATTGTTTATAAATTGCATTTACTCGACACCTTTATTCTTTACTTACCTTTAAACAGATATAATTCAATAGTGATAATTAAAGTAAACGGAAATATTATGAGGTCATTGAATTGGCATAACCAGTTGAAATATTGGATTCATCAATGTATATATGGATACAATAAATGATTGCTCATTATTATAACTGTTAGTAAAAGCATATAATGGAATGCAGCTTGATGGTTACCGAAGTCATTATAAATAATTGGAATTGAAGAATTTACAAAGAAAATAATTCTAATCAAATTCGAAAAAAATAAACAACCTAACAATTATATTATCATAGTATAAGGTGTGTTTTTAAATAAATATTTAAAATCAGACAGGTATAGTGGAATATTGAGTACAATGTTTTAAAAAGTAATTTTAAGAAAATGTAATGAACAATACAATAAAATATTTCAAATATATCAACTTTTTTTTGTTAAAAAAGTATGAAATATGTTTACTCGTTACTACATTCAATGACCTAAGTTGCTAGGATACTAAAAACAGTAGTAACTTTTTTTTTTTTGAATCAGATATCAATTTTATTCTAAAATTAAAAATTAAATAAATACAACCTAATTATTTATTATAACTAGTCTAATTTACATTTTAAACATTCAACTAAATCTTTATAAATGTTGCAAAATAAGGAAAACATAAAACAACTATGGTTCTATTAACTATAAAAACAAATTAACTAAAATGAACTGTCTTTACTTTACTTTACTTAAAAGTATTAACAAATTTTAAAACAATCTACTATCAAGCCAAATATCTCTGGGAAAAATATTCCTCTTAAAACATAGTACCAGTACCATAATCAATAATATTAATAATAGGAATCATATATTTCAGTATCATAATATTAAGTGTGCACGCATCATTAGCATTTTGTGACAAAAAAATATGTTTTAAACTCTTTATTAGGACAGTTTATTGGCAAGATTATGGTTTTGGTCCCACCCCTTATCCCTAATTTCAGTATATTCTGAAATAAACTTAATAAGAAATAAGTACTCAACAGTAAAGATTATAAACAGAAATAATAATTGTGAAGATATGGTTTGATTTTCATAATTGACAAGTCTACAGAAATGTAACAATAATAATAATAATAATAATAATAATAATACATGTACAGCAAAAAAAAAAAAAATATATTTGATAATAAATTTAAGACAGACATTTTAAGGGGGTGGCAGGTATTAACCATAGTCCTTTTAACTTATTTATAGGAAATGTGAAACATAGTCGATTTCTCTTTAAAAAATAAAAAAATAACCCATAATATGCACTAAATAGTAATAATTGACAAACATGAGATACGGTAGTTCGTTAAGCAACGCAATGTCACTCTGCCAACTCTGCATTAGCTATTCCTTTGGGCAACGATGAAAAACATAGTCTGAGTAAGTACGGAAACTTGGACGATTCACATTTTATCGGCCAATGATTGACAACCATCACAACTTCTACAGCAATAGCCATATCTGTAAACTCAATAAGTCCAGATGAACTACGTGCTTCGGTACCTTTAGGAGGAAACATTTTAATGATCATTTGTAGGTCAACATCTTTCAATGCTTTGCTTATTGTCTGGGATAAATCATCTTCTGATATGTTTGGTGGGGCATTAAAAAAATGCAACACACTGGATGGGTTTTGACGTCGATTCTTTCCATTTGAATTTGAATGGAATCTGTAAATAAAATTATTATCAATAAGTTTTTATAAAACAATTTATACTAAAATAAAATGTTTTTAAAAAAAGTAATAATGAAGTGATAAAAAACTGTGTTAATATTAAATTTGTAGTACTACACAGGAAATGAACATAAGGTATTTGAATATACTTCTATATGGAATTTAATTGAAGTTAATAAATTAAATTGGGTTCAAATAGTTTTTTTCTTACAGAATAGGTACTTGAACTCAATTACCTATATTTATTTATCTACACCTTCAACCTATAATAGTATGATTTGATAAACTAACATTACCTACCTATTATTTTTTGAGTTAGAATAATCTTTGAAAGACGGAGTGCCATCGGGTAGATCATATGGTACCATTATATCTGACAAGAACATTTGCTTTGACACTTGCAGCTGTAATATGTTACAGTTGATGAGTGTCAGTTTATTCAAATTGTCCATACATCGATCGACTGACATTTCATTATCCATTTGTACCATTGCACAACCTTCCTTACTTTTTAGAAATTTTACTTTGACAACATTTCCGTACAAACAAAACAAATTAAATAGTCGATTACAATTTGCCTTGTCAGGATCTAAACCGTAGACCATTAATACACAACGTCCAGGAGTCGTTGGATAGGTTTCACCATAATTGTTATTAGGTAAATCATGGGGTGTGGATAAGAGTCCACCCCGGCATTCAAAATCGAATCGAGGGAATGTAGGCCGAGTAGAAATAAGTGGAGCTCTTGGAGGGTCCGGTAACAGAGGTACAGTTTTTTTCTCACTAGGGTTTGGTGTAGTGTAATCCCATGTTTCAGAGTCATTTTTGTAGACATTCAACTTTGATGGTTTGGCATACTCTACTCTTAGTGTACAACATCCTTGGTATATATCAGCACCGTCCATCAGTTGTTTGGCTCGAACGGCCTGGTCCACTTCTTCATATTCCACCATGGCCTGTACGCCGCGTTTCCTAAATATGACTATACGCAACACATTACCATGGTCTTTGGATATGGTGTGGATGACATCGGTGTTGATGGGGTATGTCACTTTGGTAATGGTCAACAGCAGTATGTGATTAGGTTGCGTTTCGGCGCTCTTGCGGCGGCCGTCCTCGTACGAGGACACCGAACTGTTGGTACGCGATTCTCGATCGTAGTCGGTTCTCAACCGTTTGTTGGTCTGATCGTTTTTCATACTATTGTAACCATAATGATTGTATGCCGCCATCATTATTTGCTGATAGAATTTGAAGTGTCTTTTCTACAATTGTTTTTGCTTCTCGTTATCGGTCGGGAGAAAATGATTGGAATAATTTCAAGAAAAAGCTGCGGCCTACAACGGATATCGTCTCCGTTGCGTGACGGTCAGATAATACACAGAGAGAGAGAGAGAGACGGAGAGAGGAGAGAGAGAGAGAGATATAGATAGATAGATAGATAAGAGTAAGTGACTGAGAAATAAATAATAGCAGGAGACTGCGCCAAACGGTTTAGACGACTACATAGTGCACAGGGCGGCAGTCGCTGGTACCATCGCCTAGGAGGCTAGGAACCGAGAGTTCGGATTTTTTACACGGAGACTTGCGAACGGCAACGGTGCGGTCGACCTAAAGCCATTTCAAGATTCGCTTCTCGGCGGCGCGGAGACGGACGAATGTACCGAATGAAAAACCGTCGGCGAGTACACAAGAGTCGCACTATCATAAAACTGACGCCATTTTGTCTCTCGGTATCTCTCGGCGGGACGGCGGCATACGACGCGCGCGCGCGCGAACACACGAGCGCACACACACACACGGACACGGGACGGCGGCGCGCACACAATGCGTCCGTGGACTATAGAGTTCGAACGCGACGCGACGGGTTGGAAGTTTGGAACGTCACACGACGGCGTGGAGCGGCGACGGGGAGGGACCGGCGAGACCGGTGCGACACGGTGCGGCGGAGACGTTCGAACGCACACTGATCGGATTGTAAATAATGACGACGGACGAGTCCGCGATAACCGTGCGCGTGACGTGTGCGCGCGTTCGCGTAGGGGAATAATAATAATACACGTCGCCGCCGCCGCCGCGTCCAGTGGGTGGAAAAATAGGGCGCTCGCGCCCGACAGTTTACGAACCACTCGGCGGCCAGCTGATAATCACGGGCCATTTAGGGACGACGCGCGCCGACACTTTTGCGCGGAACGCCGCCGCCAGCCGAGCGTTCGGGACAAAGGGCTTTAATTGTGCTATCGTAATTTAGCGCGAAGCCCCTGCTCAACGGCGGCCCCGCAAGACACGAATTCTTTGGACGCGAGCCATCCGCGCCGATCGCGGGCAGCACACGCCGTCGAGCCGTCGGCATAGGTGCATTTCGACGTGGAGCCCGACGACTTTGAATGCGTTACGGGGAGAAGGGACGGCCGCGCGTTTATTTATAGGACTATTTTGCCACTACAATAATGCAGCGTGTTTGTAACACACGGGCGTAATATTTTATCATTACGCGCGATAAACCTGTGCGCAATAATAATGCGTTCGTCCCGTCCACCCGGGGGGAATCGCCGAGATTTACGGACCACGCGAAATCCTGGAACGGTGTGCGAAAAAAACACAGGGCTTACAGTGAGGGGGCGCAAGCGGACCCGGCCCCCCTGCCTGCTGCCCCTCGCAGCGTTTAAAACCGTCCCCGTCAGTCGTTTCTCCGAAAAGTTCACTTGAACGCTCAACCGTTTGGTCAAAATTACAGCCGACACATCGTAGAAATTATACTAATGGGTTGTACGAAAAAATATTTGTTTCATTTTATAAATATCAAACCACTATCTATACCTACGTACCGAGAAACAACTTTTTACAAACAATATAACTTACGCATGTTAAATATTATTCTTACATTATAAGTAATCATAGTCGTTGTGTATGTTAGTACATGGAACGCTGAAAATGGTTTACATGGATCATGGCCACCCCTGAATTTTTTTTTTCTTCATTTTAAGCCCTGGAAACAAAAGAAAAGAGTCTGCACGTAGAACGAAACAAATTGGTAAAAAAAACGGTTAGCGAGGGTCAAGTGATCGATATTTTCAATAGTTACACATTTACGCGGTGGTTACCTAATAATATTACCTGCCAAATGGTCGTGGAACTGTAAATCGCGTACCGTGTAAATCCCCAAGGGGAACCTCGGCCTCTGTCGGCGGGAGCAAGCATCGTTTCCCCGATGTCACGACATTTTTTTTATCGCCAAACTAAATTATGGTTTTATCGTAGGAATGAGAAAAAAAAGAAATAAAGAAACCGTCACGCGTTTTATGATTTATGAACGTGCGTCAGATAACCCTACCGTACGCTGACGAAGGATAACCCACGGGTCGGTGACAATTAGGATTTTTTTCTCTCCGAGATTACAACCAGCTCCTATGAATCATTTTAGTATTATAGTGTTGTACAATAATAATTGTACATTTGTATTTTGTACCACGCGGACTACAAACTCGCACAACTTAATAGCTAAATAATTTATACAAACTATTAACGCGACGATAACATTATTCGTACAATATTCCCAACTGAAATGAGAACACGGTCTCGTCGTGGCGGTGCTTAAGGAAAGTGATAAGGGTGACGTAATACTTTTCGGAACTTTTTTTCCTTATTATCTATTGTGTAATGCATTTTTTATGGTTTTCATTAAAAAAGATTACCTATACAATGTACATATATCTTCGTCCTTCGAACCCAGTTGGGAAAAAATAAAATGAGTGATACAGGGCGCTTTTTCACGTGGAAAAGTGTTAATGCTTTTCTTGTGGCAAATCGGAATTTCATACTACCCCGAGCAGAAAACCTTTCTGAAGTACGCCGCCGTGTCGAAGGATTAAATAACAAAAAAATGCGCCGCATATCGCGGTGATTTTAATCTGTCTGTCGAGCGAAGGGTTGCACGCCGTCACGCGTTAATCGTTGTTGCTGTCGTTAATAGCTATTAGCTATAAATTATAATATACCGACATTTAATAATAAAGAGGACACGGACTAGCGTTTTTCTGTAGAGAAAACCTCGAGTTATGGACAAGCACGAAGTATACAACTGCAGCACCACATTGTATGTCCGCCTCTCGAAAGGAGACACACTCCATCTCTAAGTTTCTATCCCGTCGTCTGCCATAACATCATCAAATCTCTTTAATACACGTTTTTTACTGCCTATTTCGTGTTCATAGATCATAGGGTATGTCCCGGACGTATAACGTGTACGCCGTAAAATTATTCCTAAAAAACATGTATATATTTTTTTTTAATTAATTTATATTTTATTCAGTTTTAGGTTTCTAAATATAAGTTTAGAACATCTTATATCCTCCTGTTTGCTCTTCCATCCGTTTGTTACCAGTACATATTGTATAAGTATACCATTTTCGATATCAGTAGCACGGCAAAGGCTTATATGACAGAGAATTGTAATTTTTGGGGGTGGATGGGTCGTGGGTATAAAAACTACCACTAAATTACTTAAATTTAACTTTTTTCCACTAAAAAACAATATGTATATCATTTATTACAGAATAAACTATTTTCAAAATACGTCGTACAATCACATTATATGCTTCATGTTATAAAATTTATCAAAAATCATAAATATGGTGGAGGGTTTGGTCGGTAGGTGGGTGGTAGGTTAGTGAATTTCCTCCCTATAATTTTAAAATCTCTACTCCACTGGTAGTTATTAAACTATTTATTCATACCAACTATACCATTAAAATATAACAAAATATGAGTACTTTATACAGATTCGTACTAGCCGATATGAAAAAAAAATAGTTATTGAATTATAAATACTTTATAGTTAATTAATTTAATTAATAATTTAAGATAAGGAATTACTTTATAAATCAAGATATTTAATCGATTTAAGTCCATACGCATAAACGTATAAATATACAAGTTCCCTAATTCTTTTTAAATTGTACATGGAATTATAGTTCATTGTTTGAAGTACGTTTAGAAACAGAGAATTTGGCATGCTCGCGTTGTGGGCTTTCCTCACTGCTTGTATATTTTTTTATTTTTTATAATTAAAGGACATTCTTACACGGAATCTTGTAATACTTGCGTATTAATAAACGAGTTATAAATATACTTATATCCTGTTCCCAGTGGCTAATATGTAAACGCAGGTATGCACTAGTATTTACACCGAAGTAGTGTTTTGGTTATACATCGTTTTACCCATTTTACCATATCTACCTCAACTTTTTAGGTACAACCTAACACGCGTGAACCTTTTTCTGCAAGATTTTTAAAAAATGTACTCCGCTAAAACTTGTTTTACTGATATTACGGGGAAAACTAAGTGAAAAGAAGTTTGGAGGTTATAAGTAAAAGTTTATTGTGTGCCAGATAATATGACACTCCATGGCATGTAACAGTCTCTTACCAATATTGTTTTACCGTGCCATATTTGACACACCACATGCATATTATCGATGATTACCGACAATTTTGTCTGTGCCATATTTGGCACATCGATACATCATGCACATTATCAACCATTACCAAATGTATTAGATTTATCATGGTAATTTAATGTTTCGCACACGTATATTATTTTATTAACTATGTTTGTAGCTATTATAGCGTATAAATACTTTTGATCGTGAACGTGAATCAAATTTGTTAACGCTACTGCTGCTGCGGACCGCAGGGTGTATATATATATGTACGGTAAGGATATACCTATGCGGCTATGTGCCGAGATCTAAATGCGTCCAAATGGGTTCTAATGAACGGCGACAGATCAAGATTAAAACTCTGAAAAAACCATATGCTATTCTGATTTGTATACAAAAAGCGCCATCACAAACCTTGTTTATGCGTATGTCATTGGCATAAAACGGCATATAACGAATTTTTGGCCGAATACCTAATAGCTATACACACTTCCCTGCAGATTACAACAAAAAAAAAAAACGCACTGCACTGTTCCTGCGCGCGGCCTCGTTAAAACGTGTTGCGTAGCGCAGTCGTATATTATAAGGCGTTACGTAAACTTTATGCGACTATTTTAACGTAATCCGTTTAATTCGAAATCATGAAACCCGCATAAATGTATGTCGTAAAATACGTCATGTGTGTATTTTATTACGGATGTGTATAGGTGCCTATCTAAATTTTTTAAACGATAGATTTATTCGTAATTTTAAGTCCACAAAATAACACGAGTGTTAACGCTATAAACATTTTTGGGCTCATTCCAAGTGTTCTTTGTAATTTGTTCTTTATCCAATATCATTAAAACTCCATAATTGATATTTCAAAGTCGCACGTGGTCAGTAGTAGTAAAATAAACATTAAATCATGTTCATCACCACATGTTTGTAATATATTATATTTTATTCTTACGGGCTTTTAAAATTTAAGTGAAATTGTAAATCCGACTGGCAATTAAGGTCGGCTCTTGACAAATGCACTCGAGAGGTCGGGCATAAAAGACGCGTGTCCATCCTTGATTACATATTTTAGACCACGTAATAATTTAAAACATTCATCTCTACAACTTTTAGGTAGCACACATTTTTTGATTATTATTTTTTTTTACGGAACTAAAAATAAATAAACTCCACTGAAATTACAAAAGTGATTTTATCAACATGAAAACGGTCATGACTCATAACAGCTCACTCCCCCCAATGGGCACAATGGCTAATTTAAAAATAAAGGTAACTGATGTAATAACGGTGCATATGCTTTTATGGCATTAAAAAATGTAGATTGAAATATATATGTAATATTTTATTCTACATTACCTCTGTGTAATACCATGAGTCCATAATATTGTAAACGATATCATACACATATATTTTATTGTATGTAACGAGATAAACATTATTCAACTTACATATTTCCAATTCATTTGAGCAATTAATACGATTTATTATTAGCCTTCTTACTTCAATCGGAGGAGATTTCATTTCTAGACGAAGAAAGGATAGTGGATCGTTTAAAAATTCATACATCCATAAGTATATACCGATCCGACCAATGTACCTAAGGTTGCATATTGAAATCTCAAAAGTATTAAAATTTATATTCATTATAAATATTGTTTCGAATTTTTTCCTCTTTGAATGCGTTAATGAAAAAATAATTCATTATAAACAACTTACTACTATATCGTAGGAGCATTAATTACACTTGTTCTACATTTTTAATCAATGTTAGTGTAGTTGCACAGAAAAAAATCGCTTTATGTAATCCGTCGTAATATGGTAGTGTATAAGGTACTACGTACTTCAAATTTTTATAGATATACAGAGTGTGCCGTGATTCCTTCATAAGACATTTTTCAGAGTACAATTTACTGTCATATCATTACAGAGTCGATCACCGGGTACAGACACATTTCGTGTTTGAAATACATTTTAACAGTTTAATGTTATAAATAAATTTTTATCTAAAATTATTATTATTATTTTGAGTTCACACCGGCTAGCGATAGCGTTAACATGACCCTTTTTTTTTTTTTTTTCAGTTTTCCGCTTGTTTTTTATAGGAAAAATACTTTAAACTGTACCGAAAAAACCAGCTTCACGCATAACACCTTGTACACGTTTAGCAATTGTAATAACTAAATAACAAATTGTTCTAGTTGCTAATTTTCTACATAAATTATAATTAACTAACTTAGCCGATATTTCATCTGCGCTGATTATCGCAGCCGGTATATTTGACACCTTATCTAACCGACAATGGGCGGTAATAAGCTAGTAGTCACGCACCTTCAAATGCCAACGTGAATAAAAATAATCCGAATAAATATCTAAGTGTCGTACCAATTATAATTATAACTAATAGAGTTGTCAACTCAACTATACACGGTGATTCAAATGATGCATTTCCTCCGACTTAAACAACCGTTCTGCAATGTTTCACTTTACGAACGTTGACGGATTTAAGATACCAAAAATTCTTATCGAACAAAATTAGATTGATTCTTCAAGTTTTCCAGTATTGCACAAACAGGAGAAAAACTTCCGATTTCCGTATCAACAATCATATTAAAGTCGCTCTTAGTATGACGACTTAACTTCTAAATTGATGCCTGATAATAATAGAAAACCTATACGTTTTCATTTTTCATTTTCAATAACTCAGTAGTAAGAAAAGTGTGAAATATCCTCAAATAATTCGTCAGGGCCGTTCGCGGTATGGCAACGCCCGCGGGTTAACAGTAGTTATAACAAACCTCACCGGTTCCAACAATTATTTCTTAAAACCTCACTTATAAAGGTAAAAATACAAATAACTCTTCATGGAACCTACAGAAAAACCACCCGAGAGACCAAAGTGCTCTATTTCATACTGTCATGAACTCATGACTAATGAATAGAAAACATTTGTGGAATATTATTAAAATATAGTTGCCTACCTTATATCTCGTACATCAATAATTTGGATAAATAGCGTTGTAAATTGCACAACTAAACAACAATAATTATTGCTTACTTCTGTATAAGACAGGAAATAATAATAAATCAATAAATATGAAAACGCAACTTATTTAATTATATTCTTTATACGTAAACGTGTAAAATAATCACGACACTCTTGACCATATACACATACATACGAGCTGTGTTGAATCTGTGCACTAAATGTCTAAACTGTATGTTATGTGTGAAACTTTTTTAAGAGCCCAAAGGTCGTGCTTATTTATTTATTGATATAAAAATACATTTTAATTGTACAAAGTTATCATAGAAAAATAACTTGATTATGTTGTTGTTGGTATAATGGTATGTGTACTGATAGTTATATGATACCCTAAGTCCTTAGATCATATAATATTATAATGTGATCTATAATGATAGTAATGTCGTGATATGTATAATTAAGTATTGAAATATAATTACAATTAAATACAATTAATATTAGGGTACAAACTGTAAAGACTAAAGTACCATTATTAATATTTAATTAAAATCCAAGAATAGATTTACAAATATATTAGTAAATCCAAGAATAGATTTACAAATATATTAGTAAAGTAAGGTGAGTATGAGAGAGGAAATGGTAAAAGGGGAATATTTAATTTTTTGTTACTCAACTATAAATATATTGAGGAATTGGTACTTATTACCTTACTCTAGTTACCAATAGAGTTCCGTCATAGATTCGAAAGTTATTAAGAACGATAATGGTCCTAAAATTATAAAATAGTTATATTAAATGAATATTATTTTTGATTTAAGAATTTTTATGATAATAGTGGATTCTGTTAAATATTATAGTATACACTGTTCGTCAATTTCCCTGGACAATTAATGACTGTGACAAAGCAGTGCTTTTTCGGAACGCATTTCTCTATTATTATTATTATTATTATTAAACCCCATGACGACATTTCACACTCTCAATGTTCGATAATCTAGAACACTTGCTCTCTATGCCTTTGCCTAAATGCATCACTTTCCTAAGCACTTTTCCCCTGGCGATGTAAGTCATTGTGTCATAAACTAATTTATTTTATGCTAATATCCTGGTTATGATCTTATAACTACCGAGGTCGCCAAACAACTCCAATTAAAAAATACAGATACAATGCTAACATAATATGCGATTATTTGTTTTTCATATTTTGCAATGAAAATTCTCTATAGTATAGTAGTATTTTAGAGCTGGTTAACTTTAAAACTTCCCTTATTTTTACAGACCAATAACGGCAATAATGCCAATAACGCCAATAACTAATACTTCTCTAATTTTCGAAATATTTGAACAACTTGTACTCAAATTAATCAAACCTATCATTGGCGATAAAATAATAATTCCCGGATACCATTATAGGCTTCCATGAACGACACGCATTATGCATCCCGTTTCATACATCTAATTTCATAAGTTTAAAAAACAAAATTAACAACAAATTACTCAACAATCATGTTGGTGTATCGATGGATTTTGACCATCTATGGTGCCTACCTTTTATAACTTTGTGATTCCAATTCACTGACTCTTTTATTACTATTTCTACTCGTATCACGTTTGTCGTATAAATCATGTCTAAAGATCAGCTAAAGTATAAACTTTAATTTTCCCAATATTCCGCAAAAGTACTTTAAATAAATAATTTAAAAAAACACAATATCAGTATAAATAATTCGCCGGTTTATTTAGTTAAAATTAATTGCTTAATTAAATTTTTCGTTTGGGTCAAATTAAAAAAATAATCATGTGATAGGTTTAATCTTGAAACATTTCAAATGAGTTTTTTTTTGTTTTTTGGTTTCATTAGAAAAAAAAAACCACTATTTATTTGAAACTACAATGCAGTATTAGTAGCTAAGCTGTCTGTGATACGGGTATGTGGCTAGCCAAAATACCGTCTAATACTAAAACCATGAAAAATAAAATGTTACCTTCCACATGTTGTAATTATTTAAACATTAATAATTTACCTACATTTATGTATTGCTACGTAGTTAGTAACAATTGTCTATTATATTATATAAAAAAATGTTGCTTTACTACGAGTAGAATGAAATAACACAGTTTCTAAATAAACGACAAATAAAATTACTGGTTTCAAAAATATAAACAGTAAACATGCCGAAAACATTTTGGCAAACATATTTTATCTTATAAGTTAAATGAACTGAATCGATGCAATGCATTGTCTAGCGAAGTAGCGAAAGACTTTATAAAATTGAGATAATGTAGCGTGACGTAAAAATGAAGAATATGTATTTATATATTTTATAACGCTCTAAGAAAATGTGTAGGCAAATATAACACATTTTTAGTTAATTATAATTCGAAGGTATTTCTATATAATTTCTTCCTATAAATTATAATGAATATATATATATATATATATATATATATATATAAATACATTTGTGGAGTATAATATAACATGACACTGTGACAGACATTTTATGTCATGCATAGAAGTAAATATATGATACTATTATAACGTATCTCAAAATTATAATTGTACATCATTTAAAATTCTAGTGGGAGCTAGGAAACTATTTATTCGACAGCTATGTTTTTTTTTTTTAAGCACGTTTATTTGGTTCAAGTAAGTGTTCCAAAAGTTTAATTTAGCATATTTTATGTAAAAACTCATTTAGTTAAATCGTCTACTAAAAACGTTTTTAGGGAGGAAATAGACCTCAAATGCTGACGTCGAATAAATTATAACTGATTATATATAGCAGTGCGGTTTTCAAACTGGGTGCCGCGGAAGGCGGAACACTGGTGTTGTGGTGTGCCGCGACGCCGCGCCGCTCGCGAGCATCCTCCAGACTTGTTGCTATATTTTAAAAAACAATTAAATAATGACCTAAACAAACGTTTTAAGAGAGGCTGAAACATTAACCGTGAATATTTTGTGAATCGCACAGTATGTCGTGTTTAAAAAAAGTTTGAAAACCACTAGATGATGTACGATGTATGCATATCAAGTAATACTTGACAAGTATACGATTGAATCTCATGCGTAATCGTTTACCATTAGGATATAATAAAACTTATACAGTCATATAATTATTCATTTATTTTCATCGAGTCAAGACATCCTGCTGACAAAACTCTGTATCATGGTGCGGTCATATCTGTAAAACAATTGCCCATTGACCACCGTCCATGGACGTAAATACAGTCCTCAAATACTGAAATACCTCGGACTTGAACTTAAAATGTTTCAAGCACCAAAAGAGTGGGAAACTTCGTTACATACAACTTATGTTAATTATATTCTCGCACGTGCCACAGAAGAGGCTTAACTTAACTAAGTTGTTTTGAAATGTAAATTTAAGTCACGCCGTGACCCGTGAGGATAATCGTACACTATCAGATCCATAGACGTGCGCGCGGGGTGTGTAGTACACCCTGCAACAAATTGAGCATATGTACGTACTATGGTATGAAATACGTATAGTATAAATAAAATATCTAGCAATTAGCATACATGCAACTTATAGATATTTCATGTTATCATATGTATTTACGATAAATCATCGATAGGTGCATTTTATTTGTAAACAAATATTTCAATTAGTCTTGCAGCAGAATATTATTATTTGCCTTCCCTTATGTTGTTTGGTCTGCTCTTTTTTTAACAGCCGCTGCGAGATTTTTCATCACATAATGAGCCCGAGTAATGGGACGCATTCTTTTATGGCTTCTTCACGCATAATAATCTACCCATGTTGCTAGTGCAATAAATAATAATTATCTTATAGCGTTGTATATTTTGTAATAAAAATTATTATTATTTTGTATTTTGTATTATAATGCGTACGCTAACGTCGCATATTTATTAATTTGTATTTTATACTGAATTATTTATTCGTTCCGAGTTGTGATTATTATTATCCATTCGAATCCGTTGGATTATTTAAAACAATTTTAAATCTTCGTAATATTACGTGAAAACAACCGAAAAAATTCAGTTGTGTGATTTCATTGAAAATTATATTTGAGAATTCTAATTTAGAATATTTAAGAAACAATTCAGATTTTAAACATTTAATATAAGTTGAAAAGTTTCTTAAAAATAATCTGATTTTCAAGGGGAAAAATTGAAAAGAGGTGATCCCCTTAGTTGGATATCATGGATTTCATCAAAACTACCACAACAATGACATAGAATTGTCCTTCTTTTTAATCTCAGATCATTAATCATTAAAATGTAGCATCTTACAACAAAATATAATAAAATATGTTCATGAGGTGTGACCAATGAGAAGGCCTTCCACCACATGTCTTTCATGTCAATTTATCTATTTTTAAAACAATTCTAATTTATTATCTAATTATCTAATTTATTATAACATCGAGAGAAAAGTAAATTTGCCATGAGTAGTTTGTCGTATATTTCATAATATGTTTTGTAGATATTACAACGTGTTGACATGATTTTTTGATAGCGTGTTCTCGGTAAATTATACATTTACATGGAGTTAAGACTAATTATAATGTTGTTAGTAGAATATGATGAAATATGTGAATATGTATTTTGACATTTTCAATTATTGTATACATTTTGATTCATTTAGTGTGTGAGTAAAATCGTTGTGGCTCTTAAAATATATGTTTATGTTTTGATTAATATGTTTAGATGTTTTTTGTTATCTTACAATATATTATTTTACAATAAATATTTGGGAAAAATTTAAATATTCATAGCTGAATATAATAAGGAAAACAGTGGTGTTTATCGAGCATGTGCAAATTCAGTCAGTACACGAGCGGGATTGGTTTTTTGTGTTGTGAGTCAATTATTTTTATTTAGGCAGCGTTTAATGTATTTCTAAGTATTTATTATTCATGATTTTTTTTTTGTTTGTCTTATTGGTTGGCAGAGTTGATGTGATTGGTTGTTGTTCTACTCTTGCCCGGCCGACTGGTATATATTTTTCAATATTTGTTTTTTTAATTTGTTGATCTGGGTTATTTGGATGGTGTGCGTGTCGGCTTGGATGGAGGACAAGTATATAATACATGTAATATGTATACAAACCTAATAAAAATGTGAATCATGTAGTTGTAGAACTCTGGCGTGGCGTAAAGCCTCTAAGTCTTATGTAGTCATATCTATATATATACAATATACATGTATACCAAATAAAAATGCGAATCATATAACTGTGGACCTCTGGCGTTGCGTAAAGCCCGTAAGTCCTAATCATGTATACTGCATGAAAATGCAAAACGTATAATTGTAGACTTCTGGCATGGCGTAAAGCCTTTAAATCTCAATATATGTTGACTGAATGATTGCTGATATTCCTTTGGTTTGGCATAATGCCCGCATTCCGAATTTGTTAAATTAATTTTAATTTTTTTTTTTAGTGATTCTTCTTATGTGTTTTAGAATAATTTAAGCAAATAACAAAGCCCTTAAGGTAACTTTTTTACTACCTAAATTGTTTGCTTGCGGATAGTAAGTATCTTGTCCCCACGTTGATGCTGTGGTATCGTGCCATTTGTGTGAACTTTTTGAGTGATCAAATTTACGACGGCACGGGTTTTGAACCGAAATTTGACGCGTAATCATCGGGCATCTTTTCTCTCACACTTATTTAGTAGAGGGTATCCGTATCTCGATATTTTTAGGTCATTTTTTTCGGTTCCTCGAGCACTGGTATCTCTGGGTTTTTAGGCGCCAATGGGTACTTCAGCAAGTGAGGCTGTGAGCTATATACGGCGTTTTCTTCAATGAAAAGTCGATTTCATGTTCATTTCGTTTTCAGTTCAACCCTCGATACAAGGCGGCTATAAACTCAATATTTTATAACATTTTAAATGAAAACATTATGAAGATACGAAACCAAGGCAAATAAAACTTGACTATTTTAAGAATATATTTTACTTTATTTCACCCTTATATCTTCATTTTTAATATAAATATACATTTTTGAAATCGGATGAAGACTTTTGATACACCGTGCATTATAACCTATACTGGATACTAATATCAATTATGGTAAAACTATAATAATTTAATACCTATGTATAATTTTATGTGGATCAAATGCACCATCTAAGCGCCACTAATTATAAATATGATACTCAAAATCTGAGATTACCTAACATATAAAATATAAAAAATACAGACATAAAGAAACTCAAACGTAAATTTAAAATTAATAACTATAGAATCCAAATACTATATAAAAATAAACAGTAAATAGCATTAAATAATTGTAATTAACGGATCGAAAACCAAAGCTATGCTATAGTAGGAATTATTCATTGAATTATTATTATTACTAACTATATAGGCGTATTATTTAATTAAAAGTAAAACGGCGTATTAAAACGAGCTAACAATACTTCAAGGTTGGTTATTCGATTTTAAGTTTATGTACAGGGTGATCAAGCAATCGACATATTTTCCCGATGGAAATATCTCCTTAAATATTAATTTTCCTACAAGCTATTGGTTTAAGAGTGGTTTTATAGTATACGTTGCCATATGAAAAAATTTAATATAAAATTCATCCTTTAACCAGCTTAGAAGAATGACTTTTGAATTTTGAATTTCTATAAAATTGCAAAATAACCATTTTATGAAACAAATTGTTTTGAAAATGTTAAAGTATCGCAATTGAAAGTCCAATGATTGTTTTCATAGCTGCTAATGTAAGTTTTGAAAAGAAGAAAAGCATTTACGGTCCCGTTTAATGGTTATTGCGGTGATTTATTAGCATAAATTAGATAACTTTTTCAACAGGTGACTGAAGCTATATTGTTAGATATTTGTTGCGATATTTCATTGTGGTTATTTTTCTATGAATTTTCGGGGATACATCAATATCAAAATCAATATTCGATAGAGTAGTTTTTGAATTATTCTAATTTAAGTGTTAAAGAAAATAGTTTTATTAATACTCTTAAATAATAAGGAAATTTAAAGATATCATTTTTTATTACATGGAATCGCTAATTGCTACTGATTTGAGATGACGCAAATCATACATTTTTCATATACAATTTTAAATTTGAACGATTCCGAAATAATTGGTCCGAATTTTGACTATAACGTTAGGAACATCAAAAATTCCAGTAAAAATAAACTGAGCATTGTTGTAGGTATGAAATATGGTGTTCCCATTTGAAAAAAACAAAGATTGTATAACTACAGGATACCCTTAAGTTGGCATGAAAAAAAAGTTATAGAAAACATATGTTTTATGGGTATTATTGAACATAAAATAAAAATTTAAATTTGAGCATTTTAAAGCCAAAGAAGGGTGTGAGTAAATCACCCTGTAAAGTTACTTATGAATTAAAATTACTTGGATCTGATAAGATGGATTATTGATAAGCTTATGAATAAAAATAATACATATTTGCTTGCGTTAACCATCACAATGTTTAATATCAGTCGATAAATATAAAAATTTTTACATCACATTTACATAAAATAATTGTATAGAAAATGCCGAAAATTGTACTAAAACTCGACAGTTATGAATGGTTATTAGATGTATTTATGTATCACCGAAAAGGTTTTAAATTAAATCAAAATTGATCTGCTACGCCAATAAACATAATAAACAATACCAAATAATACTACTATAAAAATAAATATTTAAATCTATGATACGCTAATCTAAAGTATACTCAAGATAAGATTTTAAAAAAGTATGAGTATTTCGTTGTTGACAAGAAAACGAATGTGTGTTAATTAAAAAAAAATGCTGATATTGATATAAAAATTGATTTATATATACACTGGAGTATGGTAGACCACTGAGGCGGGTGTCTTCAAATCTGAAGAATGAAAGCTATGATAAATTGTCTCACTCAATAAACGATATATTAAACAGAGCTTGGCTTACTATTATGTTTAAATAGCACATTAAACAAAACGTTTGTCAAGAATTTCGAAATATTTCAGACATAGTCGAGTGTAAGTATCGAAACTTAAACCCAAAAATTGCATATTATGTATTAAGAAATAAGTCATTGCATAATTAATCACGAAAACAATTGTTAAGCCACAATTCAAACTTTATAAATAGGTAATTAATAAGAGTTCCCAAATACAGTTCAAATAATATATGAAAAAGCTTTTATTCAAGTGTCAAGGCTTATACGATGAAATTTATAATTTTGTATATAAAAAAGGAGAGTAAGTAAGCTAACTATAAAAACATGCCGATTTCATTTTAATTTAACCTTTTAAGGATCCTATTCATCTTGTTCGAAAATCATAGCATGTCATACAAAAGTTAATAATCTTGGAAAACATCAGGTATAAGTATTCCTTTTTGGTCCTTTTTAAATAATATCCAAAATCTTACAAGTGAAGTAGATGATAATTTTTACATTTATTTATCTTTATTTGACCAACAATAAACGAACTATCCTATATTTTATGAGTATTTTTTTAATAATTTTACGGGTTTTCAATAATAATTGCTCTAGCTATAGTTTGAGCATATATAATATTTGATTTTCATCAAAAAATAAAAAATAAATTATTTGAGTGAACATTTTTTTTTTATGCATTGCACAAAATCCTAGCCTTACGTTTATGACTAGTACCTATAATAATGGCTATAATAGTGGTTTAATGTAAATTGTAAATACACCCATCATGAAAAATTAACGATTTTCGTAAATTCATAATTAATTAGTTCATTACTACAATAAATTTGGTGTCAGCCTAGTTTCTATAGCTGGTGTACAACACTGTACGAATACTACAAATATTGTTTAACATATCATTTATAAGGTTTCTAACTAAAAATAATGTAAAAAAAAAAGTTAATATGATCAGTTTCTGTTTGTGAAAAAATGTAAGTTATAAACTCAGTTTAATAAAGCATATTATAATTAATATTAGGTATACAGCTATAGTTATATTTTATTACTGCTTTTTTAGTTTTATAGTTTATAATAGGTCTTGAACGTGATAAATAGCAAGGCTGAGTAAGAGAATACCATAAAATAACAATTTTATATTACACATATATTGTATAGATGTATTTTATAAAATTTTAAATTACTATTAAAGGTAGTTATTAGTTATTAGTTTATTAAACCAATTTAATAGCAAATCAATAATGTTATGCAAGTCATACGTATAAATATACAATTGAAATATAATTTTATATTTATAATTATATATTTAAAATATGAAAAATTAATGGTACCTATAATAAACGGCAAGTGTATTATACCTACACGGATATACTGCAGGATGAATCATAACAATTATGACAATAATATTAAAAACAATTTTAAATTAAAAATTTAATACAAAAAATGTTGTAAAATGAAAGAATAAAATTAGTTTAAGTAGTTATAAATTATTATAAAAAAATTTAATTTTTTTTCGTTTTGGAACACAAAAATCAATAAAAAAATGATATTTGAAAAAAATGTAATGTACAAGCAAATAACGGTCGTAATGGTCAATAATAGATGCCGAGGCTTATATTAATTTTTTAAAACAAATAACAATGAACACAATTTAGATAAGAAATGTATTATGATTCCAAATTGAGAGTACTTTTTTTCAATATTGTAGCGGCCTAAAATTCTATTTTGGTTTGTTCCGTTACATCTACTGTAGGTCTTCTCGTTTGTTCTTTTCTAGACCCTGAAGTTATTAATGATTTTCGTCTTGAAATTGAAGTCGGTTGAACATCTATTTGGCGACCTCTGTTTTTATTCTGTTGGCAAAAATATTAATGCTCTGCATGGAGTATTTATACTTCCCAATTTAGTTGTTAATGCATTCATATACTTTTTTTTAGCTAACAGATATTTTAAATACTAAACTATGGTTTTATTAAACTTAAATTTATGTTTTTGAATCGTATGTCTAAATACTAAAAACTCTAAAGTACCCTTGTCAATTGTTATAAATCATAATGTTTATGTGTTTTATGGAAAAATAGTTACCAGCTAAAATTGAACCTTGTAGAGTCGATAAATGCATGGCTAGTACCAAGAAAAAACAATTTTATGACAAAAATGTTGATAAACGTTTGTTGTTTGTGTTAAACACTCTAAACTTCAAAGCAATGGAGAATGGTTCCATAGAATTATTATAATAGGAATATAAGTGTGTAATAAATAATAAGTGATAACAACTTGTTTCATAAATTATATTTTTAAATAACTTTCTTGATCAATTTATATGTTTTCGAAAATACAGTATTACACAATTTTGCCAACAAATATGTATTATTATTTATTTTTCCTTTTAAAACAACACATTTTTTTTTCTAATGTAGACGTATAATGATGTATACAATATCAATATCAACTAGTAGTTAATTAATAAATACCACAAACATAAGAATAGTATTTATACTTACAGAAGTACCTATACATATTTGAAGTTAGAATGAGTAAAGTTTGAAAGGCTAGGTTAGGTTGCCCTGCAAAAGATATAATACATTTTAACAAATTTACACATATATTAAATAACTTTTTTATATACATCTATCCGGCGCCCAAGTTACTGCATTCAAAGAAGTTCAAGAGTGTATAGTGTGTGAGAATTTTCATTTGCTCTTTTGTTTAACAAAAAAGTCTCAGACCTACAGCATATTTTGTGAGGTGGTTTTTAACATTTAATATTAACCCATTTGTATAAAACGGTCACGTGCGTTTCATGTATTTTCAATATGATACTGAGGACAAATGCCTGGATAAGCTATCCAAGAAAAGCACTGCAAATCCTTTTCCTCGCAACTCTTAACATATCTTAATACCATTTGGCTCTATGCTCGACGTATAAAGTTCACACCATTTTTCCTTAGTCAAAAAACTGTCCCGTAGGTAAGTATGTCCTTATGAAAAACATTCTTATTCTTACAGGACATAGCCACTCGGTGCGTTAAATCCAAATACCTTGGTGTAACCACTAATTATTAACAAACGCCTTACACGGTCCTCATTCATTAAAAAGAAACTGGTAAAACCGCACCTCAGAAATCTACACCATATACTTCATAAAACCGCTAAGACAAACCTTTAATCGAAATTAACAATATACAAGTCTTTCGCTAACCTCCCGGTCATACGAAATCGAACTCCACTGCCAAATCTATCAACATCAACCAAATTGAAACCGTTCTATCAAAGACACTCAATCATAACCTATAGAATCCCAATTCGTTGATTCGAGAATGAGTCATAGTGCAGATACATTCTTCGTTTGAAATAGTGTTCGGAATAATACTAATAAAGTAAGAAAAGAAAAACGCATCATTATTCTGCAATAATTAATGTCATGCCAGTGAGAGCGCTGTTAGTGAACAGATTTCAGATTTGATCTACATGTTATTTCAAGTCAGTAAATATCATATGAACATATATATACGTATAATATGTATATACATGCGGCTCGACAGCTGTATGTTCAATCGGCCATAAGTCCGGCCGTCAATACAACTAATAATAGGTACATCCATGACCCACTACACCCTTAGGCCTTAATGTCTTCATGACAAATTAACAGTTCGAATTTGGTGTTTTCAATAGTCAACAGTCACCATAAGTTCATGCATCTGCATGTTTTTTTTTTGCTACACAGGAAAACATGCTTACTGAGATACAAATTCGTTTCACAACAACATTAATAATAATTAGGGCTGGGATTTCGATGCACTTTGCATTGTTTTCCAAAGCTTACTGTGCAATGCTCGTCTTGTCACAAATTTGATTTATGTACATTTGAATGAGAATAAGAAAGTTTATTTTGCATTTTTTAGTTTTTAGGTCATTTTTTTAATTATTTAGGGCATTTTAGAGTTTTTGGAGTATTTTTTGAGTTTTTGGAAACCAAGTATGAATTTAAAATTTTATTTTAAGATTTTTACATCAACATGGTTTTTAAATAAATATAACAGATTATAAGTTGGTACTCGTAATTCGTATTCTATTATCGGACAAGGTTTGAGTAACCTCTACCCGCATTTCCTGTTAAATAATCTTAAATCGGTAAAATCGACGTCCGATGATATCGTTCAGTATCGTTTTAGATCGTAAAAGCATTTTTTTTAGGGCATTATTAAGAGTTTTTATGTCATAAAAGCATTTTTTTTGGACATTTTTCGGGGTTTTTTATGGCATTAAATAATATAAATATATTATTAATATATATTATATAAATATAAATATATAATAATAATATAAAGTTGAATAGTGCATGTTTTGGGTGCAAGGGCATATTTGGCATGTAGTCGATTTTTAAAAGTTATTAGCGCATATTATTTTGGAGAAATATTTTTTAGACAAATATTTGAAAAATGTATTGTTTATTTACATTCCCTTTAACAAAATGATAGTGTTTGTTTGAATTTATTTTTATTCTCGTGTGACTACCTAAATAGATTTTATGCGTTTGCGTTTTACGCAGTACCGCGAAACTTATAAAAGCTTTAAGCTTCACAAGTACTAATTTTGAGTATTAAAATGTACAAAAATGGATATACATATTATTATTATTTTAAAATTTGCTTATTATTTTTTTGAGTATTAAAATGTACAAAAATGGATATACATATTATTATTATTTTAAAATTTGCTTAATTTTTTTTTACATAATGCATATTTTGAGTGCATAATTTTAAAATTTTAAGGCACATAAATGCATACTTTCGAACTTTTTAGTGCATATTTTGCCAATTTTTAGTGCATGAATCATGAATGTATGCTTATTAGCTTATTTATGCATTTTTTAGGGCATGAACTTACGAGCCCTGGTCGTCACTCATCACTAGTCATCAGCAATGCGATCCAATTATATTATTAAAATAATATTTTCTACATCTTTAAAACAGCGTTTCTAAATAGTATTTATCATGGACTTTTTTTTTGTTGAATGCGACAATCTAGCAATGAAAATTATTTTAATCAATTTTAGTAAATTATATTTTTACCGATATTTTTAAATGTAAAAGTGATTAGAACCGAAAATTGTGTATTTTTATGCTTATTTCATAAAAACAATATAATATTATTAATAATGGTATTTATTCAATCATAAATTCATATTATTTTCACGGGGGGTGGCCCAGCGTCCTATTTTCCCGTAGACCAGAAGACTTATCCGCATAAACACTTTTTCCTAAAAACACGTCTTGTTCTAAGACAACAATACTGTTACTTGTTAGACTTAGAACAACAATTGGTTTGCGGACGAAATTATTATGCCCCGAACAATCGTTGGGCGTATACTATTTCATGGAAACAAAATAAAAATATGCGCTCTTCCATGAAAAAGGAATCTTCCAAATCACTAATCAGTCACTGTTTGATAAGATAAAAGCCGAATGCCGTTCCGTTTAATAAATTGATCATTTTTGGTCGAACAAAATTTTGTTTAAGTTGATTTTCCTTTTTTAGCTTTAAGTTATTTAAGATGAAGTACTTTCTAGTCATATCGTTATCGTTATTGGTGTGTTTATCTAATTGTAAGATTGAAATTGAAGAAGTTGATGAGTTTGAAGAGTTTGAGGAATTGCCCAGAACTGATGCTGACCTAAAACTCAAAGAAGAACCCTCTCCTGTTTTCGACAAGGCCGAATCCGAAATCACTGTTGAAGTATAATTGTTTCAGAAGACTATTTAAAACAAATGTGTTAACTTTTTTAACGTTTATTTCTAGGATGATGATGAATTTGAACATTTTAATGATGAAGAGGAATTCGAAGGCTTTGACACTGAAAGATTACATGTTGATGACAAGGATCCTAAAATTACCATTGCATCAGTACCAGTACCTTTCCATACCAAATGGTCGAGTTACATCATGGAAACATTGTTGGTCGTGGGAATCATTATATATTTTACCAACTTTTTTTATGGCCGATCAAAAAATGCTCGGTTAGCAGATATATGGTTCAAAACTCACAAATCATTATTAGAAGATAATTTTTCTTTAGTTGGTTAGTATGCATACATACAAACATCAGTTAAAATCAGTGTTAATAGAAATTAATGTTATTATTTCAAAATGTAGGTGATGATGGTAAAATCGAAATAGAAAGCAGTGGCTTAATCAAAGAAACTGAAAGTACTTATACATTGTGGTGTAGTGGCCGTACATGCTGTGAAGGAATGTTGGTTGAATTAAAATTTATCAAGGTAAGAAAAAACCTATGATACTGTAATATTTTTATTTTGACTTGTAAGATTTAAATAAATTAATAATCTTTTTGTTTTTTTTTCAATGTTTATTTTAGAGGCAAGATTTAGCATCCATGTTGAATCAATTTTTGCGTCCTGTAAAGGATGAAGTACATATTAAAGTTGACATGAACAAAGAAGATATGGATACATTTGTATTTTGTGTAGCATCTAAAAAAACAGCAGCTCGTTGTTCGAAAGAAATGGCTGATCTTGTAAGAATTGTCATAGTGTTTTAACATAAGTTTATTTCTAATTTTTCTTTTTTTAGAGTGTATTCTGTCCAGAGCGTAAGCCCGGAGCCAATTATGGATTAATGGATAGTTTCAGTGTACATAGTGAATTAGGAGAGGTATCTTCAACTATTTTGGATGCAAAGACTGTCAATTATATTAACAAATATACAGATGTCATAGACTGTTTACATTTTTCCGATAGATATTCAGGACTTAAATTAACCGAGTAAGTAGTTTTCTTCTAACAAATAATAACTGATAGAGTAGTGTCTACAGATACTGGATATTGATTATTGTTATTTTTCTACCCTAAATTCAATTTTAATTTTAAATTATACAATTAAATTATTAGTATACAAAAAATTAAAAAAAAAAACTTGTAGGTATTTATTGGTTTCTTTTTTTAAAAACTAATATTGTTAATAAAATAAATACTATGCATCAAATAATAAAATAATAATATGTAATATATAATTAAAATAAATAATCAATTCATTTTTTTTTTCATTTAGTGAAACTACAGTTCCCACTAAGCTACCAGCAGTAAAAAAAGTATTAATGTTCACTTTTACCATTCCTACTGATAAATATGCTGATCCTCAAGAAGCTATTAGTTCCATGTACCCTCTAATGTCTTTTGTATTCCAATGTATGGAACGTATTAAACGATTAAGAATTAGTAAAGAGGCTAAAATTAAAGCGGAAAAAAATCGATTACGCGTGGAAGAAGCATTTTTAAAAACAACTCATGCAGCTAGAGCCGAAGCTGCTGCTGCAAGAAAAGAGGAAAAGAAAAGACAGGAAAAAGAACGAATTTTAAAAGTAAAATATCCTTTTTTTTATAATTAATAAATTATTAAATTTGAATTTTTATTCGTTTATTAAGGAGGATCCAGAGAAGCAACGTAAATGGGAAGAGAAAGAGATGAAGCGTCAACAGCGGAAAAAGGCTCCAAGAATGAAACAATTAAAAGTTAAGTCTATGTAAGAAAAACGTGTCAGAAAATGTATTCATTTTTGGTGTTTTTCATCATTGGTTTTTGGTTTAATTGATGGTTAGTTAACTTTTTCTTTATTATATTATTTGTTTCATATTTATTTATTATTTGTTTTTAAATATAATTTTTTTTATATTTGTGTCATGTGCCTTGTAAAATAAATTGTATTAATATTACCCCAATCTAAATAATAATGTAATCTTTCTTTTCTTTATGTATCAAATTTAAAGTTAAAATTGGTTACCTATATTTAAATGTTAGGTATATTCAAAACAGACTGACATTCGATATAAAAAAAACATATATTATACTTAAAATGTTCTTTCTTGCTTATAAGTTATAACACTAAAATTAAATGATGTATTCGATAAGCTAAATTTATTTTATCAATAATGATTTGTGTTGATAAATATTATTGTAGAATAAAATGTGTTCATTAATGATATGAAAATTTGGAATGTTTCTTATCATTGTGTTTAGATTTATCTAGAGTAAAGATAATAAATACTCTGAAATTCATATATTTACAGACGAGTAGTTTTACCATAGCATATATATTATATATTTATTTATTATAACAGCATTATTTGTAATGTTTATTACATGAAATTGATTTAAACTAGTGTGGTATTTGGATATCACTATATTAGATATTAGAGACCTATCACAGTTTTTTATAAAGCTTGTTATTTAAATGAACTTTAATTTTGAATCATGCTCCATTAAAGATTAATGATCAAGTTAAGATTAAAAATCGAGTATAAAAATTGTATTAAATAGAATCGTGCAGCAGTGACAAAATAATATAGAATAGTAGTGCTTTGTAGTATCTATATATAATAGTTCTCAACAAAAAGTACTTATAGGGACATGTTAGAAATCTAACTGGTTCTAGCTCTGGTTTATCTTAATTTGTAAATTGTTTTATCTGAATGTACAATGTTATATACTCACATACATTTATAATTTTCTACTAATTCCCTACTAACTATATTTAATGTAACTTGGGGTTAGATTAGTAATTATAACTATAACAGTATAATGTTTAACTTGTAGTAAAAGCGTATAATACAAATGAACATTAAAAATAAAATAATCATTAATAATACTAATAAAGTTTATATATGCAGCACATTGATGTCAAATTATATCGACTGTGCTCTGTTCAATGCAACAGGAGGCAATTTGATTATGTGAACACAGGGGTACTAGAGTTGCCTCCAAAATACCCGGGAGCATAGTGAACAAAAGTACCTAACCAGATCTGGAAGGCAATTTGTGTGCACCGGTTATATATCTGACCTTTATTTTTAACAATAGGTACTTAATTATACCCATATTTTAACAAATAATATAGGTAATTATTATCTCTAATAAAAAAAACATTAGTTGAGTAGTTATATTTTAATGACAACACACTGGATGGTAAGCATTATTTTTATAATATTTTCTGGCTTTTAAAAAAAATCACTATTATGAATTATGATTTATGGCCCCATAAATTTATTTGGTCTGAATAAAGACTTATGAAGACGATTACTTATTATTTTGAAATCACAAAATGCACTGGAATTGTTTATTTTATAGTCAGAGACCAGAGTATGCATATGTATGTGCTTAGCACCCCTAAATTGTTTTCTTTTTTTATGTATTGGTAAATATGGTTTTATGAATAAAAAAAAAAAAACTAAATAGTTGTTCCTAAAATCCTATTTGTTGTTTTAGTATTTTTGCAAAATCCATTACATATGATACCCTATATAATTTGTCTATTTGTGGAACGGTTTTCGATTTGTTAATTTTATGTATTGAAAAAGATTTAACTAGTAAAAATGAAGGGATGTAGTGTGAATTTGTTTGTGTTGTATGGTGCTGCAGTAGAAATTAAAACTAGAGAAAAATGCCCTAATTTACCCGTGCTTTAAACCATGCATTAATAACACTCTGTCTAGATCGATTAAAGTTCGAAGTGTGAGAAATTCAATTGGAACAATACAAGAAATTTTTTAATGCTTCTTCAAAACGAAATTTTATTTAAAAAAAAAATTTAGGATACCAACTACATAATTACTAAGTAGTCATTGTACACGTTGGATAGAAAGACAGGATTCATTGTTAGAATTAATTAATGACTTGCCTCTAATAGTTCAAAGTTTATCAGATATTTCAACAAGGCATGATTCGGCTATTGCATCTAAAGAACATGGTCTATATAAAGTGACTACAGATTGTGAATTTATTTTTAGCACTTTTCGTTTAAACGACAATGTGTCTTACTCGACCACTAAGTATATCGTTACAAACAAAAACACTCTTAGTGTAGCAACAAGTAAAGTAAAGGAATTAAGGGTTACTCTTGGTAAAAAACGTGATGATGTCCAAAATGCATTTAAACAGATTTTTAAGAAAGCCATTAAAGTTATGGAAAAATTAGATGTAGAAGTAAGAAGACCAAGAATTACAAAAAGGCAAAAATATCGTGACAACATTAATGTGTCTGATAATGACATTTATACATACTGGCGTCTATCTATTTATATAGGTAACATTACTAGACGAAATAATTCATGATTTTGATATAAGGTTCTCTGGTGATAATATGCAAGGTTTTAATTTGAACTTTTTAGTTCCTTCTAATCTGACTCAGATAATTAATAACAGCAATCTGTTTAATAATGTAATTGAGAAAGTGTCAAATCAATACAGCAGCTTATTAAACAGTTCCCCTTATATTATATAAACAAAGCTTGAGGGAGAACTTAAACTCATAGAACATTTTTTATTGTTAAATCCTGAGTTTAAAAATATAAATTCTGTTCATGAAACCTATTGATTCAGATTACTATCCAATACTTACATAATTTATTAAAATATTAGTTACACTGCCCATTTCTGTTGCAACAGCAGAGAGAAGCTTTTCTTCTTTACGGTTACTTAAAACTCGGTTAAAGGGCTAGAATGAGAGAAGAACGATTAACTGGATTAGCACTTATGTACATACATAAAGATATTAATATTGACTAAGAAAATAACATTGAAAATATAATAAATAGATTAACTATAAAATGTAAGTGCACTACTCAGCAAGCTATTTACGTCGTCCTTTGCAGGTATTACAATATGTGTTTTGTAAAATATTACATACTGTCATCGTATTTCGTGATATTGTTTTAACTAATAAACGTTTGCGTATAATATTTTGACATGCAAACACAATTAAACCATAATACTTTCACCAATTAGTAAATACAGTGAATTCAATTCATGTTAGAAAATAACATGAATATTAATGCGAAATAATCGTTTTGAAATGTAATGCAGAAATTGCATATTTTCGACGTTTTATAATTTTGCGTCTGATTTCAAATCTGTGATAATATATAATTTGTATGGCCTTGCTGCATTATTATTGATGTCATCATCATACACCTATTATTTCCCTTATAAATATTATAATTATAATCTAATTCAATTTATTCTTAAAATCCTTATAATTATGATGATAGTTATTATTATTGTTATTTTCATTGATTATGTTCAATCTGATTAAATACATAAATCAATTCCAAAATTCATTAAGGGGGCTGGAGCGTAGCATGTTTTAAGGAGTAATATTTAGGCATTTCATATAGCATTGATATTTGGGTTGTGTCAATGTGTGAGTAATAAACGAACATTAGTGTGTGTAATCCATTATCGTGTTTATCGCGCCATCGCTAATCGACTAAAATACGAATTCTCGGAACTACGATAATAATCAAAATTAACATTTTATTTATAATATGATTATATTAACTTGCACGACCTCGTATGGTATCATTCGTTTTCACGATTCAATAATATAATATGCAACCCATATCAGTCCAATGGCCATAGCTGCCGCGGACTTAAATTTAATAAAAAAAAAAAATATAATATAGTAGGTACTATAACTAAAGTTATATCATAAATAAAAACAAACTATATAATAAATATTGAGACAATAGATATAGAATTAAACAAGACCCAACAATTTGTGTTAACCAATATTTTATTTGAATTTGTCTTTTATTAATTCTTTTAACAGATATTCCAATATATTATATTTAAAAAAGTGGTTTCTAATTGAGAGTACTCTGTATTCGATAAATTCAACAATGGATCGTGATCATTCATTACATTTCCATATTCTTCATCGGGTCCGGCAGATAAATTTTTAGTTGATCTATTTATGTATGTTTAATAACGTCATGTGAAGGGACCTCATTGATAACCGATTTTTTTCATTTTTTTATATTGTGAGGTTTTTTCCGCCGCGTAGACAACTTTGATCAAAACTTTTTACACCTGCACTCACTCATTTGAACATAAATAAATTAAATAAATCTCGATATTACTGGAATCGATAACCACTTGGCACTTGGCGGCTATAGAATACCAAATGTGGTTACTATAGTCTATTTTTCGAGAGTTGACCCACTCGCCCGACGAAAACCGGTCGCGGCCGCGCATGCCACCGCTCGTTTGAGCGCTGGTGGCGATTGTCGCGGCGGCAGCTGGTGCCTACATAGTGATTGCATTCACAACGTTCCGACGCTACCTCCGCGAACGTGCACTCCTCCCAACGATTTTGATTTCATTCTTTTTACGTTATTTTTTCATCAATATAATTCGCTATGGACAGTAGTGATGATCAGGGAATTGAAGGCGTAGCAGAATTACCATTAGTATCACCAATAAGAAAGAATCAACGCGGAAAAGTGAGTACCTTTTATAATATGAAATACAATTATTATAGTAAGTTATAACATACATTTTTTTATTTAAAATTTTTCTTTTTTTTCTTTTAGATTGTTGGTTCACGTGAGAGGTTACTCATTGTCAATATGTACAAGGCAAACATTCAGAAAGATCCGAATATGTCATTGAGGCAAATGAGGACGATTATTTCAAAAGAAATGGGCATTGGTGAATCAACAGTACACAGAACCATCAAGGAATACAATACAAGTAATGCGGTGAAATCTCCTAAACGAACCAAAGTAAGAGCACAAATGACTGATACATTCGACGATTTCGCACGGAATGCAGTCCGTAGGCACGTACACAGCATTTGGTTTCGACGCGAAATCCCTACTTTAGATAAAATATACAAAGTTGTGTCCGATGATAATCATTTGCCAACAGTATCGCGTAGTACAATATTTAAGTTGTTGAAAGAATTAAAATTTCGTTACGTTAAGAAAGGTCGTAATAGTGCTCTAACTGAAAGAACGAAATTGATACTCTGGCGAAGACGCTATTTAAGATCGATACGTAGTTTTCGTGAGGAGGGTCGTCATATATACTACTTAGACGAAACCTGGGTGAATGCTGGTGACTGCCCAAACTACGAATGGCGTGATACAACAATCACATCTCACCGTGACGCATTTCTTAAGGGAATGTCGACCGGTTCCGTAAATTCGTCTGGAAAAGGCAAGCGTCTTATTGTACTACATATAGGGTCCGAAGACGGTTTTGTTGACAATGGATTATTGTGTTTTGAATCCAAGAAGAACACCCGCGATTACCACGACGAGATGAACGGGCAAACATTTTGCGAGTGGATGGAAAATATTCTACCTCGGTTAAAAGACAACTGTGTTATTGTTATGGACAATGCGTCGTATCACTCGGTTAAATTGGACAAAGCACCAACATCGTCTACAAAGAAGGCCGATATTATACAGTGGTTAGAGGATAAAGGGGAAGTGGTGGACAGAACTATGATAGTACGAGAGCTTTTAGGCGTCGTAAAAAAAATTAAGCCACTACATGACAAATATGTTATTGACGAAATCGCCAAAGCACAAAATAAAACTATTTTACGATTGCCACCATACCATTGTGAACTGAATCCGATTGAGCTAGCATGGTCATCGGTCAAGCATCATGTCAGGATGAACAACACAACGTTCAAACTACCTGATGTAAAAAATCTTTTGATAGAGGGCATACAAAGGGTTGATGCTGATATGTGGAAGAACTTTATCAAACACACAACAACGGAAGAAAATAAATTTAGTATTATTATAGTTAGTACCTATAGTTGGAATCAACCAAAAAGTAATATTTTTTTAATGTGGCGCCGTGGCGGCATTTGGTGTATAGTAAATAGTGTAAATAGTTTTGTTTTGTAGTATTATTATTTCATTTCCGTAGTCATTAGCTCTAATTGATTTATAATCGTTCGGAATGAGGGTACTACTGTGGCTATGGCTACTAAGATTCTTAGAAATGTTCTAACGCCCATACGCGCATGCACAAGTCAATGAACACGAAGTAAATACTTTTGCTCCTGCTCTAGGACAGCAATTTTATGCAAACAGTACCAAAAGAGAAATGAAAATTCAGCTTGTTTTGATCGACTTATATTAATTTTGAAAAGATGATTATATTCGTTAGTCTATTTTCTAGGTTTGCTCGGAAGTAGATTTATGATTTTATTTTTAGTTAGTATAATATAATGCATAATAAGTTTACATTTTTCTCAAAATAAACTTATACTTAACTTAGTTGTAGATAGGGACGAAATTAAATATATAAAAATCCATTTCCGAGTAAACTTAGAAAAGAGGAAAGCAAATCGAATTCCGTTTTCAAAATTGAAATCGAGCTACTGGAAGTATGTTTAATTTTCTTTCTCTTATTGGTCTAAAATCTAAATGTATGGAAAAAATGTAGTGCTGCAGCCCCCTTAATGTGGTTTTTCATATTGAATTTCGACACTTGGACGATACTAGTTTAAGAAGAAATCACCGAAAAGGGTAAATATTTAACATTCTTCAAACCTTTAAAAACTATTAAATACTTAGATTGGCTTGAATAAAATATATTGCCAATTTGTTTCTTAGTTATGATCGAATTGATATAATAAAATACATAGTGAGTGTTGTCTGACGATATTTGCACGTTCCTATCGACAGAGCAATCTTCCTATACAACATACATTTACTCATTTACATTTACATTTAAGTATTTCCTTCATTCATATTAATAGAACAATATTATCAATTATCATTTAACGTTTACATTTAATTTCATATTTTCCTCGATTCATATTTATTGAACAAAAATATTTTTTATATTGTTGAAGACCATGACTTCAAATAAGCGAAACAATTTAAGTACGTATGTTCTAAAGTTCTAATGTTTAATATATGTCGATTATTTCAGATTTTATTAAAAAAATGCGTGTTACTTACTACAGAGGCATGTTAGATAAAGTAAATTAATTAAAAGCTCTTCTGTGTAGACGAAGCACTTTTGAAACTTTTAAATTTTAGTAAAAAATGCATTGAGAATTGTAAATAAAACTTTTACTAATATGTGTTGCTCAGTTTACTTTTTATCCCTGAAACAATTTAAAATAAATTCGCAATAATTTGTTTTAAATTTTTTTCTCAGGTGTGATTATGAAACCAAAACTGGCAATTCGGATGAAAATACATCGAGTAAGATTTAACCTTGTATTGAATTTTAAGTTATATATTTAGAAGTAAGTTTTAATATTTCCAAATAATCAAAACTTTATTAGTAAAAACTAACCCATTGAAAATTGACAGTAATTAAATATGGAACAGTGATGAATTCCAAAATGAAAATGAAAATAAAAACAATTCGTATTGTTTACTTTTTCTCAATTTATTTTGACTTAATTGTATTCATAATTAATCGATTCAGATGCGGCCTCTAATATTTATACTGATGTATAAATTGAGTATTCACATAACTAATGTACTAAAGTTAGTGCTGAACGTTCTTTAGTCCAAAGATAAATAATTATAAAAACATTTAAAAGGAAAAAAAGTATAGTGCAAGAGTCGACAAGAGCCATATTTTTTACACAAATATTCACTGATGGTTGCATAAAATATTAAGAAAACAATTTATTGAAAATAACGAAATTAAAAATAAATTTAATAAATAATAGGTAGAAAATTTGGAATAAAAAGAACATATTAATTGTTATATTGCTCGGTTGTCCGATTATCGACTAAAATCAAATACAGTATATCAGTAGAGACGCATTTTAAAAATTACGAGTCGACTGTGATAAGATCGTAGATAATGACATAAAACTATGATTTTAGCTGCCCGACATCGAAGGACTAACGGAAGAGGAGATCAACAGAGCGTCCACTTCCGTTAAGACTAAACGCCGTGTGGCACATGTGCCAAAATACCCGCTTGTTGTTAGGCAGCCTGTAAGACCGGTAACAGCGGCGACTGCGGTGATGGAAGTGACTGAAATACCCAAAGAAAAAGAAGTTCCCCCAATGAAAATACTATCCGTAAGATTATAAATGACAAATAAGTAATGTAATAGTCAAGAAGAATTATACCACTGATGGATTTGCTATTTGTTAAAATGTCCGTGAAACGCATAAAAAAGAAAAGATAAAAAAATTTTAATATTTACGTATTTATTATTAATATACCCATGTTGGTTTGAAGCTAACATGGCTTACAAATCGCTACTAATTACTTAAATGAAGAACAATATTACCAGATAGATTCAATATTTATTTTGTGATAAATGCAAAATGTTCCATTATATGGACTGCGAATTGCAACTTTTATAAAAACGATAAAAATATAACACATTGTCTAAAAGGCGTAATATTTATACTTTTATTGATGTACCGACTATAATTTATATTCATTGATTGTATCTAAACATAAAAAATAAATAAATACGTTTATATATTTAAACTTATGCTCATGAAAAGTAATTGGAAGTTTATTTTTAGAGCTCAGAACTGAATGCATATATGAACCGCCCAATAAAAGAACGGAAAATAAGGACAGAGGTCACAGTGCCTTGGGCGTATAGACATCCTACGTCGAGTTCAGGTAGAAGACAATTTATTAATATCAATCATTTTTTTTGTATAAATACCACTTTTTATCACTCCACTGAACATTTTCAATTTTCCTTTCTCTTTCACATGTAACACATAATTATTTCACATTGGATTTTCATTTAAAAGACCCATCCCTTTTTACGGATTGTGGAATCTCGCCGGAACAAGGAGTTTCGTTCGTTTTTAACGGTTACTCTTTTGTAGTAATCGGTATTTCCATGTCAGTTTATACCTTAAAGGGAAGTAGATTTTGTCAAGTCTTGTTTATATTTCTAGTTGGTGCAAAAGTTAAGGATATTAAAGCAAAGAAAATATTCGAAATCAAAGAACGGGCTTTGTCCGTAAAAAAAATAAGAAAAAACGCCAAAAAGTTTATATTATGAACAAAGGTATAAAAATTATTTAAAAATTATTAACTTCAGGTTATGGTTTTATTAACTGGATGGGGGTAATCTGATATTAATATAACTATTTTCAATATTGCTACTATGTCACCATTCTTATTTTTTAGACTTCAATAAAATCCAAATACTTTAATAATAATTTATTTAATTATTCTAATCAATCATGCGTGCAAGCCAATGATTGTTAATTTTGATATAACGCAGTTACGATGTATGAATTGAAAACTTGTTAAATGTTGGTAAATTATTTGTTTTTTTTAAGTTTCCGGATTTATATAATATTTTAATCATTTTAATAAGAATGTTCTTACTTTTCACACATTTAGATTCTCATCGTTACCACCAGGGCAATGGAGGCGTTCTTCACATACAATAATGTTGAAGATACACGTTCCAGATTTTAATTTTTATGTAATTAATACTTCGGAACACATTTGTTTCTAAAAATAATAAAGATAATTACAACTCATGATTCTTTTTTTTACATCAAAATGATTAATTTATTGATATTTTCTTTAACCTAAGGAGAATATTCATTCTGGGATGGAAAAAAATACATATTTACTATATTTACTCCAAAAATGAAGTAAAATGTTCTTTAAACATTTTCATAAAAAACTAACAGTCTTTTTTTTTTAAGACCGTGTTTAGCCATTGTCACGAAGTCGTTGTAGTGAAGTACTCGACTTTAATAATAAAAAAATAATAAGTGAAAATGAGTTTATTGTAATTTAAATTATACGGATACCAAAAAATAAATGTGCTCGCGATGGGCGACGTGTCGCTCGTATCGCGATCGTGCAAGTGCCGATATAAACCGTTCCAAGTCGAGACCGGCCGATATCATAAAGGCGATAAGACACGCGTACGCGACATACCGCCCGCCTTGAAACATCGTTTCAACAAATAATAATAATAATCTTCCGATACAATCAACAAATAATAATAATAATCTTCCGATACAATCAACAAATAATAATAATCGTGTATAGCTAACAATAATAATAAGAATAAATCTGAATCATACAAAAAATAATTAATCGTGCATCGTGGACAATAATAATAATAATAAATCGAAATCATACAAAAAATAATTTATCAAAAAATGACAAGTAAATACTTGTTACAAATAATTAACATTTTACATAATATTTACAAGTTTCGCGACAATTCATAGATTTCCCTCAAACGGTAACGGACATAGTTTCCGTACCACTCGTTTCATTACGCCCTCCATCGTGCGAACTGTAGCCACCCGAATCACCCCATCAGAACCCTGGTGAACTTCGAGCACACGACCAATCTTCCAACGGAGCGGAGGGAGGTTGTCATCACACACCAAAACGATCGTGCCGATTGATAGAGTGGGCCCCTTGGACTGAAACCATTTTTCACGCACTTGCAATTGATGCAAGTACTCGCGCTTCCATCGCTGCCAAATCTGTTGAACGAGTTGACTGACCCTTCGCCATCGTGATAGCCGGTTCGGTGGTGTCATTGAGACGTCGCGTTCGGGTAACGCTAATAGTGAGTCACCAATTAAAAAATGTCCGGGTGTGAGTACAGACAGGTCAGATGGGTCGGAGGATAAGGAAGTAAGAGGACGGGAATTTAGTATGGCTTCTACGCGAACGAGCACAGTGTATAATTCCTCATACGTGAGCGCGGCATTACCTATAGTTTTATATAAGGGCGTTTTAACAGATTTAATCGCAGCTTCCCACAGACCGCCGAAATGGGGAGAACGTGGCGGAATGAAATGCCAACGTACGCCAAATTTATTCAAGTTGAGTTGCAGTTGTTCCATGTGAGCGTCGGACAGGAATAACTCTTTTAACTCTCGAAGTCGATTATTGGCACCTACAAAGTTGGTCGCATTATCAGAATAAATGTCCGTGCATACTCCGCGTCTACTGAAGAATCTATTGAGGGCGTTCAAAAATGCTTCCGTGGTCAAATTGCTCACTAATTCTACGTGTATGGCCTTAGTTACGAAACACACCCAAACGCATATGTACGCCTTATCAACCGGAGCCTTGCGTCGTAAACTCGATTTTACGTACACGGGACCGGCGAAATCAACACCACACTTGGAAAAGGCTCTAGCAGGTTCCACGCGGTCTTTCGGCAAATCCCCCATAATTGGCTCCATGACTACTGGTTTATATCTAAAACACTTGACGCATTGTCTCATAACCTTTCGCGCGATATTTCGACCGTTCATTGGCCAGTACTCGAGACGTACATTTGCTAACATCGCTTGCGGCCCTCTATGTAGTGTTTTCTCGTGTTCGGCCACAAAAACAAGCCGCGTAAAAGGACTATCGGCCGGTAACAAAATCGGGTGTTTTTGAGGGATGTCGATTGCGCTAGAGTTTTTTAGTCGACCACCCACCCTAAGTAACCCGTCCCTGTCTGCAAACGGTTGAAGTCGCAATAAGTTGTTATTTGATTTTAATGCGCGGGAGTTGATTAAATCATTTATTTCTTTCCGCCACGAGTTGCCCTGTACCAATTTGATTACGGTAACTGTGGCTCTTTTGATCTCGAAGCAATCTAACAATCCAGTTCTTTTTTCATTTTTCTCTCTTGCGTTGTGTATAAAACGTAAACAGTACGCGATTACGTGTAATAATTTTGACATCGACGAAAACTTGCTTAAAACAGATATATCACATGTTGTCGACATTATCGTAATCTTGCTACTTGTTTTTTCTTCGGATGTACAGTCGATGGTCTTTAATAAATCCGAATTGATCTCAGGCCATTCTCTCACTTCGGCCGATAACCACTTTGGTCCGCTCCACCATAATTCCGAGTCGATTAATTGACACGCTGTACAACCTCGCGATACTATATCCGCCGGGTTGTCATTCGAATTAATATGACGCCATTGTGATATCGAGGACAATTCTTGGATCTCGCTAACACGATGACCAACGAACGTTTTCCATCTCGACGATGGAGCTGATATCCAATTTAATACAATAGTAGAATCAGTCCAATAATACGTAGCGTCGACTTGTAATTGTAAGCATGGTATATACTTGGCGGCCAAACGGATCAGTAACACGGCAGCCAACAATTCTAACCGTGGTAATGTAATTACCTTTAACGGTGCAACTCGTGATTTTGAACATATCAAACTTGTTTCTGTAATACCATTTTCGCCTATGGTACGGATATATAGACACGCTCCGTATGCGTGTATGGATGCGTCCGCGAAACCGTGTATTTGAACTGGAGTGTTTTTGTTCGAGTTGGTTATTAATCGCTTTATCACTAATGAATTGATTGATTCCAATTCTTCGCGAAATCCTCGCCATTCGGTGGTCAATTCATTAGGTAATGTATCGTCCCAACTAATATTAATTTGCCATAGTTTTTGCATAATTAACTTAAGACGCACAATCACGGGACTAATAAGACCTAACGGGTCGAAAACAGACGCTATTTCCGCGAGTATATTTCGTTTCGTGACGCGTGTATTACTGTATCTCGCAACTTTGTATTGATATGAATCATTATTTTTGTTCCAATACACGCCTAATAATTTTTTTACACTATCTTTTTCGATATCAGCTGTGCTATCTTCATCGGTATTTACCTCGGACGTATCTAAACCTTGTATTAGATCGGATTCGTTGCTTGCCCACTTGCGCAACTCGAAACCCGCGCTGTCTAACACCCTTATAATTTCGTCGCGTAGCTTTATAACCTCTTTGACCGTGTCCGCTCCGCTCAACAGATCGTCCATATAAAAATCTTGCTGTAATGCACGACAGGCTGACGGGTATCGATTATATTGCTCTTCGGACAATTTCCGAAGGCAGCCTGTCGCCAAATATGACGCCGTAACCACTCCGTAAGTGATTGTTTTTAAACGATAAATCCGTATTGGCTGATCGGGCCTTGGACGCCATAGAATTCGTTGCACATCCCTTTGTTGTGCGGTTAGCCAAATCTGTCGGTACATTTTTGTGATGTCGGCGGAAATCACATATTTGTGCGTGCGGAATCGCGCCATAATGCATACCAGGTCTTCTTGAATGCTCGGGCCTTTGAGTAATACGTCATTCAGGCTCGCGCCGGAGCTTGTCTGACAGGCGGCGTCGAATACCACACGTAACTTGGTCGTGCTACTACTTTCTTTTAAAACAGCATGGTGTGGTAAATAATTGTGTTGAATATAAACGTCGTGTTCTTCTGGTGGTACGAGCTCCATGTGTTTCAACGATAAATATTCAGTTAAAAATTTCGTATACTCATACTTTAGTCCGTCGTCAGCCGACAACCGTCTCTCAAGCGACAAAAATCGTCGTAACGTGGTATCATATGAGTTCCCTAGCTTGGGCGAGTCCCGAAATGGCAAAGATACAATGAACCGTTTATCGGACGCCCGTTCAACGGTGTCCTCGAAATGACTCATACACACCTTTTCTTCCGTTGAGTATACCTTTTGTTGTATTTCTTCCAAACGCCAAAATTTCGCAATTTGTTCTTCCAATTGATGCCTAGTACTAGTGACCATCGCGAAACTTTTAGTCACTGTTCGAACGTGTTTATTCTCGCTCGGTACGGTTCCCGCTACAATCCAACCCAGTAACGTCTTTTGAATTACGGGGCCCTGTCGTACAGGTTTTATTCGATCCGCGCATATTAAATCGAAAAATATTTCGGACCCTAATATCATATCTATTTTTTGCGGCGTGTTAAACGATGGGTCCGCGAGTTGAATGCCCTCAGGTATTTTTATATTCGACGCGTCGATGAAGGTCACAGGCAAATAACCAGTTAATTTGGGCAAAACGATAAAGTCCAAATGCGCCTCGTACGCTGTCGTCCGCGATTTAACTTTCGTCGATACCAGGTATGACGCGGTGTGGCTCGAATTATTGATACCGATAATCGAGTAGTCATTCTTCATGCGTTTTAATCGCAGCTGCCTGGCCATTAATTCGGTCATAAAATTATTCTGCGAGCCCGAATCAAGCAATACTCGACACAATATAAATTCATTTAAATCATTTTGGGCTAATATAACCGCCGTTGATAATAATATCTGACTACTTACACTCGTGTGCGACGCGTGTGCGCTAACGCTCGGGGCCGGCTGAACATCATTTGTGCCGTCGTTATCGGCGTCACGATTACCTATTATTGCCGTGCTCGTCGTCGGGTCTATCGTCTTATCGTACTTGTTATTACGTGTTACTATATGCAAAAGACCGTTGTGTGGGCGTTCGCATTTCGGACACTTTCGATTGTTGCACTTCTCTCCAGGATGCAGCCGTAAACAAATTTTGCATAATTTGAGTTCTTCAATTTTCTTAATTCGCTCGAAAATTGATAATTTTAAAAATACCGGACATCGATAAATTGAATGCGGCGATTTACATACATAACATTCTATCTCTCGAGTGACCGATAACGACGTAGATTTTTGAATATGTCCCTTTCCCTTGTTATATTGTTCACGGGTGACTTTTGAATTATTTTTACTATGACCGGTCGACTCCATGGCCTCTAACATCCGAAAGCGTGATTGCAGAAATTTAATTAATTGTTCAGCCGACATATCTTGTGCCTTGTGCGATTCTATCTCCCATTGCCGCAGCGTTGAGCAATCCAATTTAGTAGTTATCAAATGTAATAATAATGAGCCCCACTGGCACGGGTTCTGTTCGAGTGTTTCGAGAGCTTTGATATGACCCGAAAGTGTATCATACAATTTACGCAACTGGTTTGACGACTCGTAACGTATCGGCTCTATTTCAAAGAGCGCCTTCGTGTGCATTTTGACCAATATTCGTTTGTTGCTGTATCTTTCTATCAAACTGGCCCAGGCCTTATAATAATTATCGGCCGTGGTTTGCATAAATTGGATGCTTTTTTCTGCGTCGCCACTTAATGACGACCGCAAATAAAAGAATTTTTGAATTTCACTGAGTGAGTCGTTACTGTGAATCAGCGCAGTGAATATATCCTGAAAGGATGACCACTCTGTATATTCCCCGGAAAAGGTAGGGATCTTTAGCGCAGCTAATTTTATATTCGAAAGGGCAAATCCAACACTATTTGTTGGCGTGGCAGTACTAGGTGTGTTATCCGAAATTTCCGCGGTGTCGCTTTGAGTCGATACGCTCTTTATCAACTTATCACACGCGGCCATATAATTGAAATATTGCTCTTCAAACTCGTACCTATAATTCTCGCTCTCGTCGGTAATTCCCCTGTCGTCTTCGATCCGCGATTGAATTTTATTGATATCGTCCCATACTTGTCTAATCTTCTCTTTGCGAAGCGTGAGCTGTTCTAAATCAATATTATTTGGGTTTTCCTTGATATAATTGCCGAACCGAGTCAGTTGGCCCTTTAATTGGCCACGGCGGCTAACTAACGTGGCTATATCCGCCATAATTTATAGCGCGTGCGAACGAATATATTTTAAGCCGAGTGCTTATATTATTTGATTCGCGAAAGTAAATCGACTGTGCTCGAGAACGCGAGAAACCACCACCATAGGATAGGAAATATAAATAAAAAAGAATAATAATAAAGGATTCTGACCTGACCTGACTTGACTCGACTTTCTGCCGAACTTGAACCGCGGATCTGGCACCGCTTACAATTCGACGACTCGTAGTCCGTGTGACTTGACGACTTGAAACCAAAATGCGTGAAACGAAACTTCACGATTGGCAAAGTATACGATAATATAACGCACTAAACTTTATTTAAACTTGAACGTGTAGACTTGCGGTACCGAAACGCACTAAATTACAAAAAACTCTCGCTAATTCACTCTATCAGGCTCGAAGGACCATGTCGCGAAGTCGTTGTAGTGAAGTACTCGACTTTAATAATAAAAAAATAATAAGTGAAAATGAGTTTATTGTAATTTAAATTATACGGATACCAAAAAATAAATGTGCTCGCGATGGGCGACGTGTCGCTCGTATCGCGATCGTGCAAGTGCCGATATAAACCGTTCCAAGTCGAGACCGGCCGATATCATAAAGGCGATAAGACACGCGTACGCGACAGCCATTAACTTCATAATATATCAAAAGATAATTTTTTGTATATTAATTAATTCCGTTAGTTGATATATTTTTAAACATTAAAATGTTATTAAATTGTTTTTTTAAGTTAAGTACCCAGATATTTATATAAGGATAAAAATAAATAAATAACTACAAAATTCACTCCGAAAAGTTGATATAACGTACAAGAAGCTCATAAAATACTAATCGTCTTAGGCAATTTTATAACAGGCGCCTATCATAATTTGTAATAAATTGTAAAGTGAAAAATAATCGATAATTATAATCATTACTATCAAACTTGATTTAACCCATAATTCACTAAAAAATATTAAATATTTGCCTTTCCCCTTTAATTACTTTGACTACATTACTACATTACTAGTGACTAGACCATTTTAACGTTTTATCGTACAGTACAATAAGACCACCTATACATAGGTAAGCACGCGTGCAAAAATCTTCCATAAAGTATCGGAAGCCCAACCTAACCGCGTTTGATCGCCCTTAGGCCTCTTTCACACAGTCCGTTTCTTTAACGGCAACGGAAACGGATCGGATAAAAATAGAAAACGGACAATATTTTCACACATTCCGTTTAACTAACGGCAACATTGACTTTTATTATAATTTACTACTCGATATTATCCAGTTCCAATCGGTACGTTGTGTGCAAATATTGTGAAGTTTTTGTAATCATGTTGTTAAAACAGCAATCAAAAAAGTTATTAATTTTATACTTACTTTACCGAAGACACAAACTAGTAATAAGACCTAACAGAAGAAAGCATTGGGTTCATTCAATATTACAAAATCTCGAAAATTTGGGTGTTTACAAAACTTTATATAATGAATTAAGGTGTGACCCAAAAAAATTCTTTAATTTTTTCCGAATGTCAAGTAATCGGATATGAGATCGGAAAGTGTGAAAGGTTATATCTTTTAATATAGTCTCGATAAACGGTTCGTTTGAAAAACGTTCCGACGACGGAAAAATATCGAGGCAATCCGTTGATTCATCCGATAACAGGCCGGTGGGTTATTTGTCCGTTGGTTAAAACGGATAGTGTGAACGGATAGTATAAATAACTATGTTTCTTATCTACTCCGTTTTCTATTTTTATCCGTTCCGTTTCCGTTGCCGTTAAAGAAACGGACTGTGTGAAAGAGCCCTTAGCGAGCGCCGGCTAAACGCAACGGAACCGCACACGGAACTGTCGTGTCAATGCATACGTGTGCAATAAATACTCACACTGAATGTTTCCATGCACACATAGGTGTGAGCGTCGGATGTACGCTGTTCCCCGTGAAACATTCGGATGTTTACTACAAATTATCGCCGATTTTTACCCTTTTGGCTTTCAAACATTTGCGTAATAACACGCCGGAGGGGGTGGAAATGCATCAAGCCGTCAACCAAATTAATAAAAATTAATAATAATAATTAAATGGTATATAGTTACAATATTAGTAAATCAGACTTGGCTAAAAACAAAATTTTCCGTGTTTATTATTTTTTAAATAAGTTTGATCGAAATTGAATACTGCGTCAGTATATTTCTTGCCTGCGACTGGTGCGGTTGTGTTAAATATTATTTCTTAAACCGTGTGATAAGTGTTTTAAAATGATTTAGCGCACATAGTTTTTCTACAGTCTTAAAAAGTTTTGATTTTTTTTATAGTGTGTAAATTTAATTTCTTTCGCAGTGTTTTAATTTTTTTAGTGTGCTAAATAGTGTTAGTTTTTTTTTTCGATATAATTCGTCAAGACAATGCCGTCATATTCGAGGAGTGACAAGATTGCTGGTCAACGAGACTACAAGATTTTTGGATCATTGGGTCAATTTATGGAAAAGAAGCATTTGTTCGAGTTTTGGTGATATGACTTATATTTAATTACTCATACGCAGTAGCTAATCGGTTATTGGTAGGTAGGCATAGTATTAAGATCGTGGATTAGGCCTACTGGGGAAACCACGTTAAAAAAAACGCTCCTAGTGTAATACCTCATGCTTTTGGAACTTTTCAACAAAAGCTAAGGTGGTGTGGAAACTTACACGCATTGTCAGCGCTCGTTAGTCTTAGATAGTCGGTACAAATCTGTTCGATGTGATAATTGTAAGTTATTTAAATTTGTACGGTTATGTAGGTTATGACTTTTCCTTAATAATTTATACTTAGAAAAATTAATCGTATACCAATTGTATCATATGGTGTGTGTATGTATTTTTACCCTAACCGAGATGGACCTACTACAGGATATTTTCAGTATAGAAACCCATTTTTTAAGTCGTAACAAATAATACTCGACGGTTTAAGTAAAAATACTTAAAATCGACATATCATTTTATTTTGGGGTCAACTATACTGAAAATTGTGACGAAACCGTTTTATTATTATTATTTCAATAAATTGGTCTTAGGCCCTGTTAAAAAATTTACAATGATCGTTCGAGGACAATTCAACCTTTTTGTTGCATCGAATCGAATCGAACATATCACGAAAGACTTCACAAGATCTTTTACAGTTATTTCAATCGAATAGGAACCATACGCGAGATAAAATAAACACGAATGTATTTTAAAGCTTTTATGTACAATAATAATGAAATAACCAAAACTGTATATTTTTTATGTATTTTTTACGAAAATTATTATAGATAAGATGTCTTAATATTCCGCAATTATTTCTAAGTTTTAAAAAACTAAAAACATAGCAATATAATAAATAAATAAATATATAGAATCCGTCCTCTACAAAACCAATAACATACTTTTAATCGTTATTTTTTTGTTTTTTTCAAGTTTTTTTTCGTTAGATACGAGTACGTCAGTAATAGTAATAAATAATAATATTATAATATTATAATATTATCAATAATAGTTCAATAATTAATGATCAAAAGGAAAATTTCATATTCAACCTCATAAATATTTATAAAATTCAACGTTTAGAAAAGTTTTCGGCGTATCCGCTGTCGTCCACGCATAGCCTTGGCAATCAGGCCATCAAACAAGTTAAAATGGCTTTTTTAAGAAGATATCCTCTTTTGTGTGACTACGTCAGAGTGCTGCACAAAAAAATTAAACCATTTAAAACTAAAAATACTAAATGAATATTTGAATAATAAAGATTCAAAAAACTTTTATAAGCTGTAACCTGTGTTTTCTATTATTTAATTTCTTCGTGCAATAGCCAATCATTTTTTTTTTCTAGGTAGAACGTGCAAGTTTCCTCACCACCTTAGCTGTTGTTACACGACAGCAATATATATTATTGTGTAATAATAGCATGAGGTATTACACATGGCGCGTTTTTTTTAACGTGGTTTCCCCAGTAGGCCTAATCCACGAACTTACTTATACTTATACTTACTTACTAATAACCGATTAGCTACTGCGTATGAATAATTAAATATATATCATATCACCACAACTCGAACATAAGCTTCTTTTCTTTAAATTGACCAAATGTTCCACAAATCTTGTCTTCTCTCGTTGACCAGCAATCTTGTCACTCCTCGAATACGACGGCGTTGTCTTGATGAATTATATCGAAAAAGAAAAAAAAGACTATTTAGCGCACTAAAAAATTTAACACTGCGAAAGAAATTAAATTTAAACACTATAAAAAAAACAAAACTATTTTAGACTGTAAAAAAACTATGTGCGCTAAATCATTTAAAACACTTATTACACGGTTTAAAAAATAATATTTAATACAACCGCACTAGTCGAAGGCAAGAAATATACTGATGAAATCTTTATTCTCGATTTAACACATAAGAAAAATAACAAAAAGAAACATTTTGTTTTTAGCCAAGTCTGATTTACCTATATTTTTAATTTACAACATATTATTATAAACATATTATTATTATCACAATTTGTAAATTTGATAGATTTAGACATGATTACTAAACCGAATAACTGATAAAATTAACTTTTCCTAATCGTTTTGTACGATAAAATTCGTAGTATAGGTGTATACCGTAGGTGTTGAATACTACTTCATTCTAATGTAATGTCAGAATACGCGAATACGAAAAAATGACGTGTATCGTCAAAATAAATAACACATTCGGGTGGCATTTCGTTCAAATAAATAACGCTTTAATTGACACGTATTAAACAATGTGTAGAGCATATAAGTAAACCCGACATTTTTTAGAAGACCTTTGACCAATTAAAATAATATTTTTCCAAAACGATAAAAATGGTAGGTTTTCACTCCGTGTGCGTTAAGCACTGTTATGTGACGTAATACACAGTAGCTTTAGCGAAACACCAACACGTATGTTTTAATACACGTTTAATATCATGTCAATTGTACTTTTTCCGAAAGCGACCTAGGTAGATAATAGCTTAAAATACAATATTGAATCGTATTAGGCTTAAGTTTTTTTTTTACACTCCGATGCGTGTTATCTGCGAACGAGAATCTTGTACGCGGTGACAGGAATATTTTTCATGTTGCAAAAAAAGTTCAATTGGTGGCGGTTGACGGATTTATGCGTTTCCGCCCCCTCCGGCGAGTCATACGCGATCATTAAAATGCCGAAAAGAGCGAAAAGCAACGACAATTCGACATAAACATTAAGATGTCATACAGGGAACCTATGTACACGAAGAGTATGTTTCCATTATGTCTACTTTCAGTAACGTGCGTGCGTGTGTGCGTTTGTGAGTATTTGTTATTCAAGCATGCTTTTACACGGCAGCTCCTTGTACGATCCTACGGTGTTTTGCTTTGGCCCGTCCGCCATTTGATTTGATTTAAACTACTCTCCCTGTAGACGCAATCGGTCCAATATTATGTTATTACTTTACCAAATTTCAATTTCCTTTGGGTTTTCACAAAAATGATATTTTAAAATACCCAAATCATGACCCATTTAATTAATTGAATAATCAATTTTGTACATTTAAATACAAATGTTCAGTCATATTAATATTGTTGTTTGATAGTAGGTATAAAATTTTTTTTCTCCTAGAAATAATTTCCTGCGGGAGTCCCAGATCCCTTTTCGAATTTGAATTTTGATATTTTCAACTTCTAATTTATATAAATAATTGTAAGTATAATTTATAATATTATTGACTCACATTTCAGTTTTTTTACTTATTTTTAACAATAAGTAGGTAATGCTTTTCATAATAAATTATTCTACATAAAAAAATATATTATTTAAAAATATGTGAAGATGGATGGCTATACGTATAAATAATTGTAATAATCACTAATACAGATTAAAAAGTTGTCTAAACTTTGAATTTCAAAATTGTGTTGAACTATATGTAACCGGTTGTAGCATAAGGCAGAAAATAAATTATATAACTTGAAATTGCCCGCTGAATTAACAATAAATAAATATGCAAACAAATAACTACGCAAATCGTCTGTATGTTTTAAAGTTAATACGATGTATATAAATTGTAGTTTATAAAGTGCAAAATTAGACTTGGTTAAACTATAGCTATAACCGTCCAACTATAAAACATCGGGTTATATTTCACAACTGCAGTTTTTTGCATATTATAATGATTATAATATAATGTTTGCTCATTCACAAGATAAATTTATAAGCAATAATATTGAGTATTATAATCTATTCATTTTAAGTGTCTATAAAATAGTTAAAGCTTGTAACCATCTTCGTTTGTGCATAATAATGCAGATTATACATTTAGACGAAGGTGGACTGAGGACTGATCGGTACAGGAAATTCGAAAATCTTACGTCCAAATTGTATTGTCATACTTAATACACTTAGATCTATAATTAAATAATAATATAAATATAATATAATATATATATAATAAATATATTATAAGGGTTATCACAACAATAAATACGAAAATGCAGGCAACGTAATTTGTTGGTGGGATATAATGTTTTGGCCGCTAGAATTTTTCCTAAAATTCTAAATTTTTCCCTAGCCGTGCAGAACACGCCTATCCGCCCCTGAGTAACATGCTGTATTTTCATTATTGTTAGTAATTAATTATTTACATTATACTTGTATTGAATTATACAGAGTTCGATAATACTATTATCATTAAGACGGCGCAATGCATAGGCAATTGTATTGCACAAATGTAGAGGGGTACGACTGTCTTACAAAACTAATAAAATGTATACACGTTTATGTATATGCAATTTATTTTTACTTCACGATTAACGAGCGTGTTTCAAGAATTTTATGGTTTCGTTACTTAGTTCAAGATATGATAAAAAAAAAACATAATTTTGTGAAACCGACACGTCGTAATCATCTCATGACTTCGTCCAGAATTTAAAACTGTTCGTAATAGCTAAACCGTTAGAAGCGTGACGTTACCTATTATCAGTCTCACGATTCCAATGTAACGGGGACGATTAAAATGTTTAAAATACCGTATTAGAGTCCGAGTGAAGAAATGTCGAGCGCATTGTATGAACCAAAAAACTTATATTATTATATTTAAGAGACCAAATATCAAAATTATATTAATGCGTGTAACATTAAATGTGGCAGATTTTTCTAAGTACTACAATGAATGTTTATCTTTGAAAATACCAGTATTCACATATCCAGTTGAAAGAGTCTATCTTGAAGATATTTATATATATTTTTTATAATTGCTTATGTTAAGTTTTTCTAATATTATTATTTATTGAAAACATGTTCCGGTATTTTCCTAAAAAGATTCTGAGACCACGCAAATCAAAACCGGGTAACCCATTTCTTGACTTTGTAGTTCCTCAGGTTAAGTAGGTATATTATTGAAAATATTTTTCTATGCACTGGTAACATAATTTAAATTTATAAATAGTTTACTTTTTTGTAGTTAAATGAGATATTCAATAAATATCCTGTAGAAATATTGAATTTGTTAGAAAATTAATCATCTGAAGACATAGATTATTAGTTGATTTTAGAACTTATAAATTACATTTGCAATTAAATTAAAACTGTTCAATTTTGACTTTGTTCAATATATTTGAGATTTTATATAAAGTTGAACTTTGTCCAGAGTCAAACTTATTAAGGGGAATCCCGAAACACCTATATAAAATATTTAAGGGGCCACAACATATATATTGTAACGTGTATTATAGACCCTCTGCACTTCCATAGTTTGTAGGTGTTAACGATGTCCGATTTCAATTTTTAGAACATTACTGAAATCATTGATATGTGTACTGTGCATCTACCGGATGATTTAATGAAATATTGGTCGAGAAGTTAACTACTAATTGTTTAATATTTAATTTCTTATACATTTGGTTTAGCTATAAAATCGGAAAAAACGGTTCTTTTTAAAAATCATCCGGTCAATGCACAGTTTAACTTATCCTCTTTAATATTGTTCAGGGGTGTTATACTCAAAAGCTGATTTTTAGACTAAAAAAAAAGGAAATACGGAAATGTGTTTTAACGAAAATTTGAAAAATATATTTTGTGGTATGTGCTGCTGTTACGCCGAGCCTGGCCGCGGTCGTCGGAAATCGTGTTATCGTTTACGAAATATTATTTTTAGACAGCTTACCTATATTGTATTTAGCAATTAGCCGTTTCAGCCACTCGCTATCGCGAACATATATAAATATCATTCGAATATTCGATAACGATTGTCGATTTCATTATTACATTACGAGAAAGTAGAAAACATGATACTAACAACATATTATTTTTATTTTTAATTTGTACATTGGTAGAAAATATAATCGATACTTTTATCATCAATTTTATTTTTACGTATTTTTCTAAAATAGGTACGATAGAACGATAACATGTTGTCAATTATTTGTCATTGTCATATTTGCAGTATCGTTATTCGTATGCTTTTCAATTTTATATGATTATTATTTATTAGTACCTAATATTATATTTTAAAATAGTGATAATATAATTATACAGTTATTTTTACTATTAATATAGTATTTACATAATATAGATCTCATAAAATAGGTAGTCTTGTTATTAGTCATAACACCATGGGCAATAAGAAACATGGCAAAAAATACAGAGGCTTTATGTCTAAAGATAGCAATAAACCGAGGAAAGCAAGTCTTAACTTAAACAAGCGTTGGGATAATAGGTATGCATAAAATAATATTAAAAATTATAAGCATTTTGTATAATTTAATATATGAAGTGGATAGGTCATAATACAAATAGGTATAATATATTCGTATTTTCGATAGGTATACAACACGTCTAGTTAGTGAAACTGAAACAAATAGCGATTTATTATCGACAAATTTAATTACCAACGATAATTTATTATTATTTTTATTATTATAACCATTAATTAATGTATGACCCGTATAAGAAATAAATTAATAATACGAATAATTTGTATTATTATATTATAAAGTAGTACAATAAATCTTTATATTTTACTGTATACCTTTTTTTGTTTTTCTATTTTACTCAAATATCACCTGCAGTATCATGATTTAGGATGATTAGGTGATCTGAAATTAGTCTAAGGTCTGAATAGGTACTGAATAAATATAAGTCGTCAATAAAATAATGTCACAGTTATTAAAATTTTAAGTAATAAATGTAATATAATTTAGGGTGTGATGTACAATTGCAAGTGTTAATGTAAATAAATATATAAACAGGAGGTATAATTTGCGCCGCGGCAGTACGTGAATAACAGTACACTATGCCACTATGTAACATTTTAGATTTTTTTGATTATTATATAGACTAGCTGAATTACCCGTCGTTGCCGGGTTTAAGTATAAAAAATGTCTACAGCCCAACTTTAACCGGACGGCCGCAGACCAAGACAGACGATTAATTTTAATAGTTATATAATAAATAATAATAATAATTTTAATAGGTATATAATAAATAATAATAATAATTTATTAAAATTTAATAGGTATATAATAAAAAATAATAATGTATGACAACAATCTTATTACAAAATTTCTCTATAAACTACATTTGATGTTTTTCCTGTTGGTGCCAAAATAACTAAATTTGTGGGCATACTGACTCTGGAGCATGCCACATAAAATTGCCCATGTGAAAAACAATCTTCTCTTACATCGATCCCTGCAATTTTCAAGGTTTGTCCTTGTGATTTATTTATTGTCATAGCAAAACATACTTTGACAGGAAACTGCATTCTCTTAAATTGGAATGGATAATCTGATGGTATCATTGGTATGCGAGGAATAAAAACTGATTCACCTTTTGCAAATCCAGTCATAATTTGAGCTTCTATCAGATTTTTTTGGAGATCAGTAATACGTAGACGAGTCCCATTGCACAATTTTGGTGGGCTAAGATTTCTTAGAAGCATTATAGGAGTACCAATTTTTAATGTTAATAAATGTGGTGGGAATAAAATGGTGGTGGTGGGAACTTCTGGATAAAGAGAGCATCTAAGTTGAACTTCTTTTTCATCTTCGCCAACAAAATATATTTGTAAAAATTGTGGGTTTTCCTGAGTATTTGGAATCAAACTGCCGTACAAATGGTAGACTTGGCCTTGCACTTTAAATGTTGGCATAAAACCTTCTTCAACAATCTGTTTAGCACCGAACGAAGTCATTTGAAAACAACTATTATATTTCCTAGTACGATTAATGAAGTGATCATGATCAGGATGGTCTCCCTCAAGTAAACTGCGTAATGGTTCTGGGGGCGGCTGTAAGGGATCGAGTTGTGTTTTACCTATATTACAGCACATACCAGGAGTTTCGCCTTTCCACTTGAGAGCGTTACAAAAATTACATTTTTGGTTCATAGTACCAATGTTATTTTTATAATCAATAGTGGGATTATATGCTAGACCAGATAATTTCTTAATTTTCCATTTGCGTAAATTAATTTTAGTCGGAAACCCTAAAGTTTCTTGGTGTTTGATTACTTTGTACTTTGTTATAGCTTTCTTAACTTGGTTGATTCGAGTTTTATGTGTATATCTAGCACGGCGACGCTTCTTACTTTTTTTATTAATTGTATTTTTATTTTTATTACTATTTTCTGTGACACTAACATTATTAAAAATAGATAAATCGCCCTCTGAAGTAGTATTTAAATTTACTGCAACATTATGAATATTAGGAATAGATAAATAAACATCAAAATGACCACTATTAATATTTCCAGTTAGACGCAATCTTTTTACTGGGAATGTATCTACACCAAATTTAGCATAAAGATTATGATTATAATAAATTTGAAATAAAAATGGGAAAATATTTCCAGCTGCAACCAATTCGCAATAACCACCGTAGACAGTAGGATTGACCATTTCACGAACATAAGCCTCAGCAGTGGAAAAGTTGTCACCATTTGAATTGTAAGACATAGTAATAAAATTATTCCAATTATCAGACACATACGAAACAATTTTATTTCGGACCTCCTGACATCTTTCTTGAGTGTTAAACAAATGAAATGATATTGAACGGAAAAGGCAGGCACCATCACCGATAATTGGTACAACTATTTGAGGTGTCAACATTCCATTGACAAAAATGTCTTCAATCGATGACATTTTTAAAAAAAATATTCAAACAATTAATAAATTGAATAAATATAATATTTTCAATAATTTTCCAACGTGTTCCGGGTAATCTTTATACATAAAATGTGATAATATACAGCGTATAATGTATAACGTATAATGTACAGCTAGAGGCTCACGGCTTATATTATTGATATAAAAACGCTATGTATGATGAATAATGTCAATGAATAATAATCAACGCAGAGCCTCGTGACACGTGAGACACCTAAGAAATGTATTATTATTTTTCGATAATGCAATATTTGTTTAATTTGTAGTCGGTGTTTTCCATACAACTCATATATAACAATTCATATCTACACGCCGCCGATAAAATGCACGCACAAACAGTGTTATTTTAAAATTGAAATTAATAATATAATGTGTTACCGATAAGGTTTTGAGTATCCGAGACATATCTATATATTATCTGCTCGTCGTTCGGTTTATTTTCGTCGGCGGCACGGCAGTGCGCGGTTCGGCGGCGGTGACATGGAAGGGGAAATTTGGGCGGCCATGTCTAGCCACCGCGCGTCGACAGCTGCCGTACCGCGAACCCATCACCCACCGTTAAAAATTAACTATTTTAAGCTCTTTTTACCCTTTGAAATGAGAATTTCGAAAAATCCTTTCTTAGTGCGCCTGTACATAGTAATAAGTACATATCCTGAAAATTTCAAATAAATCCGTACGGTAGTTTTGGCTGTACGTTGATTATTGGTAAAGTATACTTTCTCTTATATATAGAGATTATTTTAGAACTCGACTGCCCGTTATTAGTTATTACACGTTGCCCGTGTGAAATAACCATATCCGATTACAGATAAAATTATTGTGGCTGCTCCGTCGCGATTATTATACGGGCATCATTACGACCGAAAGCCGCGGCGGCGATACGGCGCACAACGCTATCTCTTGAGCGTTGTAGACGTAACACTTTCTGTGTAGCGGCCCCTTAAAAAACAATGTTATAATCTTAGTGGTGAACTAAAGAAAATATTTATAGTCTTTAAAAAATTGTTTACTGATTTTAGATATTAGTAAACACATTTTAAGTAAAAAAAATAAGAAAAATGGTTTATATAACATAGGAATAAAGTTAATATGTTTATTGATACCAAACTCTTGTTATTATATCACAAATCAAAACATTTAACAAATTATAGTTTAAAATAGAAGAATAAAATAAAATAGGTTATTGATACCGAATTTTGTTAGTAGCATTCCAAATAGAAAAAAAAATATTAATAAAAAACATAATTTATTGTGTGAAGGTTATCAGTAAATAAGTTTGAAAAATATTCCTATAAGTTATGGTTTTTATCGATTAGGCACTCGGGGTGGAGTTCTGAAGCAGTTGTACGTCTGAACTCTGAAGTCAGTTTACAGTTTGCCAGAAAAAGCTACTAAAAATGTACCTACGAGGTTCTAACAGACAAGAAGTGGAATTTCTAACAGCCGCATAGGCACAGCCCACTGGAACTGGCAAATTATCTTAAAATGTGTTTGTAAGACCATGTACCAAATCAAAAAGTGAATTTGCCTCGAAAATAACGTTTTGGGAACTTCAAAATGTTCTTTTTCTGTAACACGTTGTAATAAATAGCAGTAGTCACTCTTTTTATTGATATTTTACTGTTAAAATATTGTAATTAGATATTAAGATATTTTGAAATATAAAAATTAATGACAATTTAAGAAGTAGTACGAATTCATCTAACAAAAAAAGTATATTTCAAGAAATCATATGAGCATCCATACATACCTACTTGAATACAAAAAATAGAATATTATTTCTTTTATTATTATAACTATTTCATTGGTAAATTTTTAAATATTGTACTATCTGTTACACTTGTAAACAGAATCCTAATTAATACATAATCTTTTATGACATGATAAAAGAATTATAACATTTTTTTTTTATGGTTCAATTTTGTAACTCTGTTCAGTCGTCTATTTTTTTCCAACTGATGAAGAATACAAGTATATTATTTGATTTATATTATATGTGTTCCAAAGTAATAAACATTTTTAAAAACATCATGGCGTTAATAGACGAAATGATCAAACTATCGACAAAATATCGTATGATAACATTTCACAATAAAACTGCGAAAGAAATTTCGAGTTGTTGGCAACTGTTAAAAGTTAAAACTCGAGGATGGATTATTTTCAACGGTATACTTTATGAAGTCGTAGACCAATAAGTGTCTTATACTTGATAGCAGTCGATTAGCGATTGAACTTTTTTTCACATGATCCGATACGCTTTTTGACGTCTTTTACGATTAAACGATAGAATATAGTATTGGTTACAAAATACTTTGTTGGTCAACGGCACCGCAAAAGCCGTACGAAATAAAGCCGCAGCTCACCTTTAAAAGTCATCCTTGCAATTAAGGAGTTTCTCCCGGCACCAAATGTTCAGGGTCAGTACCAAAGGATCCAGAAAAAATTTTTTTCCTGAAGCCCAGTGACCTAAGGAAAATAAATAAAACAATGATAGCGTAATATTATATAGGTAATAACCTCTTAATATTTATTTTTATTTTAAAATCAAGTAATTTATATAAGATAATACACAAATAATATACAAATATACATTCAAAATAATATGTTATTCATAATATATTATTAAGTGATGTTAACTAGTATAATAACATTTATATGTACACAGCGATTTTTTAACCATGCTCACTCGATTTTCTGGACTTGAGATTTATTGCGTTTGAATTATTTCATTGATGTTCAAGTAACCATATAAAAGTAATGTTTAACATAATAACTTTTTATGGCACGTCGAGCGTGTCCTGTGGCGATGCAAACATTTTCACCGCGATAATTTTTTAAATTAATATTTTGGTTAATTTTGATGTTTCGAAATCAAAATTTGATCGAGTAGTTTTTTAATATTTCTGACTAAGTTTTAAGGAAAATAGTCTTATGACATCTAATTAAAATAAACTGTATAGGTAACTAAAAACTTTTCAATATAATAAATAATAAATTTGAAATGAAAAAAAAATGAGTACTAATAAAAATCTAAAGCCAATGACATTATATCAAAATATTTAGTTTCCAGTCTTCGCATTTTTTAAAATGTATTTTCAAAATATTTCATTTGAATTAGAAATTAGAAACTAATATAAACTCATATTTTACAAATTACATGAAGGCCTTTATATAAAATAATATTATTTTGGCATAGCTTCAAAACGTTGGTTGTTATGAATTATGAGAACTATAACTAGTAAATATAAAATTAACATAACCCTAAAAATAATAATTTCGGCAGTACCATTTGACGACTTGTTACGAACGTATATTGTCTTATGTTATACTATATCTTATATCTTATAATATTTTCTTGACATCCGTAACATTTAGTTATAATTTTACAAAAGTTCATTACACTTTCGAGCGCTCTACTATTTATACCGCGTATCCACGATCGTTCGAGATGAAGACAAACCGTGATTGTGAAAATTGTGATCACGTGTACGGAACGGTGGTTGGATCCTCGACCACGATCGTTCGGACGACCAAGAAATGGTTTAAAAAGTGTTTCGTGTGCCAGTCCCGACAAGCTTGTGCATCCATGGTCCGGTGCATCAGTACGTAAAAAAACTTGATTATTATAAAAATCATTTATTTTGCCGGGAAGTCTTACGGCAAAAAGTAAACACTCTGTTCGCTCGTGATGCCGTAAGTTAAGCCTATTCGACCGATTTTCGTTTTTTTGTTCGAACAGGATGTCGAGTTGTCGTACACTACCGGTGCGTGTGCTGGAAGAGGTACGACGAAGAGGTACAACAAAAGCTGCGTGATCGCCGGACCGCGGACTGCGTGGACGTGGGGACAAGTACCGGCGTGATAACCACTACCGATGTGGCTACAAATACGGAAAACGCCAAGACCAGTAATGCAGCCACCGACACAGAGACCATCACGGCTGTCGACGAGTCTACAAATACCGTGGCGATAGTGCAAGTCAATGTAGCTACTGATACCGAGACTACCATGACCATTGATGCGGCTACCAACACCGAGAACACTACGGCTATCGACGTGTGGACGAATACCGAGGAGAGAATTCAAAATGACGTAGCTACAAACACCGAGACCATCACGTCCGTGGTTGTAGCTACCAATACCGAGACCATTACGGCTGTCAACGCGTCGACGAGTACCGAGGAAATATTGCAAAACGACGTAGCTACAAACACTGAGACCATCACGTCCGTGGTTGTAGCTACCAATACCGAGACCATTACGGCTGTCAACGCGTCGACGAGTACCGAGGAAATATTGCAAAACGACGTAGCTACAAACACTGAGACCATCACGTCCGTGGTTGTAGCTACCAATACCGAGACCATAACGGCTGTCCACGTGTCGACGAGTACCGGTGAAACCGTCCAGATCGAGGTGGCTACAAACACTGAAGCCACGGAGGAATACGTCGATAGTGCGACGAACACGGAGACGGCGGAGAAGATCGACACAGCAGTCGAGGATAAGTGCGTCGACACCGAAGGTGCCGAGGAAATCGAATTGGCCATTACCAGAACGCAAGATATCACCACGCCTATCATTGCAGGAAAATCGGCCACTTCGCAGGACGACGGATCGTCGGCAACGTCTATGTGCGTAACAAGTGACTCGGGAACGAGTGAAATGTCGTTTATGATTATACTTATGGTTTTTTTCCAGAACAAACAACACAGAGCATGAAATAGAAAACCAATTCAAATCTGGACCTATATGCGCATTACAAGAACTATGTATGATGCGCAACTGGACGTTGCCCAAGTATGAATTCCATGAAGAGGGTGACAGTAAAGTTTTTACTTTCTCAGTAGAATGCACTGTATTGACGTACACAGTTAGAGGTGAGCGATTGTGTTTAAATTTCTTACATCTAATGTTCAATACATTGCTAATGTTCTTTTTTTTCCGATTGCATAGTCGAGAGAATGTTTAAAAAAGAGGGCAAACGACAAGCCGCATTATTGATGTATCATAAAATCAAAAATATTACCAGTTGTGAGTCTCATATTAAAAACATTCAAAAAACACTGTAAATGAAAACATTCGGTGGTGCAAGTGTTGGACTCGGCAAAAAGCCGGCCATCGCCAATTTCGTTGACACACCAGTACTTACATTTGGCGATGACATGAAAGCCGCCAAATTCAATAAAGTCACTACGCTTGAAATGACCAAAGAGTTCGCACATAACACAGCGTCCCTGACAAGACACGACACTGGTCTGCTTGTTGATATCGACAAACATCCTAAATGCAATGATAACTACGTTCGGTCAGCTGTTGATTCCGAGATCACAGCGATTAACGAGGAAGAGAAACCGTTAATTTCTATTGAAAATGCTGATCTAGCCAATCAACTCCGACTTTCGAATAATCCGAGCGTGCGTCAATTGAAGGTATTTACAATCGTTCCACCTGTAACTCTACGAATGTATACGGATAAAATCACACATTATTTATGTTTACAATTTATATTAATTAATAGGAATTGATTTCCATAAGCAAGATTACAGTTCCTTCTTGTATCCAGCTCGTCCATCAAATAGAATCAGAAGAAAAAGTAGCAATAGAATATGACATGACGTCCACGAATACTACACTGATAATTAGTACGATATGCCAGAGTTAAAATTGTTGTACAAAAATGTTAATCATCGTGGTTAACTATACCCCGGTATTGCCTATATTTGCAGGAAAATATTTTACAGCCGCTCAACTCGTTTCAAGTCCTGGGGCGTTGACGGTGGTTGGCCAAGGGGAAACTGTATCCCATAGTCAAGAAGACGCGGCTTATAAATGTTTGACTTGCTTCAAAACAATGCTGGAAGAAAAATTATAAGACCTACTAAATAGTATCATTGACGCAATATCAAATATGTGGAAATAGTTAAGAAGTATAGGCGAGAACGACCACCAGAATTCACTACTACCTATAATCAACGATAAAAATCTAAAACGGAGATTATTATTATTTTTATTTTTATATATATAATTAATACTATAATGTGATTATAAACTTTCACTGTTAATCCGAAGAGATACAATTGGATATGCAATAATATTCTGTAACATTTGGATGAATTAAGATTTCAAATGCTGTTGAGACACAATGATTGAGCAATGCATTCAATATAATATTATTATGTGATTCATCTTGTACTTTGCGATAGAATATCGTACTTTTCTTCATAGATGACAATAAGTATATCTTATACTTATGAAATTTAGTCAACACATAACACTTTATGAGCAATTATGACTCATAAGATTATACACATGTATTTTTGCAAAGACTTTTTTAATAAAAGCTCTGTTAATCATATGTTATAACATTACAAAACGATAATTACTATTAAGTATTTTCAACTATAAATGAATACATAGCTTAAAACGCAAATTTAAAAAAATATTGATTAATTTAACCGATATTATTATAAATAATAATATCAAACTGTGAGCTGTATTAGTTGTTACTTAAAGCTATTAATAAAATATATAATAAAAATAAAAAACAATATCAAACACATTCTGTTGTATGTGTTCCGATAATTTCAAGAAATATAAACAGCAATAGTTTTAACTTTACTTTTATTTTCAATTTTTATAATAAACGAACAATGATTGTTATCAAAACACGAGTAAAGTAATTGTAGTGTGTAAATAATACGCTCTGCAGAAGTGAAAAGTTTTTGTGAATTTGGCCACTGCGGCGGGACTGCGGATTAACCGCTGTAGTATTAAACATAGAATTAAATACAGACTAAAAAATAAAAATTGACAATATCCCGATTATGCCTGCGTAGCAAACGTGTCACTGCAACGCAAAAGATTCTTGTGTCCTATGGAACAAGCCATCGAGAGCAAGGAGGAAAAATAAACATAGATTATTGCGTTGAATAAAAACCGAGACGGAATACCTTGAATATGTATCGAGATAAGAAAACTTTCGGAAAAGTACTAAGTTTGTATACATCGGAGCATATTTCCGTCATGATCATCAACTGTTGTGTACATTTTCTGATAACTAAACGATTCATAGTAATTTACTTCCTAGACACCTAAAGGGTTTAGTCGTGTCACGACGTGTAATAGCCAAAAGGACAAACGTGGAGTAAAATAATATTTATGGCTATAAGATTAATAGGTAAATGAAATAAATGGACATTGAATAAAAGGGTTTAACAGTTTAACTGCGTGCCATTGGCTGCCTTTTTTTTATATAACCAAAAATTACAAAATAATATAAAATATTATAATTTTAACGAGGATAACACACAGACACGGAACATTGTTCTAAGATAAGCAAAAGAAGGCTGTAAACTGTTAAGTAATATCCTAAATAAAGCTCATTTTTGTATAAACAGACGCTTTTAAAATCGTCAATTTTATTTATTTGTTCCTACTACTTGGATCAAATATGAGTTGATATAGGATATGAGTATGATAAAGGATATATACATAAAAATCATAAAATATTGTTTATAAATACGTACAAAAAACACTTATCGCTACTTCCAACCACTGCCAATAGGCAATAAAGACGTATACTATATCGCCTACACCACTACCGTACAACAATAATTGAAATATCATGACCTGACTAAAGTCTACAACAACACAATGTTAATCAGCACACTTATTAATTTTGCATACCTAGTGCACTAACAGTATCGTACTGCACACCATTTTAGGCCGTGATATGAGTACATATGGGTAATGGGTAGGTACCTACTTATGTTCTCTATTATCTCAGTTAGGAACCTTGAGAATAACGAGGTCGGTAGAACTATCTGTTCGTTGTTGTATAAACTATACATTGATAGCATTATAGGAATTTACGTTATAAAAAATTTATTTAGAGCCGTGGACCATTAACCAACAATTATACAGTCTACATAGTACGGTTGTTACTATCGGTTTAGGATAGTAATAATAATAAATTATGAACCACACCGTACGGAATAGGAATAGAATATAGTCTATGAGTCATATACCGGAGTGGATATACACAGTGCGTCTCATAAGTTTTGAGACAACCATTCTAAAATTAATTCTATACTAAATTCAACTTAAGAGTACACCGGTTTGCGCATGTACGACTAAAGCCCGATTCACACTGGTACGACACGACACGACACGACAAGACATTCTAGCAAAGAATGTTTTGTCGGTCTGTCGGTCCCTGTCGGAATCAATTTAGTTGAAATATACATAATATTTTTATGTACTCATAATTATTATATGATTATTATTTTATAACTCATATAATATTATTTATTAATAATTGAGTATGTAATAATTTGTTGAAAAGTTTCAGAGTCCATTGTGCACAAACTCGTCGAACGCTTGATTTATATACATAAAGATTAAATTATATTATACAATAATAATATTATAATTATTATAAACGTAGTACATAGATACAGTCTTTATATTAGATTCGACTATAAAATATGGTTTATATATATTAATTATGGAATAGTAGTATAAATAATATTTTGTTTATATTACTCAAAATAGATACTAATCATAGTATGTACAAAAATAATCCCATTTTTAAATAAACCAATCAACTACGGATCATATAAACTGATTACTATAATAATATTATTTATTTTTGTGATTTGTGTGCATTTGTAGTGTAAACTGTCCAGACGAATGACGTCTGCAACATTTTATTTATTACAATTTACTATTCAATTACATTTACTTTATTTACAATTACAATTACATCTTCAAAGTTTAAATTACGAAACATGTTGGGAACAATTTCCGACCGTTCGACACGAAAATTGGAATCAACTGAGTGCGTGTCTGTCGTTTTTTGTCGGTCGTGTGTGAATTGAACATGATTTTTGTCTGTCGTATAGTGTCGTGCCGTGTCGTGTCGTGTCGTGTCGTGTCGTACCAGTGTGAATCGGGCTTAATCGCTGCCCGCTGCCCGACTCCCAAAATTAATTGATCGGCAATAATCGTTTCCGGTCGATTCTTATCGCCATGCGCCGTTATAAATCGTACACCGTCGATTACGACGTCGTTATCGCAAGCTGACGTGTATATTATAAACTATTATACACCATGACGCCGAATGTAGTGACAGCACCACCGATAACCGATAGTGGGGGAATAGCATGCGCGGTCAGGACCAGTTTTCGTCCGCCGCCTGGTGTACTCTTAAATTGAATAGAGTATAGTATCAAAATAATTATGAAATTCTGGGAAGTTAATAAAATAACACTTAAAAATTAATTAACACTTAAGAATTAATTTTAGAATGGTAGTCTCAAAACTTATGAGACGCACTGTGTATGTCCACTCCGGTCGCTGTCGACGAAAGTACAATTTATATGATATTTATGGTTAATGAAAATATTCGTGTTGGTAAATCACTTCAGCTATTGTGAATTATGCTTAACACACACGGAGTGAAACCTCATTCGAATAGACTTCCGTGGAAGCAAAAAGATGTATTGCAATTTTAATCGTATAAATGACTTCCATTTGCAGCACATTTTATTCGATTCGGAAATATATTATTTTAATTAGTGAAAGGTTTTCTAAAAAATGTTGAGTATACTTATATAGTCTTCGCATTGTTTATTACGCGTCAGTTTTACTTTATTTAATCGAACGAAATGACATCCGAATGTTTTTTATTATTTATTTGGCGAAACACGTTGTTTATTCGTTTTCGCGTATTCTGAAATTACACAAAAATGAAGTATTATTCAACGCATATAGTATACACTACGACTTGTATCGTAAAAAACTGTGGCGGAAATTTTTTGCGCAACAGAATAGTAATTTATGTTTTTACTTTTTATCAGTAATTTGGTTTGGTAATCATTTCAAAGTCTATCAAATTTACAAATTGGGAAGTAATAATAATATGTTGAAAATTTAAAATATTATGAGTAAATCGGGCTTGGCTAAAAACAAAATGTTTCATGTTGTTATTTTTCCTATATGGTAAATTGAGATTGAAACTGCATCAGTATATTTTTTGCCATCGACTGGTGCGGTTGTATTAAATATTCTAATATGTGATTTAAAATAAATTAGCGCACATAGTTTTTTTACAATCTTAAATAGTGTTGTTTTTTTTATAGTGTTTAAATTTAATTTCTTTCTCAGTGTTATTATATTTATTTTCTTTTTTGATATAACTCATCAAGACAATGCCGTCCTATTCGTAGAGTGACAAGATTGCTGGTCAACAGGCGACAAGATTTGTGGCACATTCGGTCTATTTATGGAAAAGGAGCTTATGTTCGAGTCGTGGTGATATGACATATTTTATTATTCATACGCAGTAGCTAATCGGTTATTAGTAAGTAAGTATAGTATTAAGACCGTGGATTAGGCCTACCGGGGAAACCACGTTAAAAAAAACGCTCCAAGTGTAATACCTCATGCTCTTGGAACTTGTCGATTCAACAAAAGCTAAGGTGGTGTGGAAACTTACACGTATTTTCAGCGCTAAATAGGCGCAAATGTCGTTATTGTTACATTCCGTTGGTAAGTTAGTTTCCAAAAGTAAATAAAAACTATTATAGATTATGTGACAATCAATGAATATTGATTCTCTAACTACCTTTTTTTCTTCTTCATCCGTTTCCTTCGACGGAAAGAAAAAAAATAGTAAATGACATGCATTTTTTATCAAGAGAGTTCGAATGATTATCATAATATTTTTGTTTTATTTAAAGTATACTTTCTACTGTATACTTGTAGAGGGATATCTCCAGTAATCATCATTATCAATATATCATATCTGTATCGACACAATAATGGTCGTTGTCGACATGCAGTGAGTTGTGTTTGAGACCGTCGTAAAGGCTGTGTGCCTATTGTGCCTATTGTCTTTAAATATTAATTTGAGTGTTTGCTTATTTTTTTTGTATTAGAATAATTTTAATTAAGATCAAGTGATCCCAATAGAGGCAGGATACCGTTATTTCTGTAATCTGATGATTTTTTTGATATACGATCCCCTTCTGCATTATTCTCTCTTATTTCTTTCGTCCTTAGAGATGGCTTCCTTACCTAAATTATAACATGTAATTTTCCCTCCCCCCTACTTTTTTATCGACCCTCACAATTTAATCGCCGTACTGTAGTTTTTGATTTTAATAAAGGCACTTAACAAGTAAAAATTAATTAATTAATTAATCTCGTTTTGATTGCCGATCATTTCATTATTAGTATCGGGATTTTCTACTCTAATTCAAATGAAAGATCATCCGTTTTCAATTTATCTGAACAATTTACTGAGCCTGCAATTCCAATAAGTTAATCTGTAAAATTGTGCACATACAAATATTACAATACATTTTGGTTTGATGAGGTATGTTAACCATTTATAGATCCTGTAGACTGTAATATATTAAAACTGGCAAGCCAGGTCACATAACCTCGTTACTCGTTAGTAAGTATTACACGTATGTTGGATACTGTGTCGTGCCATGTTAGGTTCAGATTATATAGCACGTTTTATGTTTGGGAAATAAATATTCGTTCCTATTAATTATAAATGTTAATGTATTTATTTTATATAATTTAACCCTTATAGTCTTGGAGGAATTACAGAAACCTTCAGAGAATAGGCGAATTAATAATTTCAGCATCTTTTGAGACGATGACCATCCCCAGATTATTGGGAACTGTGGATGTAGTTTGGTGTTGAATTTGTAAAAGTCTTTTTTGGCTAATTTTAACGTATCAACTGAATATATTTTTAAATCCACGTCATTTGCGTTATTTTTTTGTCACATACTCACATACCTATGTGCGGCTGAAGCAATGCGATGAAAAAGAAAAAGCTTGAACAGTGTATATAGTCATACTTATATTCAATGGCATGTCAATATTGAAATATTGAAACAGGTACCTAAATAGACAACGGTAAGCAGTGAAACGTTAAAGAGGTTGTAATATTATTACGCATCACTGATATAGATCACGATGATAGCACATTTTAATACAACGTACATACTATAATTAAAATCAATTGAATTACTTCGCAAACAAGTTACAAAAAAAGAGAAAATATTTATAACATTTACACGTAGTGAAATTGCCTATACATTGCGCCGGCTCCGCAGGCCCATAATAGTAATGTATTCATAGACATTTAAACGTTGCTATTTTGATTTAAGACCGGGAAAGCCACACAGTGGCAGGCAGTTTTAATAACTCAAATGTTCAATTCATAGAGTTTCTATTCGTTCGAACGAAAAGTCAAGTATTTGTAATATTATGCAAAAGCAATATTTTTAGCAAACGATTGGCCAGAAAAAATTTCAGAATTCCTATTTGAGGGGCTGTCGTTTCTACAGCCTCTCATATTTGATTTTGGAATAACCTCCAAAGGGATGTTGCACAAAACAATTGGCCGGAAAAAAATTTCGGAATTTTAACTTGAAGGGGGGCCGGCCGGTGAAATGGACCCTAATTTCTCAAACTACTCATCAAGCAAATAACAAAAAATGGGTACTGCTGATTATATTATTGTGGTCACCGTCCACGACGAACTGTCACCCATATTTTCAGGTTAGGTTAGGTTAGGCTATCAGTGAATTAAGTCCTCTTGCAGTGATAACGAGAAGATGCGACTTTTATTAATAATGGCCATGGTGGTGACTGCTACTGAGGAAATTTACACGATATTGGTTACTACTTAGTAGGCTCCTACATACGAAAGTACAAATAGCACGTCCACTCCTTAAATTTTCCTCGAGTGTTATATATTTAAAGCTCAATGTTCATACTCTTTTCTACGTGGCTGCGTAGAATCTCTTAAATTGTTACGTTCAAAGTAACTTTCAACAAAATAAGAAATTTTTATGGAAATGATAATAAATGTTTTCCTCTAAAGTTAAAATGAATAAGACTCAATAATGTGCATGCACATTTAAACTACTGTCATGTGCAAAACCAGTTCACTGAAAAGTCCATACCAAATTATCTACCTGTCTTATGGGACAACATTACGATTGTTCGGCTTTTGACGAATTAACCACAATAATGTGCTATCGATCACTTACCGTCACATTTTTAGATTATATCAAATTATTAATTCGACGAGCGCCACCGAAATGTATCTCAATAATTCTGTATATAATAAATATGTACATGTGGGGTGCGTGTCCAGGCGAATTGCGACCACCACGGGTTATGGACAAAAACATAATTGTCAATCGTCATGCACATAATATTACATGCGATCCCCCCCCCAGGGACATTTGTTTCATGTATACTTATTATATTATTTTAATAATAGTGCAACGGTTATCAGTTTCCATATTTTTTTGCATATTTAATGTTAAACGTATTTTATATTTAATTAACTAAAATGTACTACAATTTTCTAGTAGTTTTCATGAAACTGTAGAAACTTACCCTAATGTCCACTTAAATTTAAATCAATCCTGTGTTTATTACAAGACAGTTTTCTTCAAAAATATATAGTCAAAACATATTGATCAGTAATAAAAATATAAACTCATTAGTCATTGGCATACAAAAAACAAGCCCATTTAATAATAGTAATAAATTAGATACATTATAATATGTAGAATAAGAACTTTAATAACAGTAATTTACAAGGATAATACAATTGAAATGAATAAATGAATAAAAAAACTTTACTTCAAAAAATATGAAATGTTGTTAGTTCATAATAAAAACATTAATATCAATGGTACAAATCATATTTAATCAATCTGTTTTTGTAGGTGGCCTTTTCTTCAATGATACTTCCTTGCTATATTAACACCAAGGTTAATTACAATAAATTATAGTAGGAAAAAAATTATGTATTTAGTTCCATTTACTTCTTACCCTTTATCAAATCTTATAGGTGATAAATTATGCCTTCCAGCATTATAATTACACAAATTTGTTAAAACATTAACAAGTTTGATATCAGTCTTACTAAATTTTAAAATCAGTTTTGGATTTTCTGTAGTTCTTACTATTAAATCATCGATTGCTGGTCGCAAAGCAATAATAGCAGCAGCAACCTTAACATCCATTTTAAAACAAATCCTATGAATAAAATTATAACTGTTAGACCCCATATTATTATGATTTTGAAAATGTGATATATTTATTAACAACAAACCAATCATCCAATACAACTAAACTGTTCTTATATTCAACTTTTTCAGCCCCAAATAATAAGATATGTATAGGAGTCACCATAGTTGAATTCATACATATTATGTTTACCTAAATTAGAAATAAAACATTAACCTATATGAAATAAATTTTTTTAACAATTATTTTAAATAATTGATGAACAATATGATAAAAAAAATTTAATTCTAGAAATGTTACTTGATTTTAACTTAAATAGTTTTAAATTTTTACACAATTATAATATACCAAAAAAAAAGTTGGTGATTATTAACATTAAAAGCTTACTTGTTGTTCAAATATAAATAACGGAGATTGAAATCCTTCGGCCAATGTCTCGTCTCCTACTCTAGGAGCATTAACAGAATGTTTACTAACAACAGCAAAACCCTTAGACTTTATATTTACCTAAATAAAATATTCTTCTAATTAATTAACAAATAATGAAATTGTAAAAAGACCACCATCCCTTCTGTTCCGAAAGGTTTTGTGGGGTCCTGATTTAAACAATTTTAAGGGGCCCTACTCCTTCTAAAATATATAGAAATATGATGGTTTTTATACACTATTGTTTCTATATGGCCCATAGGAAGAAGCCTCTACAACTGAATTTGTCTTAGTTACCTAGAAATTTTAGCACTACTAAATTATTTAGAATGAAAATAACATCTATTATTACAAAAAAAGTAACTACCTATTTTGCCAAAATCAAGTCTTTCACCGAAACATATTATAGATACAGTATTATACATTCTCTACCAACAATATGTACCCTGTAAAGTCAATGAGAATTCTTGTTATTTTTTATTTACCTTTTGGCTTTTACTATTTACTGCCTACTCTCAAATTTACCTTTTAAATCTATAGAGTTCTAAAATTTCAGGACCCTAATACTTTTCTAAACGGAGGCCTTTTGGTGGTGCTGAGCTTTGGAAACTAAACTAGGTTCAATTAACCTATACCCAATCATATTAAGTCTTACAAAAAAAAAAAAATAATTACCCGACATTTTTTTTTGTACCAATATACATTAGGATAAAATGCCATTGTAAGGAGTCCAGGTATTAAATCTAATTTAGGCTCATCAATAACTCCAGTCTTACCAAAATCAAAATCTTGCATTTTAAAACAAGATTTGGGAAAACCAAGCCTTATAAATTTTTTTATGATTTGATTCTAAAAAAAAAATAAAAATTTCATTGAAATTGCTAATACCTATACATAACTATGAATATTAATTTTAATAACAAACTTTAATACAGCTAGTGGTTTTTAACGCAGAAGTAGATAAACCATATTCTTCAAAAAAACCATTGTCATCTGATGTACAGTTATCACTTGATGAATCCCATTGCTCAAAGGCATTTAAAAAAACCAATTGATCTGAACAGCGATTACCAGAAAAATATTGCTTAACTGCATAATCATCTAAACAATAAGCATATTGATTAAACAATCTGATTAGGTGAGTCATAGATAGTCATTAGATAATACAAGTATGTATAAATTAAATTACAATAATATATCATACAATACAATAAAACAAATATAAGAAATATAGCCCAGATTTAAGCTCAGTTTGAATGACAACACTTCAAATTGCATTCATATAAATAAAAAATTGTAATCTGTAAATATTTAATACACCCTTAAAATACAGATTAGGATTTATTTTATAACTTTATTAATCTTTATACATGTATGTATTTAAGTTGTTCTTGTGCAAAATTTCAAACCTGTACTTTTAGTATTTTAGTAACACACATTTATAATGCAATGCTACATATACCTTAATTTCTCTCTATCTAGGAACTTGCAGTTGTAACACTTATATAAAAGACCAAATACCTAACCAATAAATGCCGCCCTTTGTATTAACCAAATAGTTTATTACTACAACCTATAGGCAAATTATTCAAAAAATGAATTATCTTTTTTATTCAGTCCATCTTCACTATATTATATCGAACATTAAATTCAGCAATAAACCCAACACTAAACAATACACCAAGTTCATTGACTTACTGACTCAATTGCCTCAGTTTAAGAAAGTTTCTTGATTTTGTCCTAGCTTTTGTCAGTGTGGCATGACATGTGCTCTATAAATTAAAACACACAATCTTCACCACATTATTTTTGATTCTCAAGTCATTTCTTACATAAAAATTTATCATTAAACAAGATCTTTCTAGATAATGTCTTCCTACCCAATACAATATCGAATCAGAGGCTTCTCAATGGAGTCATTTAAGCTAATATTCCAAAAATTCATGACACATTACTAGACACCTTAGGCAATGACATTGCCGTTATATGACCTTTGTACCATCTACAACATCACTAAGTATCTATGTATTATTCTCAATCATCATCTAACATCTAATTTAAGCTCCTTACCTAAGAAATTAAAGAAAGAAAGACAAATGATTAATAGTAAACTTCATATTCTTAGACTTCTCTTAAAATTCAAACTCAAATTATAATTTAAAATAATAACAACACCATCTGGACCTATGGCATTCAAATTTGAAGTCTGGCCAAACCTTTAAATATACAACATTTGTCCAATTTAGGCATTTCAAATTATTCGTGCTCTCCTCCCCCCACATACCTTTTTTTTTTTTTAAGGTTTGTATCGAATACCGGGGGGGGGAGGGACTTAGGTAGCGGTGTAGTATGCTATCTACGCACTGAATGTTATCTACACATTGCTATTTACGTATAAATTAGTGTCGTATACTATCTACGCACTAAATGTTATCTTCACATTGCTATTTACGTATAAATTATGTCGTATTATTATATAAAAAATCTTACTTCGTTTTAAACCAGAGCACTTCATAAATAAATGAAGATTGTCAATGAATGTTCTTAATTAAAGTTGAAAAGTATTTTTCATATCAATAAAAAATGTTTCAAACGTATTTGCTGTGTTTATGGAGCGCCACCATTCTTCTTAAAGCTGCCTTTCCAGCAAATTAGTGGCACCATGCGATTTTATACCATATTTCACCTTAATATGTCGCCAATAACATTCCATAGTTTGAGTTTCAGCTCCTGTTTGTGGATCAATGAAATTATTTTTATGATTTACGGTATTGTGGATATAGCCATGATCGTTTAAACTTTAAACAGCTGTAAGCTTTCCATTCATCGACATGCAATCGACGTTCTACTATATTATCACGTCTACAACACATTCCAAACACCCACGGCCCCTGTACGCGTACACCGTAATTTCGATTATTTATTTCAGTATCAGTATCAGTACTGCTAGATTCTGATTCTTCTCTAGGTGGATGATCTCCTAGACGTAGACGACCACGGTTATACTTCCGCTTGTCTTGAAATAAAGATTCGTCTATTTGCACTACGAATCCTACACCACCCATTTTCGTACATTTTTCAAATTGGTCAACACAAATATCACGGCAAAGATTGTACCAATCCGACACGGTATGTTGACTTCTGCCTGTCCATTTCATAGTTTGAATTACTTGCACACCATGTGCCCAATACCATACGAGCTCTACTATCTGGCATAAACTTAATTACATTTTCCATTAATATCGACATAGGTAAAAAACGGATTTTTTTTACGAATAGACTGATAGGTTTGACAACCACGTGTTTGGCAACGTAAGTATTTTGTTTTCACAAATTGCCCATCGGAATCTCGTTTGCGGCTATTTTTATAACATTCCTTGAGAACGCCACCACACACTTCATTGCTGACATTATTGATTTTTTCACAAAATTCTTGTTTAGGTAAGACACCTTTTTGTTTTAAAAAATTCACACAAGTATCATCAGTATAAATAATATGTCTATATAAATCACCAATTGAAATCATTTTGAACACAACACAAATGACAAACACACGCAAATAATTCACAGACACAACTAATCGTTAAAACCCGTGGGATCTAACTTTGTAGAGTGTAGATTAATATTACACCGCTACCCGATAAATAGTATTTGTAGATAGCATACGACACTAGTATTCAGTGCGTAGATAGCGTACTACACCACTACCAGGACTTAACCCTAAGGTATTTCTTCTCCCTGGCCTCCATCATTTATTGTATATGTACAAACGTCTTTAAAAGAGGACTGGAGTTTTTATTATTTTATATGTGGGCTTTTATTATAAACAAGCTTTACACGACTTAGAAATCATAACTGTAACTGAGATTGCAAAACTCTATTACAACTAATTAATTTCATATGGTATTTTCAATGGGTAACTTTCTTCATCATGTAATTCTTGAGGTGCTTTAAAATATTTCTATTACCCTAATGAATAATGACTTTTTGGACCAACTTATGTGTACTTTTCAAAATAAGTAAAAAAGGTTTATATACTTACTTTTTTAAAGATAAATCAAATTACTCACTATTATAATCGCCTATGAATATATCATATTCAAAAGAAGAACCAGCTGCTATTGTAGTTATAGGATCACCAAACATTAATATATTTCCCAAAACCATTGCACGCCCAAGACGTGGCTCTACAGGCAAGTCTGCCAAAATATTACCAAGAGCTGTGAGTTTATCATATGCATCAAGACATTTCATTTCTAAAATCAATACAAGATAAATATAATAAATTTTCAATATTATGCAACATTACTAAAAATATTTTGATGAAAAAACAAAATATCTATAGCTACCAATAATGGTGAAATGTTGAGGTTATATGTGATTGATGTATGACGGAATCAGTAATAACAAAAATTTAAGTTACTCCCACAAACAACAATGAAATGTCATTTCTAAAATTCCTTGACGAGTTCAAATCTATCATAAACCCTTTTATCTCTTTCCTTACCACCGTCCTCGCAAGTCTCATTAACACCAACAATGCGAAATAATAACCTAACATTTAGCTCTCTCTTCATCCTTAATTGGAACGCAAATGGTTTCACAAAACACAAAAACAAATTATTAGCAACTTTACAAAAAAACAGAATTGATATCACACTTATCTCGGAAACTCATTTCACCAATTCTACACATTTTTATCTGCCTCGTTTTCAAGTATTCAAAACTAACCACCCTGATGGCACGGCTAACGCAGGAGCTGCCATCATAGTGAAATCATCCTTACTATTCTATCTTCTTCCACAATTTCAAAAGGACTACATTCAAGCCAGTGGAATACAGGTAACACAAAAAAACACCCCCCACTCCCTAAATATATTTGCCGTATATAGTCCACCATGCCATACTGTAACACTAAACCAATTCTACAACTTTTTCCTTACTCTTGGTCATAAATTTATAATAAGAAATTTAAATACAAAAAACATAAAATGGGGCTATCATGTAAACAATCCTTGTGGAAAACTGGAAACACACTCAAAATCTTAACTCAAAGTCATAATTATAAAGTACACTCTCCTTCTTCACCAACATATTGGCCTACTTCATCCAGGAAAAGGCCAGACACTCTGGACATATTCATATCTAAAATCTCCAACAGTCTACATAGCTTAACAACTAATTTAAAGGATCTTTACTCTGACCACTCAGCTATCCTCTTAACAATTGACACAGTCCCTCTTAATAAACCAAAAAAACTAAATCTCACCCAAGGCCGAATGGAATTCAAATCCTCCCTTGATAGTCAATCGAACTCAAAATTAGTTATAAATCTCCTGACGAAACTGTTAACTTCCAAACCAAATCAATACAAGAAGCAGCATGGTCCTGCTCCTCCACTATCCTAACCACAAACCACTCCAGGAACCTTTCTCTGTATATAAGAGTCTTAATATCAGAAAAACGAAGAGCCCGTGCAACTTGGCAGAGAACTAAATACCCCTTAGATAAATGAAAACTCAACAATTTAATAACTAAAAAACTTAGACTCTAACAAACAACTAGGAAATTCTTCTGGATCCAGCAATCAGTACCCCCACTGAAAAAATACAGAAAATGACCATCACTGATCTGGAAAAAACCAATATATTCCCTTACCACCTTAATTCTATCTTCAAACCATTCAAAGACCCTGAAACAGCCTCATACTTCGTCCATAATTATTATCTTAATCTCTTATCAACCTGGTATAAAGACTGGGGATAAAAGTCAATGAAGCAAAATTCATTAATTGTACATTAATTGTACAAGGCAAAAAGTCTGCCCTCCTGTCTACCTCAATAAGGTACTTCTCCCAACCGCTGTTACCTTGGCTTACATCTAGACCGCCAGCTAACTTGGGCAACTCATACCCATATCAAAATACTTGCCTTAAATAAACGTTATCACCAACTATGTAATCTTCACAACACTTCACAATCACATCACAACACATCAATTTAAAAAATATCAAACCGATCTGGGCGTATGGTACTCAGCTATGGGGAGCAGCCAAACTCTCCAACTTAAACAAAATCTAAGTCTTTCAATCCAAATGTCTCCACCAAATTGCCAAAGCCCCGTACTATGTACTATATACACTCTAAATTACACAACCATCGCAATTCCTTGATTTCTGAACTATCCATAGACACTATTCCTGGTGACCTCAGAAGGCGACTTAAATGAACCTGGTGTCATGACCTACAAAATTAAAACTATTATACTTGCCCCTCTCTCTTTTATCCAATCTCATTCTCCTTTCTAAACCCACTGAAACCAAATCCCGTCCTTAAGTGCCTCCAGTGGGTGGCTCCTTATATCCTCATTCAAGCCTCCTTCTAACGTTCGTCACATACGCTTATTGTAATGTAAAATATAATGTGTAAACAAATTGTGTATTAAAATAATAAATGTTAAAAAAAAGTTATTTTTACAGTAAAGAAGTAAAAATAATTATAAGCCAATGGGCATATTAAATTTTTTATTGAATATCTATGTTAGTGGATAAATTATGCATTAATTAAAAATAAAAGTAATAATTTGTAGTGCCTAATAGCACGTACATTAAATATTGCAACTTATAAATAAAAACAATCAATATTAACACCAATAAAACAATGACTGGCCATAAAAAAGGGATACAAATTGCATAATATTTAACTAATACCGGTAAGCAAAGTCAGCTATTTTTTAATTAATACACACCTTTTAGCATAGTTATGACATAATTAATAGCTGCCTCAGGAGGTGGATCTATAGCTTTCTTCAAAAATGAATTAATATCTCCCAATTTTAACAATTTAATAGTTAAAGCGATTTTACTCAAAGAACAATTAATTAATTCAGGTGAAACATTATCATCCAATTTATTGAATCGGTTCTAAAAATAAATAAAAAATATAAATATAGTATAATATATACTCCAAAGATTATTTATTCATTCATAATTATAAATTTATAAAGTTTTACCTTTGAATATAAATTAAAACAAATACCCGCTTGGACACGGCCAGCACGTCCTTTTCTTTGTTCTACATTAACTTTAGATGCCCAAACAGTATTCAATGTAATTATATTATTAGAAAATTCAACTGATTTTGCTTTCCCATAATCAATAACAAACACAACATCATCAATAGTAACAGATGTTTCAGCAATATTTGTGGATAAAATAATCTAAAAATATAAATAAAAATTAAATCAAATAGATTCAAATTTGACTAAAAGAATACTAAGAAAACAATAATAATACTTCAAATAGTTTATTATCTACATCAGCGGTTCTCAACTGGGGGGTCCACAAGAAGTACTAGGGGGTCCGTGGATAAAATAATGTAATGGTGGAAAAAGTGAAAATTGTTTTTGATATTTGTGTTATTGTGATTTGTGAAATATTGTAAATTGGTTTTTCTGTTTTCATATGAAATAATATATCATTATAAGCGTTAAATACATTAATCATTATTAGGGCTCGGAAGTTGATGCATTTTGCATTTTTTTTTGGAACGTTTTATACGATGCTCTTCTGGCCACAAATGTGTTTCATTAGCATGTGGATCTGAATAACTAATTTTTATTTTGCATTTTTTGGTGTTTTTTACTTTATAAGTCATTTTTTGACATTTTTAGGTCATTTTCCCACATTTTAAATCATTTTTACTGATTTCACACTAGTTCACTTCTTATCGTTTCTTGTCGACCATTATGCCGATAACTTATAACTTGGAAATTACCACGGACTAAGATTAGTACCTATCCGACTTTATCTCGCCGATTACATTCGCTGTTATCGTTTTGTATTGAATATAATTATAAAATTAAGTTTTGATAAATTAATATAGAATCTTATAGTAAAATATTTAAAAAAAATTGTATTTTTGTTAATTTAAAACAAATATTTATAATTTTTTAGGTCATTTTTTTAGGACATTTTTTGTCATTTTTACGTCATATTTGCATTTTTTTTTTGGTCATTTTTTAATGTTTTTAGGTCATCAACTTCACAGCCCTAATCATTATTATCTTATATCCGCTGTGAACAATCCCAAGGATCACATTAAGGTTAGATTTTTACCTTTATATTATTTAAATTATTATATACATAAAATAAATAAATATTTCCGAATTGTTCGGTTTAGTTATTTCGTAAATTTTTATCTATCTTACTTGAAAATATATGACAAGTTGACATTTGGGGGTCCGTAAAGCAGTGGTGAGAGGCTAAGGGGTACGCGAATGAAAAAAGGTTGAGAACTGCTGATCTGCATGATGAATTCAAATTAAATAATAAAAAACAACAAAGAGAATTACAATGATGTAATAGAAACTGTATTCATGACATTTATAAAATATTACTTTTGGAATAGTGGTTAGCCGCAGTCGCTGATCAGTGCTGCGGTTAAGCACTCTCCAGCATCATTAGCTCCCAGATAGATAACCACCCGGGCTTTAAGGAATTAATGTACCATATACACTTACATGTTTCAAAAAATAAAAACCTACCATTCCAAAACTCAACTGTTACTACTCTACAGCTAATGGCCATGTTGCCGAAACTTAAAATTAGTAAAAGAGAATAAAAAAATATTACTTTTCGTTTTCCACGAGGAGCAGGCTTGAATACTTTATGCTGTTCAGCATGAGATAGTGTTGAGTGAAGAGGCAAAATATAAAACTTTTTATCTAGATTCAACACAAAACGTATGAATAAACATAAAATGTTGTATAATGTATATGTTAAAGTAAGAGATGATAAATAAAACTAAAGAATAGCATATTTTTTTTTTTAATTTACTTTACCAGTTAAAGTTAGAGAAAATATGGGTACAAAATACAACAAACAATAATTTGCACTTATGGCATAAGCGGATTAGAACAATATTATTTGAAATTATGGCATAAAAAAAATTAAATAAATGTTAAATATTTTATTATACTTACAAAGAGATTTTTTATTTTGTAAATGTTCATTCAATTCTGAAATCCAAGCCCATCCAGGTAAAAATATTAAAACGGCACCAATCATTTTCAATTTATTTTCAATATAAATTAATAAAGACTACAACAATAGTAATAATATTTGTTAGTTTTTTTAATAATTTAAAATAACCATTAATATTTTTTACTTCAATAATGTCTAAATGATGACTATCTTCATCGATCAGGGCAACTTTATTTCTTATACTTATAGGATAAGCATCAGAAACGAACAAATTACAATTATCTTGTTTTACAACATTTTTTATTGGTATTGTTGGTTTGAAATTTAACATCTGCACAATATCTTCCAAAAAATATTCTACAAACAAATAAGTTTAAAAAAAATTCATTTTTTTAAATTGATTATATATTTTATACTATACCTTTCACAGGGTAGCAATGCCCTTTCACATCAATGATCGGACAGTTGTTGAAATATTTACTAAATACATTTAAGTTAGCATTTGCAGACATAAGAATCACTTTAAGATCTGGATATTTCTGCACCATATCTTTAAGAATTATCAATAAGAATTCACTATCTGCACGGCGTTCATGTATCTCATCAACAATTACATGTGATATGCCAATTAAACCAAATTTCAATTTACGTATTAAAATTTCTAAAAATAAATGAGTCAATCAACTTTTTCAGTAAAAATATAACTATTAAACAAATTACCAGTTGTACAGAATAAAATAGCACCAAAATATCGTGGGTTTATACCATCAAATCGAACACTATACCCAACAGTATTTCCTAAATCTTCTGCTCTTTCATACGCCACTCGTTTTGCAATAGAGATTGCTGATACTTTTCTTGGTTGAGTACAAATAATGTTACAATGTGCTCCTTTCATGGCATGAATGTACTCATCAAGTATGAACTGGCAGACCTGAAATTTAAAATATTTAAAAATAAAACATTACAAGGAGTTAAATGAAACAATAAGAAACAAACCTGAGTAGTTTTACCACAACCAGTACCTCCATGAACAATAACTACTGAGTTATTTTTAATTATATCCAAAATTGCATGCTTCTTATTGAATATAGGTAGATCAGCTCGGTCTTTAATCCTTTCTTGAAATATTAGTGATTGTTCTTTATTTTTAACAGCTAGTTTCTCTAACTCAATACTAAGTTCAGTCGAAGATACCTATATCAAAGTTAATTATACTTCATAAAAATATATAAATTACTACTAATAACAGAGGCAATATTTTTGTCATAATATGAATTACCCAGACTTTGATTGTCATTAAACTTTAATAAAAAAAACATTATCACTAACTAAAACCAGAAAAAATTTTTTTTTAATCTCCCCGAGGCACACGTTTAATTATTTATAATAATTAATAATCAATATCAATGTAAAATTGTAAAACGAAGTATAAAAGTAAAACTTACACTATTTAATATCTTACTTCCCAACCATGGATTCCATTTAGGACTAGGGGGACTCCACAAAACTACTCTGGAACTACATACATCTAATCGACTTAATTTTCTAGGAGCTTTGACATTTGTAAGTGCTGGGTTTAAAAGCATGGTCTCCCCATTAATATCTTTCTAATAATAAACAAGTTTGTTTTATTTAATATACTCATGTTTATATTATAATTAATCTAAATTAATAGTTACATTGATTGAAAGTTTAATATTAAGATCTTTCAATAAACTGTAAACATCATTCACCAGATCTTCATTAACACAAACACCAAACGTATTTAAAAGTGGTATTATATTTGTTTTTTGAGCACTTAAACAATGTTCAATTAGACCTAAACCACACAATTCACTGACCAAAGAAAGTTCACATTTTCCAGTTGTTGACTTTTTAGATGTTCCAGTTTCACAAACAGTAATAGCTAAAATACAAAATATATAACTCAATAAAAACTAGCTACATATAGATAACTAATAAAAAAATAAAATTACTTTTATTTATTTCTTCATTAAATATTGACATCTTAACTGTGTGATATCTAAAAAATTTAAGATTTTATCAATTTTAATAAAATATGACAAGACAATGATTTAAAAAAATCAAAAATGAATTTACAATCCATTGAATTTCTGGTCCATAGTAAACAAATTGTTATCATGAGATTTAATGAATTCCTTTAATCTATTTTTAGCTTTATTGATTGTCCAATTACCATGAATAACTTTCGTAGCCACATTTTTGGACTTATAAGTACATACAAAATTTTAATTCAAAAAGTTAGTTAAAATTCTGTTAAACTTGCAATACATTTATATTTACCTCTTTTATTTCAGATAATGGATCAATTCTTAAATCAGTATCTTTTTTAATTCTCTAATAAAATAAATACATATAACAATGTTAATATATTAATCACGGGTAAAATGATAACTTAATTATTTGAATACCTCTGAAATGGAAGGTAATTCCACATTTAAAACATTTTGACGTACTAAAAATAATAAATAATCTTGAGTTGCTCTTTTCTCAGCTTCTTTTTTTGTTTTTGATTCTCCAAGGCCTCTATATTTACATCCAGGTACCAGAAGCTCACATATTACCCAGTTATCTTTTGGCCTTACTAATAAAACAAAATTCGATCCATAAATATGTTTTCTTAAAAGAAAAAAATCAAGTAGATTCCATTAAACTGGTTTTGTATGTAATACTTTATAAGTTATTAATCATGAATATAAAATTTAACATTAATTACATTAAGAAACATATACACAACATATAATAAATGGAGGGACTTGACATTTTTGTAGAACACTTATAAAAACATTTTCCAGAGATGGTGTAAATTTCAAAAGATTTCAACAATTTTTATGCTATTTATAGGTATTTTAAATTTAGATAAAATGACAATCAAGACTGTATTATCTTTTGTGTAGGGATTCCAGTTTAGAACATTATGTTAGTTATTCATAATTGTACATTATACAGCTTAAAATAATTAAAATTTAACCAATTTATAATAATATCTAAAGAAATTGAATTAACTTAATAATTTTTTATTAATAGTCACCAAATCAATTAAAATTTTACTTTTTTTTCTTTAATATATGTTTTGTCTTTGTGATAAATTATAAATTAACTACCTAATAAGACAATACACTTAATTAAAAAAAAATATATAGATAATTTTTTAAGGGCATTTTTAGATTTTTTTAAGAGCATTTTATGACCATTTTTAAGATATTTAATTCTAGGCCCTGGTAATGACCAATAATATTTTACAAAGATACTTTAAAAATAATTTAGTTATACTTTTCAGCAGTAGTATATCTGATATTACATAATAATGACGTTTTTAATCATATAGGCAGTGTATGAAAAAAACCATAATTTTTTTAACTATTATTACTCATCGGTTATTATATATTTTTTTTAATTTTTTATTTTTTACAACCACAATATAACATAACATTTTAATTTTAGTCAAAAAGAACCTCAGCCGTCAACATTAGTTTTTGTACAATTTGAATGCATTAATGTTCAAAAAAATATAGTCAGATATTGTCATATCATATTTACGATAATGCTATGTGATGATGGCATTATATGATTTTCAATATATTCACAAGCAACTAAGTTGGATAAGTTAACATTTAATAGTTTATGCTATAAATAATATATTATATTATAAATGTATTACCTATACATATAATATATAAATATGGGAATTATATAACAAATTTATTTTTTTTATTATTTATTCAATTTTTATTCAATCTGTTTGACATGCAGAAAACTAAGAACATTTGACGATAATATAAGAAAAAATAAATAAATAAATAATTAAAGACAAATATACCAGAATGAAGATGCTTCATAGTGGAGGTACTATGATATGAAGAAACATATCAAATGTAATTAAGATGATATTATCAAATTGTTATAGACATATTTTAATATTTTGGAAGATAAATTGAAAACTGAAATTTGTTTACTTTTATTTCAGATACAGATTGTGTGACACAACTTGTTAAGGAAGACTATGAAATGTTTCAAACAAACTAAATTGAAGATATATTACATTATAATTGTAATAGAATTTTATGAGATTTTTGTGTGATTCCAATAACTAGTGCGTCTTGTAAAAGAGCATTTTTTAAACTTACTCATGTGAAAATTAAACACAGATCCATCATATAACAATACAGTCAAAGGACAACTTTGAAGAATTAAAGAAATTGGTGCCATTTAATTGTCTCCTATTCTATTTTGATTTCTTTATTGGTACGTGTTCAACTACAAAGGTTATTACTTGTTATTTATTAGCATGTACAGTGGGAGTATTTTTTGAACAGTAGGTAGGGGGTAGGGATGGCTTTTTTTCTCTGGACAGTGCAGCTTGTGTTAAGCTTATTGTAGTTCATCGTAAAATATACTAATATGATACACATTAAAATGGATCATTTGCTTTCATATGAATATATTTATGCTTATTTCGTTAGACAAATGACAATTGACCAATTATTAGATTTCTAACTGGCACACAACATTTCTTTAATTCTGTTAAGATGCCAACGGGCACGATTAGCTTTAAATTACATATAACGCACGGCGTACAAACAAATATATTATTATTATTATTATAATTATGGGTAGGTACGTTTTGTAAAAGTTGAATAGGTACCTTCATATTTGAACTGAGGTTTTACGTTTTTAACCGAACACCACTGTTCCAGTATTTCGGCAGGCTGGCCCGCCTTGGCAGAAACGATCGTGTTCGAGGTGGTCAAATCGGCCATGTTGGACGTCAAGACGTCCATCGTAAGTGCGACTTGGGACACGCGAGTGTGCTGCGCCGTCCGCTGGCCAAACGCGCTAAACAAACCGTTGGCTGCTGTACGACTCGTGTACTCAACGATAAGCGAACAAATTATTGAAACGACTGCGAGGTGCAATAATGCCGAGTGAGTCGTCCGTTCCCGTGCGTGTTACGCCGTCGTATTCGCTCGACAAGGAGATAAGAGGAGCGTGAAGAGCGCGCCGCAACGATGTCGAACACCGAATGCGAACGTGAGAGAACCACCTCGGCCCGGTCGGTCGCGGCACGGCGGGCGGCACGAGACCGGGGGAACAACGACAGCGGGTTATTTACCCGTTCGAGCGGTAGGTTTTTCCGGCTGCCGATCGCGGGGAAAATCGCGCAGAAGACGACGGTACGGGACGCGAACGACGTGGGAAACCTTCGGGCGTTAACGCTCTCGGTGCGGATCGAAAATACCCACGGCCACCACGGCTCGAAATAGAACACGAAACGCAAACGTTCACGAGACGGTATTTACATTAATGCAAAGTTCATAATACCGAATAGCAATATCGTGCTCCACCAGTCCGCGGTCAATCGGTTTCGCTTTGTGGTTCACGTGAGCACGGACATCGGCGACGTCGTGAAATGTTGGATTTTTATCAGCGCCGGGGTTTTTCACCGTTTTCCCCCGACGAAATAGCACCGATGATCCGAACGAGTTGGAGAGGATGGGGAAACACCCAGTGAAATGTATATTTCTGTCGCAGTTGCAGTCATGGATAATGGAATAATATTATCGTCTATGCCCGTCACACGTTGTCATTAGCACTGATTAATGCTTATCTAACGAAAACAGACGACGGAAAATAGTAAACATATTTACATACGTAATAGCTGTTGTTTATTTTACGCGTCCTGTCGGCGGTCTCCCCGTCGCTGTGGCTGCGGATCGTCGATAACTATAGATGATTTTCATGCGAGATTAAAATTAAATTTAGTCGTATATGTGGGTATTGCTCGAAAGTCAACCATTTTGAGCGCTAACCTACGCTTTTGTGCAAGTAAATTACTTTGTCATTCATTGTGTACTAGACATTTTACCGGTTTGCACTGTTTGCAGTGACTGTCTCCCAACTAGGGTTGCCAACCGTCCCGCGTGAGGCGGGACGTCCCGTATCCAGGGCTCAAATAATGCGTCCCGCGATGCGTGTCCGCGGGACGCTGACTGTCCTGCTTCTTGGTAAACCTGTCCTAGTCCTATTAAAAATAACTAGTACGTTCTTATTTTGCGCATTTGAAACAATTTCCTATCCGAAATTCCGATCGACTCGATTGTATATATATTTTATATGTTAATATATGTTAATATTATTTCAAATTTTAAATAAAACTGATAATAAATGATTTAAATCGTTTTTCTTTCGTTTCTATAAATTTTTTGGTATGTCCCGCTTTTTTTGTCGAGTCCCGATTATTGTCGATAAATATCTGATTTCCCGCTTATTCGTAAATGAGAGTTGGCAACCCTACTCCCAACCCATGTATGTAAATTGTTACCCCCCTAAGGCTCCTAGAATATTTTACCCTTCCAAATCTCTTGTAACGAGAGAACACTACTGGGCGACGACAAAAATACATCCGTTTTCGCGCATTCCCACCACTTGTTTTTTTTTTTATTTTTTTTAATATAAATTAACATTAATAATTCCCATCACTAAATCTTGTCGATTGCTGGCCGCCGTTAACGCGAGCCGCCGCCACCGTCGCCGCCGCTGCCGTCGTGTTGTGGTGTTGTTGTATACAGCGTGATTGTAGTGATTTTCCGTATTTTACGTTTTAGCATACAATATTCATCAAGTTTTTTGTCTTCGCGTGTTTTAGCAACCATTGCTTATGAGTATTTTTACTATTGTGTAACTTAGAACACTTAATACATCATGGCCATATGTCAGTTGTCAGGAGTTATTATTTTCATTTTACTTGAGCCGCTGTATACAGACACTAGTTGATGCTCGGCGGCGGCGGCAATGTAATTAGTCGACGATCATCGAGTAGTAAGTGGGGGAATTTACGGCGGCGAGCGATCACGGAAACGTGGAGCTCGTTCATTTAGATGCGCTAAGAAGTAGCGTTCTCTCGGTGACCCGAGTATAGTCATCCCAATAAATGGGAAACATTAGTTCTGAATTAATACGTAGTATAATTAAATACGTATTAGCATTGATTATAAATACTAGTATTTATAATCAATGGTATTAGTTATACCAATTTTAGTACTTTTTAAAAATTGAATTTTATTATTTTAATGGAATACCATTTATGAAGGAACACAGCAATAAATTAATACTAAGTAGTACAAAGTTTTTATTTTATTGGTGATAAATGATTATCTTAGAAACATGTAATTTTCGCAGTTGAACAAAAATAAATATTAAATTTGCTACATCTTACACGAGTACGACTTTTACAATAAATTGGTTTTCCTGCAATTTCTTGCTGTCCTCAATTTTGTGGGTCCGTATGAAGCTGTAGTTGGGGGGACGAATTCGTAGGGTTAAAGGGTTTGGTGTGATTTGATGCACAGGATCTGGTGGTTTTTGTACAAAATAGCCGATATTAAGATCATTAACCTCTCCAACGTCCAACTTACATGTCCGAATACTTAAAATCATCTAATTAGTATTTTATGAAATTAATTTATTAGCTACTGAATGTTGTCACGTTATGTCAGCCTCTGAAATTATATTTTTTTACTATTAAAACAGACTATGCAACTGTATGACAAATTAAGATAAGTTCATTATAATAATATAATGAACAACGAAAAATAAATAAAATAAAAATGTATGTATTCTATGACGAACACACACATAACATGTGTAGGTTGAAAATAAACACGTTTTTGTGATGACTGTAGAAGACACTGGACTACACTGTTTAATTCTCCAATTCATTCTTAAATATGAATATCATCGGAGTATGGAATAGGCTGACGTGCAGCAGCCAGCAATACTAATTACTAATTAGTATATACTTTAGTATTTATATAGCTGTACAGCTGTAGAGTGTGATTCTCTATTCTTTAACAAAAATACGCAAACATAATTACATAATAGTATGTACATTGTAATATTGTATGTATGCTATGCAACAGCATTGTGATAACGCCGACAGACGTCGGACGATAAGTACATACTCGTATGCAGGGGCGGAGTGGCCGGTCTGGAAATGGAAATTTCCAGATGGCCTATCCCATATTATAGCTTGGTGGCCTGGTGCTTTTATGTACAGGAAAAAAAATCGTATTTTATATAATATACATATTATTTTATTAATGCAATAATGTTACATTTTGAAAACATAGTATGAGAAAGCACCAGACACAAAATTATAAGAAATATTAAATATAGACATCGGATAAAATCAAAACAATATCATGACGGATAAATTTATTCTTAAAATTAATATTGGGGTACAAAAAAGAGTTGATGAATGTAGCGAAGAAGACCTAGAAATTGAAGAAATTCAGAAAAAATTTGAAGTCAAGCGTGCGGCTAAGAAGAAAAAATGGCAAGTTATGAAAGCAACGATGAACCAACTGAAGAAGAAAAAAAAATTTACCATAGATATTTACAACAGAGTTGTAAATATTTATGAGTGTTAGACATTATTATTGAAAGCGTGAATAAACGGTTTTCAACTAATAATGATTTGTTAATTGACTTATCTTAATTATCTCTATTAAATTTCAATTTACTTTAAAGTGCACTTCCAATTGATTCAATAACAAAATTATCTCATAAAATTAAACCATTTAAATTAAACCATTTAAATTAAATAAAAAATAAATTAGCCGAAGAACTTATTAATTTTGGGAAATCATGGGGTTTTTTTAAAAAAAATCTGTTGATGATGATTAAAAATTATAATGAACAGTCATATTTATGTGACTCAGAAAATTAAGACCTAGAGAATACGGATGCTATGAAACCTTGTAACAAGTCTTGTAAAAACTGTTTAATTTGTTGTATAACGATTTGATTAAATATAATTTATTTGCAAATGCTTACCCTACATTAACACATAGCATATCAATACATTTTAACCCTCCCTATCACACAATAGTTGCATGTGAAAATTCATTTTCAACATTGAAAAACAGATTAAGAAATGCAATGATCAATAAACATCTAGAATCTTTTATGCTAATGAATCTTCTATGGCCATAGAAAAATTTCTCATCGAATTAGATAATGATATTATTATTTTAAATTATTATTATAAATGTATGAATTTGTTTTATAGGTTATCTGCTATACCTATTTGTTTTCTATTTATAATATTAAATATTTTATTATATTGTTTACAAAAAAAATTTTTTCGTAAATGGTAGTCTGGACAAATTCAATCTCCCTGCTAGCATTTGGTTCCCACTTCACCCCTGAACATATGGATGTTAATGAAAAAATGTCGATTTTGGCCGCTGAAGTATTATAATTCTTCTTTTTGTTAGGAAGTTTTATGACTTTTATGACACTAAATAATGCGCACTAGGATGAACTGTAGTCGGGCAAAAGTTCTTTCTTCGACATCGCCAAAACGTTGTTCGTCCATTCGCACATAAAACCATCGCGTTGTAAAATGTCACTATTTCTTTTGTAATTGATTAATGCCGTTGTAATGGACATAGATAGACGAAAAAATCACCAATATTACTCAGACGCAGACACACACTATGGGTTTGTTCAAAAATACATGTTTCATAAAATATTTCATCGTATCGATATCGCCCGAAACGATATCACCTGAATGAACCGTCAAGACGAAAAGGCATCGCCCAAAAGTCCGATTCCCATTAAATGCGTGCACAGTGCAATGCATGATCAACCAAGTAGGAACTATAAGTCTAGCAAGATATTGTGTACGAGTGGTTTGTCCTCTGTTTTATTTTCGTATTATTTCATATTTGTACGCCAAGTAATGATTGAATACAATTCAACGTCATAAAAAAAACCATTTCGGTGTTAAGGTCGGCGCAATATATATTATATAGGTACATTATTTAATTGGTTATAAATACTAGTAATATTTGTAATCAATGATAATTTATGTATGTATTATGTATACGTATATAGTATATTATATTTCGTTTTTTCTTTTAAGTAGGTAACTATTTTTTAGTAGTTATACAATCTGAAAATTCTTTACAATAAGTCCATGATATGTGTAATATTATATTACATTATTTTGATGAATGACATGAATGTTTTGGTACGGCCACCCAGCAGTGACACTTGATGTATTGATTTTTGTATACAATAGGAAATTTAATTTATTAATTAATTAATTAATTTTTTTTTTGGTCAATTTTGACTATAGGTATCCACGCCATTTTCTTCGAAACCTTCTTGGAAGATTACCTGACAATAATATGTTGTCGTAGTTGTCGAAGGAGGGATAAAACGATTTTTGTGTTATGCTTGACGAAAACTAAACAATTTGCTAAACAATTTTATTATTTTGGAAACTGTTCTGGTTTTTAAATCATTAGCGCAAAAACATGCATTACATATTATATTCTACTAATATTGATTATTTTTCAATAAATACTCAGTAGGTACTCAATGATTATAACCGGAGTCAGTAGGCTTATATAATATATAATATAAAAATGATTGTATGTTTACGCAGATAATATTTTGAATGACAAATGTTATCTGTGATATTTCACGAAAGTGATGAATTAAAACTAAGCCTACCACTATAGATTAAACTAAAACATTTAATATGTATGAAGTATGATACATGTATGAATTATGATGTATGTTTCATCAATTCTACCTCCCAGCTGAATAAAATAGTAATTATTAAATCAGTATTTACGATATTTAAGTGTACTTTAAACATAAAACTTAACAGTTTTGTTCAATTAATCAATTTTGTGAGCTCGGAGAAAAACGATTATAGACTGAAATTATTAATTTTGCTAGCCCTAAAAGAGGAACTTATAAAATGCATGAATTTCTCACTATTCCCTATCCATTGTAAATGATGAATTCGATGGGGAGATTCGGTATAATTCTCTGTAAAATCTGTATAAAATAAACAATAAAATAAAAAATTATTTCTAGCACAAATTATCTAGAGTCTAGACTATATTATATAATATAGATATTTCATTGAATGCCTCAGCAATTTTAGGCAAAGCATTAAACAATCCCATTATTTAAATATTAATATAATTATACTATTATAATGATCATTTAATGAATATGTTATTTTAATAATTATTTATAATGACCATGATTATCGAGTTTTGTCTTCAAAGAAATATATTTACAGTAGAAGCCGAAGGAACACTTTTAGACCAAGATGAAATATTTCAATTAACCTATTGTTTCCAATCAACGATTGGTGACTGTGTTAATTAAATTATAATATTTAACACCTATACTTATTTATTACATACTATTAAAAATCCCAAATAAAAAATAAAAGCCAAGTCTCGTCTGAATGAGAAAACACCCGAGAGGGATATAACTACGGAAGTAAATAAATGTAAACAGTTAAGAAGTAAGCGAGAACTAAATAATATACATACTACATTGCGTACATTTGACGGAACAAATCCTAAATGGAAAAAGAGTTTTTTTATATAATATTATGTTAACAGATTTTATATGAATACCCTAAGCCCTAACGTATATAGCAAACTCTGGTGAATCAGGATTTCAAGAGCTGTTTGGTCTCAGTTTTGGCTCGGCTCACTAATAATATCAGTTATCTATTGCACGAGGGAATCCCTGTTGATGATTGCACTACCTTGCAGTAAAATATAAGCCTGGGAAGTGTGACTTAGACTTTACATGTTCACATGTAACATGCATACATACATATATGTACAATGTACATACATATGTACATATAAAATCTATATTTTACTACTGAAATTAGAGCTGGAGTGAGTTCATATATATATAAGGTATAGACTATAGAGAGTTTAATGATGAAAGGTAACCATCACTTACTCTAGATCTTGTTAGCTTAATTAAGCATATGCAAGTTTATTTGTATTAATGTGTAATGCACGTAATAACATATAATAATGTTTATTATATAAACAGATTACAGTTAATTTTAATGTGCCTCAATTTTGATATTAATAATCTAATGTTCTTATGGATTTTGTATAATGATAGATATGCATTTTAATAATTGTGCATATCATTACACTATTCACTATTGTCACCTCTGTCTACCATCATCTTACCCGTGCACAGACAACACATATTGAACATTTCATAATAATTCGTCCAATATATTATTACAATACTATGTAATTAATGTAGTCCATGGCGATAAAATATCTCAGTTTTTTCTAGTTATCTACTTGTTTATATAATTTATCATCGCATAACATTTTTTAAGCAATTACAGCACTATTTTTTATGATCTATGGCCACATTTTAGACTACATTTTATTGAGGTTATGTTAAACACCTGTCATATGTTATCTTATAACATTTGTTGAAGATTTAGTCTGGCGCTCCACTATCATCGGTCGCTTGATAGTGGTCCACGCACACGACCTTGCTGCCGTAATCGACTTTTCACGGTCAACGGCCTATTTTCGGTTCAACACACGCACGTATATATCATTTTAATTGATCAAAATGTAATCGTTATACATCTTCTTTCTGCGTATCGATTAAGCAAAAAAACAAAAATATTTTTTGATTGATTTTGATGATCAAGATGGAATAAAATGGATATGCACAGCATTTTACGGTGAAGTATATCGTTGCCCTTAAATTGCCTAAACGAAGCGCCGTCTTACTATTTGTGTGCGAGTTACAGCAGTAGAGACGGATTAAAAATAAAATAATACTTAATATATGGATAGAGTAGTACTGTTTATCTTTATACTACTTGTATGATATAGTATACAACTAATTATTTTTATGTTTGGTTGAAAATCAATTGAGTATCCGAATATTTTGCGTAATATACATATAAATTTCCGGTAAACGAAAACGGGGTTTCGAAATTTTTTGCACAGGCGTTAGTTATAAGGTTACAAGTAGTTATTTTATCCTCAAGCCTCAATATAAGACGAACGATACAAGAAGTCAAGCCGAAAATTTGATTAATCAATTGCACTTCCCTTTCCATGCCAATCGCAAATTTGAATATATTGTGATACAAATAATGTTAAAAATATGTATTATACCGCTGAACATTGACTTTGAAATAGATTATTCTAAAATCAATGCCCTGGCGTATAGAGGACATACCAGTCATATTATCGTATTTAAAAAGTTTACTGGTTCATACCGCTGCGTGCCGTAGTAATATAAAAACCAAGACCTGATTAAAGAACCGTTCATAAAAGTCCCTGGCTGGGATTTTAAAAGGGCACTGTGGACAACACTCAATCGTATCAGAACCGGGCAGGGAAGATGCAACTACCTAATGCATAAATGGGGTATGGTTGACTCACCACTGTGCGAATGTGGTGAGATACAGAATATCACGCACATCGTGGAGACGTGCCCGTTCACGAAGTCTGAAGATGGGCTGGTAAAACTGCACGAGTGTAGCCCGGCCGCAGCGAAATGGCTTGAGGAACTTGTTGTAAAATTATAACTTGTAACTTATTATTATTAAATCTTTTACTGTGTTAAAAATAAATTTACCTTATTAATCTATTATATATTCTAATAATCGTGTTATCTACCTATTTATCTATTTATCTATACTAATAATTTACCTATTGTTATTATATAAGTACTGAATTTTGTTACCATAAGCCGATATGTCATATGCATAAATAAATAAATAAAAACCATGGAATGACATAGATCACCGAATTGACAATGAGTAACTGACATTCTATCCATGGTTACTGGTAGTGTCATAAATAAGATAGCTCACTGGCCGATTTATCGACGTCTATAAAAATAGTGTACTCCCCATAAACGGCGATAAGAAACTTTAAAAATAATAAATACGAATTAAAACTATAAAGCCGCGTCCACACCTAAGATACATCTGTGTTTGTTGAACGTTTTCCCAATGTTCGTCAAACGATTGCCAAATGTTTGTTGAACAGTTTGTCAAAAAAACAAACATTTAATTTGTTCGCTATATGTTTGCTCAATTCATTAATCTACAGTTATGATTATGGCGTCTCTAGAGCAAGTCGCGTGTGTAGGAGCTGCATTCATAATTATTCATAACCACTATAAAAATAAAATGAAGGATAGAAGTAAGAGACGATGGTGGGTAAGACAACTACTACAACGCCGAAAAACTTATAGTGGTGAGCGTTTCATTTCGGATTTACACGCAAGTGATTTGTTTAATAATTTTACAAGAATGTCAAGTGCCGATTTTGAGTTTTTAATATGTGTAATTGGACCCAAAGTTGCAAATCAAAATACATAGTAAATAAACAGTTATTTGTATGAAATAATTTTGTTTCTCACAAAATGTATGCCATAATGTTCGAATAATTAGCGAACAATTTTGTTTGGGACACTTACAAACAAAATTGTTTGGGAACACGATACCAACCAAACATTCAACAAACATGATTGTTGGATATTTTGGATGTTTGTAAAATGTTTGTTAGGTGTGGACGCGGCTTAACCAATGCCATTATTTTCTATAAATAGATATCCTGTTGGCTGTTGTCGCCATTAGATTATACATAACAACATAACACATTTTACAATAACAGAAAACGATTATAGTGACAATCTCACCGAATTATTACGCAATACCATCAACATCGAAAAAAAAATTAAAAAATTTGCCGCCGTAAGCACGTGCCTATGGGCTATAGACATATAATGCCCGCATATAAATACGCCACGGATTAGGTCCACACAGTAGAAATGAACAAAATTACAAAATATACCGAGCATAATAATTATTACGGTTTATGACCAACGATTCAAAAATTATTTCAACATTTAACTACACAAGTTACACTCGGTAAAAATTAGATTTATTCCCTTGAAATTAGGGCTCGGAAGTTTTAGGCATTGCACGTTGTTCTATAGTTCTATACGCTCTCAATTTTCAGCAGACCAGACTAGAAATTCGCGAGCTATGGTAACAATGGTGAGTTTAAAAAGCAATTTTCGCACATTTCCTCGGTCTTAGAGAAAAAATGCATTTCCTTGATTTTCATAAGCACATCATGCATACAAAATATTTTCTAAAACGACAAAAATATTGAACATGATTCATGAATGATAAAATGCAATATTATTTAACATAGGTACCTATTTATTATTATCATCTCGCAGTCGAATATTATTTTAGCAACAATACGCGATATTTAATGACAACATTGTACATAATTATTAATTAACATTATATTTTTAAACATTATAAATTTATTTTTCCATATTTTACATTTTTGTTTTTGAGCATAATAATAATAACAGCATAAGATGTTTTTTTTTTGTAATTGTGTAACTTCTTAACGAGCATACACATACGTGCATGCATATCTTGCCTTTTTTAGCTACTATAATTTCCGAGCCCTGCTTGTGATTCATGTAAATAAATTATTTATCTATACTATTGTATTTATTGTAAAAACATCAATAAATTATTAAACACAAAATGTACCTAAATTAGATAATGTTAAGGGCAGTAATTTCAGAGATATTGAGTAATAACAATTTGAAAAAGACAATTCAACACCACAAAGAGAAAGCTGAAGCTCAAGTTAATTTGATCAATTTTAAATTGATTACTAACGTATAATTAACAAAATATGTACATTGATTTTATAATAAGATATTTGTCCAACTAAATCACATATTACATATTGCACGACTCAATAAAATATAGACATCATGTACGATTGTCGATTTGTAATCACTGATTTGTGTCGGCACATTTCTAGTAGTGCGTTCTATTTTTATCCAGTTGTAAACAATACATAGGATGTGTTATTTATGATGTTTACATATTGTTTACGGAAAAAAAGAAACTTAATTTTTTTGCATAGTACAGCTTTGAAATCTCTTAAACCGAATTTCAATCCAAAAAGTATAACGATTTAATATGAAGAGCTGCTTTTAATGCTATTGAAACAATTTTCTGCCACTAAAGAAAAGAGGGTTGCTGCAGTTACATTTCACACTGAGTGCAGCTTCGAGTCCAAGAATAAAGACCATACGAAATATTACCAACGTCTTAAATTTTCATCTTTATGAGACTGTTCAGTTGTAGGGATACATTAGGATTAAATAAAAATAAATAAATATACATTTTTAAATATTGTTTAAGGATAAGATAAAAGTAATTTTAATTTTAATCACATACGGTTTAATTCATAAGCCTGTAGTGATGTTACTTATATAAATATTTCCATTTTTTTATTGAATTTTAATCGCATTAAATACTGTTGAAAATGGTAGGCAAGTTATAACATTAGCAATCATTGTACGGCAGATTTATTCTTAATTTCTTTCAATACAAATATTGTTTAATTAATTTGCTAATAAAACTTAAAATTACTATGTGAAACTTTAAATAATAATGAAAAAAAAAATTAAACGGTTGGTTCAAAGAACATTTTTATTATCATCAAAAAAAGTACAATGTCAATACTTAAGTCATTGTACATTTTCATAAGAAGATAGTAACAAATAATTTTTAGCCATGTATGACATTATTATTGGTAAAATGGCACAAAAATTAGTGAGTTTAACACTTAGAAATGGTCAAATAAAATATTTTAATTATTGTTCAAATTAATGAAAATAATAATAATGATAATAATAATAAGAGCCACTTAAAATTAGTTGAATAAACAATTAATATCACTCAACACTGTACCGATATGTTGATTAATAATAAAAATTGTTTAAGCGGGCAAGAGATCGAAATCATCACTGACTAGAACCATTGGCACATGCTCTTCATCAATATTAGGTTCAGAGCTGTAGGTGCACAATTGTAATTCCTTCAGTTTCCATCCCCAATCCATTTTTTGTACAGCGTGCAGACTCTCTGCCTCATTGTGATGTCTCAATAACATGGATTCCTTTTGGGATCATAAAATATTTAAGTATTTTTATTTTATAGTTAAAATGTACACTATTCTTACCTTAATTTTTTCCCATTTATCATCAACGTCTTGTAACCATGATAAAAAGAGACGACCATTATAACGGGATCGTGCATGTCTATCTTTCTCCTCCTCCTGTTCAGGTGTCATGATATTATACACTTCCTCATCCTTGAGTATAGTGCACACAGAAAATGGTAATAGTTGATTTGCTAATGCACGAGCTGCACGACCATGAACCCTGAGAATTTCTTGTTCAACGCTTAACACTAGTTTTTCTTTTTCTACAATGTGCTGAAAATCCATAAAATGATGTAAGTATTATGGTAATCTATCAAAAACATTAACAAGACAAACCTGTACACGAAGTCTTTGTCTCTCTTTTTCTTGTTCAACAAACAGTTTTTTCAGCTGTTCATGCAAATTGGCTGGTGATGGTGTTTGTGTGTTTACTACTCGACTATTAGAGTTGCCCGCCAAAACGTATGTGCATCGATTCATGAGGTAGTCTTTAAATCCAGATGGAGGTTTGGGTTGCACAGGAAATAAATTCTTCCGTCTTTTGTCAATCTACCAGACAAAAAGAATAATAAGTCAAAAATACATACAATACAAATTATAAATTAAACTTATTTACTTGTTTTCTTATGTTTAAGAACATTTGATAACAATTGGTAACTGGAACTGGTTCATTAGTTGTGCCGGACGGATTTGTTTCTACAGTAGTAACATTGGCAACAGATGAAGTGTCACTAGTTTCAGATTCTGTACGGCTAGCTTTTAATTTGCGCCGTCTAGGATGTAGTTCCAAGGCAGCCATATCAGTGGTGGCAATTGATTCAGATGTTGTTGTAGTTGTAGCTGCAGCTGTGCTAGTAGTCTGTTTGTCATCTCCAGATACAGTCACTGAAACATTTTCAGTTTGTTCCGAACGGGTAGATGGTGATGGATTAGAGCCTGTATCCACTACCACAGCAGCTGGTGAAGTAGTTGGTACCAACTGCTCTTCGGGAACAATTGGTGAAGTACCACGACTTGGTGCACCACTACTATTACTGCCACATCTATTAGACGACCGCAATACTCTAGTTTGAGGAGACTTTTGCTCTTCAACAGTGATAGTATCAGAACTAGCTTTCTGTGGAGACTTTGGTGAGTTAGGCTGATTAGACACTGGTGGAGACTCTTCAGAAGGCACAACATATGGTAATGCTGTATGATGATGTGATCGATTACCATTTTTGCCATTTGTCCTAGTCCCTGTATCGGCATCCGTAGTAGGTATAACAATTTTTAACGGAGGAACTTTAGGACCACCTCCAGGACTATCAGCACTAGATGGTCCGGATCCTCCAGATTTATCTTCATCACTATCAGGTTTTGGACTAGAAGACTCGCTTTTACCTGAGAAAAACAAAATATATTATACTTTTTTTTATTCATTTTATCCAAATAAAATAGGGGATCAGTGGGTTTTAATGGATATCATTAGTGCTATAAGTACCAAGTTCAACTAATTATAGGTCTCTTTCAAAAACAAGTTGATGTATCGTCACCATAATAAATTGTAGTTTAATACTGTTCTATTTCATAAAATATAAAAATAATTAAATGTATTGCACGGACTAAAATTATTTAAAATATAAATTAAGTTTATTTTTTTAAGCATAATTTTTTCTTAGTAAATACTTATAATAAAAAAATAAAACACAAAATCTAGGATAAAAGCTCTATTAACCCTGCCTTAGGGACGGCTCTGACCACATGTTTGATATAATAGTTTACTCGGACCCAAGTATTACGGTTTTAATATATAGTTCACAATACATTTATTCTTAAGTCAAACATCATACACCATACAGAAGAATAAATAGTAGTTATATAACTAATAATTTATTACTCCAATTTTTTATATTTATACAATTGCATAATATTTTAATAAAATCATCAAAAAAAATTATTTCAAATGAAGAATATGAGTTTGGAATTTTAATACAACCAAAGTTATATTATAGTGAGTAAAATGTATAGAATAAAATAAAAATGATTATTTATTTGGTAAATTTTACCCAGCGGAATAGTAAAATGTAGAAAAACTTACTAGGCATATTATTGGTTATACATTTCAAATAATGTGAGTCACAGGTAAGTATTTAACCTTATGGAGGGGGAGGGACTGTTGGCTGTTATAAAATGTAAATAGAATAAATTATTGATGTGCTAAATAATTAAAATGATATGTTTCTATGCATCGGTACTTGCCTTTAAAATATACCAACATTTTTACATGAGTTTCTTTTCAGCTTATTTATTAATGATTTGTGAATCCCAAATTTAAAAGAATATAAATCTAAATATCATGCAAATGATAAGACTCATTCATCAAATAAATTCAGTACAAAAACATTTTGAAATCATAAATAAAGTAATAAAATAACCAAATATTGAAAGATACTTTAAAGAAACTTGTACTCTTATATTATTTGTTATAAATTTAGATTAATTGTATTCACCATTTAAGTATTATATTATAAATTAATAAATTACCTTTAGAACTTTGACTATGCTCTTCTTTACGCTTTTTTGGTTTAACTTCTTCTTCTTCTTCAACTAATGGACGTTTTAAGTTGTCCGTATCTTTTGCTGCTTTTACAGTCACCTCGTTAGATGAAATATTTGAGTTTTCGACTGCATCGCCTGAACCAGAATCTTTGGATTCTGCTTCTTTAGAAGAACCAGCGGATGTACTTTCTGCTGGTACACTGGTCGATGCAGTAGTAGATGACTGAGAAACAGACTGAGAGGGTGTTTCTGACTTCTCTTCAGTCTCAATAGTTTTTCTATAGGAAAAAATCATAATGACACATGTGATAATGTTATATATTTTGATAATATGCAATACTTACGTATCGTTCGTCATGCTTGCGTTTTGTTCCTCAGCTATTTTCTTATTCTTTTCATCTAGTCGAGCAGACAAACTCTTAAACTGGTTATTACCCGTGTTGGTTAGTCTTAATGTCACTCTAGGTGATGCATGTTGTTGCTGTTTATCACTGTTCGCAGCAGCTACAAGAGGATAGACATAATTACATTTCAATAAAAATGATTAAGTAAATAACTAACAGGAAAAAAATGATCAATCATACAGCAAAGTGCAAACGTACGTTTTTTTAAAAATGTTTGATCAAACTAACGATCTAAGGAAGTAAATAATATCACAGAACGCCGAGTAAAACAATGATTTGATAAAAACAAAGTGAATTGATAAGAGACGTCCGACTTCATTTTCATCTACAAATATTACAATACAAACTATTTGTGTTCAAGTATGATAAAAAAAAACCCTGATAACAATAATTCCTGTTATTCATTTCTACACAATAATATTATTCGGAATTTATTACTAAATATACTGTTTAAAATAAACCAAATCAAGTAAACAATGATGAATAACCGATAAGCCGACCACGACGAGAACAATGAAAAATATCTAATTAATAATTTTTAACAATTATTATTCTATACCTAGTACGCAAATACACAATTCATCATGGATTCGAAATCGAAATATTACTCGTGACTCGTCCGAAAACCGCACGGAACACACTCTCGGTCACAAAATATGTTTTGTTGCGTAAAAAAATAAAAATAAGCGTCAAAATTGATCAAAAATCGTGATGTTCAGTACCTATGGATCAATATGTTATTATTGTTAAAACGCCGGCGTCCGGTGTGTCAGCTTTCAAACTGCAAAATGTATTTAAATGAAAAAATTACATCTATCAGCCCCATGAACCGCGGGTTCCGTGATCTTGTAGCGTCTTTGTACTGATATCGACGACAAAGAGTTTTGCAAAGAACGTGGAGAGAAGGATGCCGACCGGAAAACTTGGGCCAGATAAACGCGACAAGGGAAATCACTCGATTCGAGGAATAGGTGCTTTTTTTCCGGCAAAATAATTGAGGACAAAAGATCTGGTGGAAGCGAAAACTATTGAATTATCACGCTAGAGCAGCGTTCACGTTAAAAGCGAATTTACACAACGTCGAAATAGTTATGATCGAAACAGTATTGTAATAATTATTATTGCACTCGATTGCGAATCGCACCGAACACACAATCCGAAGTAAATATTTACGAGTATTATACAAGTAATGTCATATTATAAAATACGCTAAACAGTATTACCGTGATATCGTGTGAAAAACAATCGTTCTAAATAACATCCTAGATTGTTAATGTCACTGGATTGTACAGTCGAACTGTACGCAAAAAAATTCCTCTTGGCAATCGAAATCAGCTACAGCGAGCGAAGCGAATAAAATTATTATTATTTCGCGACGGACCGAGAGACGAAAGGTAGGTATAATATTATTATTAAATGTTAATATTAAATACACGAATGATGATCGGATCGAATAATTTATTTATAACACGGACTAAGACGAGATAACGCCGAGAGTTAATTTAGTTGTATTTTTTTTTATTCGTCATTCGATAACGGCGTGGGAACAAAGAACTAATACGATAACGTTTGATCGTCTCGTTAAAATGCAATCGACGTAGACGGACGACGAACAATAACTTCCGACAACCACGTTTAACGTGAAACAACCCGACAGCGGGTCTGTGGAAAAATTTCACGATTTTAACGCTTATCAATCGCGAGGGAATTAACCCGACGTCGGGGCTCAGTCGAACACCGCAAGCGAATCTTGTCGCGTGATTGAAGCAACGAAATTGAAGTAATTCGGACGTATTCTAGGTTCACAATGAAATTCGGTAACGCCGACGACGTACGTACGATCGAGACTATTTCACGTCGCGGATACGAGGAGACCGATTCTAAACCAGATTCTCAACGTGTCGAAAAACTGAACAAAAAAAAACCAACAAAACCCGTTAGTAAATTCCGAGCGGAGCGAGGAATTTAATTGCTTTTTTTCTCGTACAAAGTGTATCAAATAAAAAAATAATTATAATAATAAATGGATTTAATAAGCTAACTGACTCTACCCCGGCGTATACGGTATACCTGCATGTCGTTTTCCTTTAATTTTGTTCGTCCTACTACATTTTGAGAGATTATCAGACATATCGGTGGACGGTGGTGGTGAACATGCGATAAAACTAAAATAAAATCGATTCCCATTCGAAAAGATATGAAAATATTGTGTGCATGTACGGTACGGAGGAACGGAAAAAAAGGTCGTAGCCGCCGCCCGTAGAAGACGTACGGGTACGGCGAGAGGACAGAAGGGAAGACCGTTCATGCCGGGCGGACTGGCGGGAGGGTGTAGCACACAGCCGCTTGCACAATAAATACATATTGTACATATATAATACATACAATATATTACATTACATACGCACACGTACAAAGGTAGTTGGCCCGGGCGGCGGCGTGGAAATGTGACAACGTTGCGTTGACAAATCGAAATATTCCCGTTCCCCCCATCGGGTCGAAACCACCGCCCGACTCATGTTACGCGCCAAAACACTTCTTTGTGCTTGTGTGGAACCGAGGATCCGTAGCGCGGGAAGAAAACGTGTTCAAAACAATCGCACGCACTATCCAGCACAGCCCTGCGAAAACCCCGGCGAACAAAAGAAGAGAAGAAATGGAAAGAAAAAACAGAAAAGACGACGGTACATGTACAACATACGATTATACGAAGACGATATGGGTGAAAAATATTAGAACATAATCATATCGTTTTTCTCTGACCTCGTGCACGCAGCAGACGACCGCGAAGAAGAAGACGACGACGACGCGGTTGACGCCGGTACACCGCGCGGGGCTCTTCCACGCACGTCGGCGTCGGAAAACCGCCGGAAACCGTTTGGATCGCGTTCCGGGCGCGGGCGGAGTAGACGACACCGACGACAACCCACCCCCGGGGCGGACGGAGAGAGAGAAAAAAAAAAAAAAAACGCGACGGCGGACCCCGGGAAGCACAAACACGCGTCTCGCAGCGCACACGTTCGCCGACACTGGTGCACAGATCTCCTCGTGGGCTCTCGCTCGCCACCGCGGAACACGCGACCGGCTGTACGTGGTGCGTACGACGGCGTTCAAGGTCGGCGGCGGCAACCGCGCGGAGAGAGAAACTGCTGTGTACAGTGTACCACCTACCAACTACACGCACTCTTCCGCGGAGAAACGTTTTCGTCGCAACAGCATATACGCGTACGCGTCGTGCTTTGTGCAGCCACCCCACTCACCTCGTTCCCCGGAGTGCATCATCACCATGACCTCGAGATGAGGTGGTGTTGGTGGTGGCGGCGGCGGCGGCGAAGAATCCGGGGGCTACGGGAAAACCACCAAAGAACACCCGACCCGTAAGGGGTTACACATCAACCCTCTTCCCGTCGGTGATAAACGCTTTCCCGGGCAAAAGTCGGGTGCACGACCCCCCCCCCCCCCTCCCGACTTTACCATACGTCCACACACATGTAACGTCGATGATGTCCTCCACAAACAGTCGATCCGGACGACTACGCACGCGAGATCGATTTCAAAGGCTCAGAAACTTTCTACTCTCTTTCCGACCCTGCAACGTATATACACGTTCGAAATACTCTAGGTCTATTCATACGCGATTTCCGAACAGTTTTCTCCCAGTGCGGCCGAACCTTAATATCAAATACATATTATTATACTGAGTGTCCCACCGGGATTTACACAGAGCGACATCTCCCGTATCATTAGAGATAATGTAATTCTTTTTTTTTTATGAGCATCTCTGGGCAAAGGCAATTTTGCAAACAATAATTTGGTAATTATAAGTGTATTATTAAAGAAGCTAAAAAATGAACTTTTTTTTATAAATTTCAAAGATAGCCATTTAAAAGGCTTATTTTTCTGAAAATTTCGATGGTTCAACTTACAGTTTTCATTGAATTAATAATTTTTATAGTTCACAAAGAAATAATGTAAATTATTATCACCTTGTCATTTTTCCCAAAAGGTTTGCTGTTAATTTAAAACTGTGTAAAGAGTTCTCTAATTTTTTGTAACTAGAAAAATGATTAAAAATCAAGAAGTTAATGAAAATTGAAAGTTGAATTATTAAAATTTTCAGAAAAATAAGCCCTATAAACGGCTATCTTCGACATTTATTAAGTAAAAAGTGAATTCTTCTTTAATAATGCACTTATATTTACCAAACTATTGGCAGCAAAATTGACTTTGCCCAGGGATGCTCATTAAAAATACAGAATTTGATTATCTCTATTAATATGGGAGATAACGCTCTGTGTATATCACGGTGGGACATACTGCATATAATTTCGTAACCACAGAATTCATCAATAATTATTTGCTAAAAATAATTATGACACATACACCACCTTTTTCAGAGTTCGCAGTAATATATGAATATGATATATTAAAATGATATATTATAAGTTGGTCCGCCGTAAAAAAAAAATCTTGGCGCCGAGACCTGAGATCATCAACTATTCGCTCTTTTCTCGCACCGGATACCACTGTATGCGGAGGTAGTGATTCCGACTAGGTGTGATCATAAGTCGTTATAGATGCATCATATATTATTGCACAACGACAACGATATTATTTGCATATAAATTTGAAAGTAATGTGATCGGGGTAATATTATACATATTCATGTGGATTCGATCATTTATTTAGGAATGATCATAGGGCCATAAGTTCGAGTTTTTCCCGTAATGAAGCATAATTTTGGTTATTGTATAGTAAACAACTTCTAAAAAAATAATATGTTAAATAATCGTCCAATTTCCGATGTAATAATACATACCGAATCAAATGTGTGGGACAATTGCCGAATACAAGACTCAGTTTATAAAAAAAAAATTGCAAAACCAAATAGAACGTATTGGCGTGTTGATTTGAAAAAGTAAAACTATACTACCATGAAAAGTTTATCACGGCTATTGCTTATGATAAGCATTGGATTATTTTTAATCATTTCAAGCCGCATAATATGGCTTATAAAACATTAACTGACACAGATTTTAATTGACACACGACTAATGATTTTAGAAACTCAAATTATGAGTATATTAAGTTTAAAATATGGCTGAAGTAGTGAAGTGCTTTTAAGTGGTGTGATGAGCGAGCCTATTACAAGCATGCAAATGAGCTATTTAAAATGCCGCTTGCGTGAGAGCATGTAAATTCATTTTTTTTCGCTCTCCGATAATAAAATATCACTGAAAATTAGTACTTTAATTGGAATACATGAAAATAAATGTTAGTTAGTACATTACATTAATATTATTATATTAACCATTATAATGGTACATAACACGATTATTTGTTCTGGTTTTGAACAGTTTATTTGCATCACAATAACACTTTCGAATATATTAAACATTTGAAATATTTCCTAACACAGTTGTTATGTGTTAAGTATGAGTGTAAGACTATACCAAAACCCATTAATAACAGAAATCAATACCACTTTTATGGTCTACGGACTACGGCTATAATATTGAAATGTGTGATATAAAATTATCATAAATATTTCAATACAATTCGTTCTGTAATAAAGATACGCGGTCACATTATTTAATACTATATAGATTTTATTGTTATTTTAGTTCTTATATCTAGGTATGATATTTTATTAGGTACCTACTTTTATTTATTGAAAGTAAATGTCGATCAAACTCTAAAGGATATAGTACTAAAATATCATAAGAGAGCCATAGAAGAAATGCGTGTTGTTTGTACACTTTATTTTCTAGAAATGTATTTATTTTTATAACTTTCAATTCTAACTCCAATAATTACTTTCATGAAGACATATAGAAATCAGAAATCTGATAGCATTTTTAGATTATAAGTTTTTACGTCCACTTATAACTGGTATAATAATACAGCGCTTTAAATATAGTGATGGTTAAGGTCATTTCTATATATTTTTTAATTAAATGAAATAGACGAATGAAAATGTATAAGCAATTGTAAGATACCGTTAAGCTCATATTTTTTTACTACACAGACACTAAATTATTTTTCACAACCAGTATTTTTTTAGAATAAATTATAGTTAAAGCTTACAACATGACATAATTTATATTACTATAAAAAATAACTAGAATATATTATAATATAGTTAATTGTATGCTGCTATTTAAGTTAGAGAAATATACTTTTGGATTTACACCTAATACAATAATATTATATAATATAACACCTATATCTTTATAAGAACACTATGTATTAAAAACATCTAACAAAATAAAATGGCGAACCAATAAAAAATTAACAATGTTTATGACTTATTCACAATTATATAATTATAATTTTTTAATTAGTAAAAATTAATAAAATCGTAAAACCAAAAATGTATACCTTATATTCTTAAAATAGCTCTTAAATGTTTAATAATAAAAAATTATGTTACATAAATAATTTAAACAAAATTACAAATACCATAATATAATTATCGACGCAATATATATTGTCATATCGATAGTTTCTTTGATGTTTATATAGACAAATTTATATGTACCAAAAACAGATTTAGTTATTTATGACAATATAAAATAAAAATGATAAATATGATTAGGTAAGTCATAAGAAATCACGGCAGAGTACCGAAATGATCAGAAAAAAGTAATCAATTCCATGAAAATATTATATCGTTCAAAACATGCATACGAATAACACAAATCATATTTTAATAATAACTGTAACGAATGTGTTTAAAATATAGGATGAATTATTATAACCAAACACATAATAGATAAAAACAATTGTTAAGGCTGAGAATTGAAATAAAATATAACTTATTTTATGATTCGCGAATAACGGGTTATTTGGAGTTTAAACATACGAGTACGTCGGTCATGCACTAGATGCCTTTACGTTTCAATAAAAAACAACATATTTCCAATGATTCATAAAAAACAGATTTCTCTTTGCAACATTTTCGCGTGAACATGACTCAACATTGGATAATACGGTTCCTTTTTTTACGCATTTTTGTACAAACAGTTGAGTAAATGTATAAACGGTAATAATAATTGTTGTTCCTCTACAAATAATACATTCCAATATATAATACATTGCATAGTTAAATGGAAAAAATGTAGGCTTAGGAATTAGGATAGACGATCTGTTTCTTTGTCATTCAATATTACTTTACCAAATTTAATTTAAAAATAATATGTAAGATCAATAAATAAAGCATGTACTGTCGATTAAGTTAACCATAAATGGCTAAAGCTCATTATTGATTGCTATAGTATTCGCTCCCTCAGACCAAAAAAATACTTTAAATTTAATAAAATATCCATAAAAAGTTACGGCCTATTTGAAAACTATTTGTGACGTAATCATTTTTATCTTTAGTATTTCGATGGAACCAATCATTAATAAATAAACAGTTTCGATTTTTTTTTTTTTATCAAAACACAATGAGGGAACTATCAAATGAGGCATATAGAAAAATAGGTTACAAATAGAAGGAAACACCCACCGCACAAATCTGAAATCTAAATAATAACTTACGTTCAATCGTTAGTTTTTTAATTATTGAAAACTGTTTGTTTCTTAGGACTATTAGATGGTTAAGCAAAAAACTAATTTACGTAACGTACGAATATCGAAATGTTTATGATTTATGAAGTTAAAAATATAACAAGAAATCTTATATTTTATTCTAATCCTGCTAGTATTAATTGATTAGTAAGATAAGAAGAGTTCAACAATGAATAAGTTTTCTGTACTATAAAATTATAATACATACATCGTTTTAGTAGGTATTTGATAACGGTTTCAGTATTATCTCACAGATATCTAATCTAATGATAACGAATTAGCTTATAATTCATAGGTTTTAAATAATTTACGAATTAATGATTAATAGCTATTATACTCGTACATTCATACACATTATCTAATAAATATTTTTAATACCTAAATTTCGGCTATGCATTTTTTAAATACATATTAATTATATAACTGAATAAAATATTAATGCGAAATAAAATAAATTACTAATATATTTCAGTATCTCAAAGCCGAAGAGAAGACAAAAAAAAAATGGATCACATATTAATAATTATTTGTTCATTTTTCCTTTTAGGTCTAATGATTTGATCTACTATAGGTTGTTACATATACGATACACTGTACATACATAAATTATGTAATAATTAAAGAAAAAAAATTCAAGTTAAAGTATGATGCCGTTGGGTAATTTTCTCGGTTCAAAAATGCATGTCATATACATGATAATCATCACTAGTATGTTATTATAACACTAGAAAAATAGGTAACAAAATATCTAAGAACTGAACCATGCAGAACTGTATTTTTTTTACTACTTCGTATGATAATTATGTTGAATAACGTTTTCCGATGAATCATAATTTGCATTTTTAGATAGTTGTACTTGATTTACATATCAACATATTCATTTTATTAAAATAATTATACATTTTTACAGGTTACTAAAATACAACTACAGTGAACACATAAATTAGCTGAAAAATCGCAAATTGTACAAGCTATTTCCAATTACAATAATAACAACGAAACCAAGAATATAGAATTTAAAGTAATTTTTTAGCTATATAATTTAATAAATATTATAACTTCTAACATAGGACAACTATTTTTTCGTATTTTTAATCAATATCCAATGCAAATTTTCTGTTTAACAAGCAATATGATTATTACCTACCGGCTACCAATTAATTGTACGAGTAATTATTCTTGCATTTTTTTTCAATCTGTTTAAATTGATTTAAGAACTCTCATAAGTCATAAGTTATCTTATCAGTAAAAACAGTGATATCAAACATTTTCAAGGAAGTACCTACGTTTTTACTTTCAACATTTTGTCTAATGAAATTAGATCAACTAATACAGAAATTAAAATCATAACAATTATGGTTTGGTTAAAATACAATAAATATTTTGAATAATTCAAAAACTTTTAAATTAGCGAATATATTAGGTAAATGTAAGAACATTTTAATTGTCTTTAACTCATAATAACCCTCATAAAACGTCACTTTCTTTTATTATAGATCTGTGACAATATCAGATCAGTAAAAAAATTACAAATAAACCAAACTTTTATACACTTAAATGTGTAATGAAAATACGAAATATTAAAATGTAACTAAGAAAAATTCAAGAAAGCCAATTCATTTTTTCTCTCTCCAATATAAATTATAATCATTTAGAATAATAGAAAAATGCAATGTAATTTAGTATAAATACATTGAACCATATTAATTATCTTATTCGTTTATAGTTTATGTAGGAATGTATTACAAATAAATTGATAAATTTTAAAATTAAGAACATAATAATTGGAAAACTAATCTACGAGCTAACTGTAGTTTTTAATTTTCTATTTCTATTAAAATCCAATTATGAACCATGATGACGTACATCAGGGCTAAAGAAATCGGTAAGTAGTTTTTTTAACATTCTGTTTTTAAAGCCGTTGTCCTAGATATTTTAAAAACGACATAAATAACTCATACATACAGCTGCTGTCATACTGCTGTACGAGAGTTGAATGGCATAATTATACGTGAAATGCATCATTTAAAATTATTATTAATATTAAGTGTTTGGATTTAACTTTAAATTGAATTTGCATTACAAAATTTTAATTTTAATTTATAAATCATGTATAAAAAACTATAATTTAACAAGGATGAAAAAAAAAAATCGTAATATTTTCGATACCGTAGTATCGGTACACATATTGCAGTTAAAAAATATTAACAATATAATTCATGTGCCTATGATATGTAATAATGACTTATTAGCTATTTTAAAACGAAGTACGTTTGATCAATTGAAATGAAAAATGATATTACGTTAGTAATATTAATGAGCTGTTAGTGATATACTACTCAAAAAAAAAAAATATCAAAACTTTAAGGATTTTTTTTATAGTATTACATACAATTGTACACGACGTATATTTACATGCGAAGACATAACATTTAAAATTATAAAATAAAACACTACACTATACGATTTAATGTACAACTAAGAGCATAAAAATTGTATTTTAAATAGGTACACCCATTACTATTTTTATTATATTTTACTAGTAACGACTGTAGACGAAATTAGAGCGGTACGCAGAAGTCTCTCAAACACAGTCTTACGAAGAAATCTATTTATATTTTTCATTGAAATCTGGTATTCCTTGCAGTATCCAATATTTTACTTATAGAAAACATTATTCGTCGCTGGTATAGAATTATATGATATTTAATTTAAATTGATTTTTAAATCATTATCCAAACATTAAAAATCAAACCATAAATTCTCGTTAGACTTTAACATTATTGTTGACAATAATAATTGTACAAACACTTAAAAATGTCTTCAATTAACTTGTAATTGATTTATAATACATATTTTAAAAGAAATTAGGAAACAAGTCGAGATGGAGATGAAACAATATTATTATTATTAAATACCTACCTATAAGTTGCTTGTAACCACATATTTAAAGTATATATAATTCAATATTACAATAGAAATAAAAGAGATTAAACTTCACGTAGATAAAGCAACATTAATATCGTTCGTTTTATGGACCTCCTTAAAAACGCATGCTGCTAACTATTCGAGAAAACCTTAGGTTAAGGAAATACTTATTCATATCATATAATATCATATTGTTCGGATTTCGTATACTTTTCAAGAGGAAAAACGTCAATACTTATTGTCCGGGTATATATTATTTGCTTCTGTAAGCTAGTACACACATTTCTAGTATACATTTACCGATTAAATGCCAACAACATATGTTTCGCTATACAGAATTCATAATTCAAGGTTGAAATAATTATTCAGAGGCAATATGAAAACTATTTTATTATTCGACAATGAGTAATTAAAAAACGCCATATCGAATATTTTACAAAGACGTAAAATACTTCGAAAAAATTAAATTTCAAACAAATCGCATGGTGAACGCAAACCTCGAAATAATCGCAAGCTCAGTTCACCAAATTATTAAACAAACGACTTGGTCTTCCGAGATAAAAAAATAAAAATGCGGTAGTACAACGAAATCCATTCGGAGAAATTAATGAAAACATGATTTTCCAAACAACTCGAGAAGATTGTTGATCAAATACGTTTCGTGTTTAGAAAATAATGATAAAAATTAAATAATTTCACATTACAAGCATGTTTATTGTTTACACGACACAACAACACAGCCGATTGTAAACGTGCTGCATCGGCCAAAAGGACCTCGATAACAGTAGTGTTGGCCGATTTATAGTGGTAAAAAAAAACCACCAAGATACGGACGGGAAACACGTGGTCCGCGTGAGAACGCGGATGCACATAACACGCCGCCGAGAGACGGGAAAAACGTGAGCAAACGATCGGGGTGCACGCGTGGTGGTGTCGAAGAGCGACGGAAGACGGGAACACGACTAGTTGTAGATCGCCGAAGTATCGTGGAGAGAAAAAAAACGCAAAAAACGTGCACAAAAGAACAAGACAGGATGTTTTTTAGAAAATAAATTGAAAAAGTAAATTATATTATACTGAAAAATCGGTTTCTTAAGATTTTGCCGACACGTACTTGTGGTGGTCTTGTAACGTTTTTTGTACGCGCTCATGTTGCCGGTTTCCTCGACGATTCACAGCACGGCCATGAGGAGCCGGACGAAACGCAACGTCGCACAGAGCACGGAGGCGGCGGCGGTGGCGGTGAAGAGGTCGGTGACGGCGACGGCGGACGATCGAGGACGGTGTGCGCGCGCACGCGCGCAGTACTAAATAATAGTAATAACGAGAGAGAGAGAGAGGAGAGTGAAAAATAAAGAAAAAGAAATAAATAAAAAAAAGGAACGAACGGTCGGGCCGCGGCGGGGTGGTGGCAGTGCGGCGGCGGCGGCGGCGGTACACTGGCTGCAGTGGCGAAGCGAAAGCGCCACCCGGACCGTTTCGGACGACGGCTTCGTCGTTATGTACGCGGCGCGATGCGTGCGCGCGTATACGTCGTTATCGGCGGCGGCGCTGTTCGCCGGTGTTTGCGGGTGCGCGAGCGCTGCGTTACCAAGAGAAGCGGCAACCGCGCGCGCCGCGGCCGACGGCCAACGTACCGCGCGCGGTCCGTCCCGGTACAACAATACGCGTACGCGCTGCGGGCGGCGGCGGCCGCGATAGTACAACGTCGCACCGGCGCGCGGCCGGGGAGGCGCGGCCTACGGTAAGTGCACCGTCGCGACCACCGCCTCCCCGCGTCGCCGCGCGCCCTACCGGTTGCACGATACGACAACGTTGCGTCGACAACCGCCGCCGCAGCACGCGAGAGGGGTTTCACCGCCGCCGACCTTGGGGACCTCCGAAATACAATTATTATTATTATTATTACCCGTCGCCCCTCCCGCGCCACCCTCTCCGTGTTATTAGTTATGCCCCAAAACTATTATTACTAATATTACTACTACAGTACTACGTCTCTTATTGTCGTACGATTAATATAATATTTACATTGTGCGTACTACGTAACTCGAATGGTCTAATTGTTATTGCAATCATTACCTGGTGAAAATTTCGAAGATCGATCAATCCAAAAATGTGCAGTTGATTTACACGAAGCGCATGGTTCAAAGTTTTTCATTTCACTTCCATGTACGACACCTATCTATTGGGTCATAGTTGCATTTTCTTCTCACCATTGCCATTGAATTTATTGATGAAAAGCGAAGCGATTTTATTGAGTTCTTAAAATTATTGTGGATGTCTACCACCACTATTTTTTATTTTGTAATACGACTAATACGAGTTATTTCATTAGGAATTACATTTTCCAGGTGTACCAGAATCAGATCCAATCGTATTTCCCTTTTAAATTTGAGCTAGACATCTATTAAATACTAGTTTATTTTTCTGAACAGTAGAAAACAATGCTTAAAACGAATTTTACAGTGTTAAAGTAAAATGTATTGCTGGTCAGATTGTATCATTTTGGTTAAAACCTGATGAGGTTATTCTTTCTTACTTATAAAAAGTATTTACATGGAATTGCAGTGCCTATTTAACGGTTTTTAATTACAATTTAATAATTGTAAAGCTCTCAGGAGGGAAATGTTCTTGAGAAATGTGCCGATAACGTAGTTTTTACTTTTTAGTGTACCAGCTATAAAGTCCAATCGAAAATTAATCTGCATTTCCTTCAAAAAATATTATTGAATTATCGAGGCAATACATTTTTCTTAAATAATACAAATTCAAATTAGTATCTATTAACCTGCATTTTAACTACGGAATAAACATTTCTTAAGGGTATTTCAGTATAATATGCATTGATCATAAATTACAATAATAATATGATAATATGTTATATAATATGATTAATGGTATTTGAGTACTTCAGTTTTTCATTTTATTGGAACAAATATTCTATTTTCAGAACGGCAGTGACCGCCACCGCACGATTATCTGCTACCCCCGCACCACTCATCGATCAGAAGGGTTACACCAGCTTGCAACCAGGCACCCTTCTCTTTCTTCCATCAACTCATGATACAGGTACCACACTTCGCTGCACCTTTGCTATACTAGCGCTCCATTCCGGTTGCATCCAACGAGTGCTAGCCGAATATTAAAATATCGTTGAACGAATATGTTTATAGCCAAATCTATAATAGTTCGTCATAGCTTATAATTGTTTTACATTGAAGGGGACGAGAAAATGTCTTACCCCTTTCTCGTTCAACGTACATCTCGCGTTCTCACACCTACAAACGAAAAAAAGAAAACTGTACGCTACGATTATAAAATCACATATCGCTATAGTGACTTGCGGTTACGACATTTATATGTAGGTACATTTCAATGTATGATAATTCAACCGGTATTTTTTTTCGCAGAAATTCATTCACGACACCTATGTACGTAATTATAACACCGATTGCATAACGTTCGCAGAGTTCGAACATAATATAAGGGGAGATAAAACACTCGTCAATAAAAAACACTTTGGTCTGACGAAAACAAAATAATTATCGTATTCGTTTGTTTGCGCAGACTACTTGTCACCACGCGGCGTGCAATATTTACCATGGTTGGTTTTAAATTTTGTCGAAATACCTTTAATTTTCTTTTTGTGAATACGCCTGATTTTACGTTCATATTCAGCTGTCTGCTATTGAAACGTTTGTGCCGGTGTCACATTATTATATTATCCACAAGCGTTTGTGTATGGACAATTATTTATTTCATTGTTTGGAACACTTGTAAGAAGTCGTTTTCAGCGGTTTTCACGGTATTTGATGAATAAACCAGTCAAAATGAATTTCGGTGTTGGCACGAGTCTTTTACGTTCATTGGAAAAGTTATAACTTATAGTATGCCTCGCGGGGTTTCTCCTCGTTAATCACGGAATTGATTCTATTCCGTATTTCTGTGTTATTTATTGCTGAATGCTGCTTTTTATTAAAATGTAGCGATATATTATATACATGTCACATGTACGTATTCCTGTCGCATATGCTTATTGTAAAGATTTTTTACACGATTGCATAATAATTAAAATGAAATAGTGCAATCATTATTCGTCGTAGTGCCTATGCGTTAACTTTACGTAAAATACTAACATGTCATTAAATATTAATCATTATGTATATGCACTAGTACTATGTATTTTACATTGTCTGCACACGTTTTAGTTCTTACTTGAAACTTTTGCGATAGTAGTATTACGACGTTCAATTATTTCTCTAATTTACAGTGACGCACTGACGCCAGACATCAGTATGGCAGTATCTCGTTATAAAATGGTTTGCCATTGCATTCGTTTTCAATCAATAATAATTATTATTTTTATAGCGCGACTCGTATAGTGGTTATTTACTGTAACCCGCAGAAGCCCCCTAGGGAACTGTAAATTAGATTGGTTGATTTGAAGCACTCGGGGGAGAAAAAAAAATTAAAACGTTTCGAATAATAAACTCGACAACTAAACATGAATGTTACATAAAAGTGATAAAACAGATGACATAAATGTACAGATAGCCTAGAAACTAAAAAATGCGTGCGCCGAAAAGTTACTTTTTACGAGTATAATATATACAGTATTACTGTCGTATACATGGGCCTGAAATAAGTTTTATCGTAGTCAGTGTAATAATATTAAAATAAATGTACAATCTAATAGTTTTGATTTCAGATTTTTAGCGGTGCGAGGTGAATATCTATAGTATTCATAATTTTATCTCAATAGGTTTGATTTTTTATTGTGTATTTACTGTTTAGTTTAATGTGAGTGATGGCTAGTGTGTAACTCTCTGTGTAAGTGATATATTGGTGAAAGAAAATAAAGATAAGAGTTCCTATTCACATTTGAGAAAAAATCAGGCGTCTTTTAGTCTTATTCACTAAAATTTGGAGGGACAATTAAAATATTTAGTTAATTTGTTTTTTAACACTTATAAACAATAAAACGGGCTTTTTTATTGTAAATGTGTCCGTGTGACTTGTTCAATGTAAAAAAAATTATTTCATACGAGTATCAAATCGCGCCCTCTTTCCCTTGTCCATCAAGACTATTTCAACCACCACTATTATTTATATCTTGTAAAATACATGTACTGATGTACTTCAGGAAGTTAAAACTGAAAAATGATATAATATTATTCACAAAAAAATATTCAATACATTTTCAATTCTATGTATATCTAATGAATAATTAATCGGTAATTTGTATTTTATAAAAAGTTATAAAAAAATAAGAATTAAATCCAAAATATAATTATATAAACTGAACATTTATTATAACTAATGAATATTTTGTACTAACTTTTAATATAATTATATTTAAAATAATAATTGTTTTATTATGTTAAATTGATGTATAAAAGACTATTATTTAATGAAATGTGATTTATCGATTGGTTTTTAATTACTCGTGCATTGGGTTAAAGTACTAACAACATACGTCATAGCTTAGTCAACGGCGTAGTCAGATACTTATGCATGCACAGTAGTAAATGTTAAAATATCAATAGTATCTAATCAATTTTTTTTAAATTTATCCATTAATTAAAATGTATTGAAGTGGAGAAATGTTGAAATTTCACAAGACAATTTGTTAATTAAAAATTTCGCAACAATGCGCGAACACTGTTATTTGCTCGATTACCTGCCTCCGTCGATTATATTTTTATAAAATGAAATTTGCAGTCCATTTGAAATAAAGATTAAATTAATTATTATTCAACTAAATATATTTAATCAATGTTCAAAAGTAAATTTTTAGTAAATACGCGTATCTATTGATGTCAAGGCACTCTAATATCTAATATCAGTGATCGCTATATCTATTTTAGAACCTATATAATATAATATTGTGCATACAATTCGCTGTATATAGCTTATATATAGCTTATAATGTTTATATACCACGTAAATTGAAGATTATTTAATTTTAATTCTACATACACGTGATTTTCAATAAATGCCGATTCTTGTTGTACATTAATTTTCCAATTAGAATTTCTGTAACACTTTTAATAATATTGAATTTATGCACTTTCAAGTTGTACCTAACTCGAAATGATAATGCAAATAGGCACTCAATAATACTTAGATTAATATTAATTGTATGTTGGCAATGACTAAAAAATACAAAACTGAATCACATCACGGACAGGTGGATTTTACAAGCCATAGGTAACAACATACTTCAAGACTTAAGTATGTTGTGTCTTGTACGTATATGTACCTATAGGCTTTATCTATTCCAGTCACAGATGTCAGATACCGTGTAGCTGTTTACAGATATTTCTTTATAATTAATATTTCTTTGCAGATAACTCATTCGTGCATCATCGTGTAACCTTTGGAAGTTACGCATTAGCATTATATTAATTTTTAAGACAGTTTTCACTTTTTAATATCGACGGGGAAAAAATGTAAAGGATTTTTGTAAATTTAAAGCAATACAATTTAGCCATAGAGCTCATAGGTAGGAAACTATATAAAATTACATTGCACGAGATAAAATGAGCAAAAATACAACGGCAACGTATTGAACAAATAAAATATAAATTCATTTCTGTTAGAATAAAAATAACGCTAATAATAAACACGTTTAATTTAATTTTTAAAGTATAACAAATGGTTCAAAAATAAATATGGTTAACTTAACTAGTAATTACATTATTCTAACAGCTAACATTCCTTTTCCAGCTCATGGCATCTTCCAGTAATTCCAATATCTTGCGCCTTGTGTCCATAAGGACTTGGTCAGACAATTCGTCCATCAAAGGCGTTAATGATAACAGAAAAAGTTCGTTACCCTTTTTGTCATTGGATTCTTTCAGCTCTCGTAAAATCGTCCACCTTTTGGATAATAATATACGCAATTTATTAATATTTGATTTCCAGCTGAGCAAATTTATAAAGCATAAGCTGTATAAATGTATATACAATAACCTGTTAGTATTAATCGATGCTGGTTTGGGTAATGCAAATCCCGGGTTGAACGTATCCATGGGATAACACTGCAAGTACACATAATACAGGTAATTTATATTATTATTAACTTCAGAGTTTGTATTAATTTGAATTTACCTCTTCCAGCATGAGCTTATCTTGATAGCATAAAGGCTCGGGCTTTACATCTTTTTTTGAAAAATGTATGGTGATGTTCACTACGCGTACAACATTATCACCTGTAATTTTATTCTCAATATAAAACTACCCATTCATTGTAAAAATTATGTACAGTGTACTGTATTTAAAATATTTAAAATGCTTAAACTTAAACAAGTATATGTATATGATTGGAATTTGTGGTATGATAAATTAAAATATAATATTTAATATTACCATAGGATATAGGAATGTATGGTAATTCATACATTTACATGTATCAGAGTATACCAATTTTTTACGATATAAATAAGCCTATACGTATTATGCAATATGGCTAATGTTTGTACAGTGTCATACACAGTACACAGTTTACAGTTAAATCAGTTAAAGTTAAACATTTTTAGTATAAACGATAAATAGCATTCAGTGTTTAAATTATGTAGCCTAAGGTACTCTGGTTTTGAAATAGTGAAATTTTCCACTTACGAATTACGTATAAATATTTAATTGTACGATTGAAACGTTAGTTCAACGGTTTTGTAAGTGAGTAAGTTAATGTGAAACTAAATATTGTGATTTATCAGTTAAGGGAGCCTAAAAATTATAAATAATTTTACTTACCAATTGCATAAAAGCAAAACACAACCAACACAAAACCACCTTCCCACAATAAATATTGATATGGTAGTGCTCTTGATCGGTTTATGTGAGTTTTCCAAAATTCTCGATAGCCATATTTGATTGGCAATAATTCTACATAACGTCTCCTTACGATCATCGGATCCTTAAGGATAATCTGATGATATTCTGGCGGTATGTGCAGTATAATCGGAGTCAGTTGGTATGGCAATGGAGCTGCATAACAAATTAAAACATTTGATTAGCGATAGTATTGTGAGTGTAATATAAATTAAACGACCGTAATGTAGTATTGATTTTCATTCACGAGTATTCATAAAAGTATAGTTAATCAAATACGGTGCCGTAGAAACCATGGTGCGGGCAGTTCATCGCACTGGGACCTCATTTCATATCCTATGTGTTTATTTAGAAGGCAACTCTATTCAGAACTATAACCGAAATGTTTATGGCATAATTGCACTCGACGTTTTTTATTAATTCTTTTTTAAAGATAAAACTATTTGAAAATACATAGTTGGAATAAAATCAAAGGAATCGTAAGACCGTATTATGCTGTTAATTTTATTCAATAAGTGAGGAAATATTATTAAAATAAATGTACTATGTACTATTCACTCATTTTTGAGCGTACTGCGTGTTACGTACTTGTTCGGAAAAATATTTATATAAATGCGTAACAGAATGATAACGGGATGATAACAGAATAAATTACTGTAAAATGCAATTCCGGATTGTGGATGTACAGGAAAATATTTCTAGTTTTTATGGTAATTTAAATTATTATTTATCATACTCTCAATATTGACCTTTTTTCGATTTTACACGGTGATCTTTAATATTATTTCTATACACAATTTGTTTCTTTCTTATTCGCTGATTGTTATTTAATACTTTATAAAATATTATATTCAATTAAAATGTATTTGAGCAGAACGAAAAGGAAAAAAAAGAAATTTAAGAATTACGTATTTTTTTAATTTTAAGACATTTTTCACTCAGAATCGTTTTTCGAGAGCAATGGTACATTGATTTCAAATTTAAAAGACCAATATCTACTACAGTAATATAATTCACACATATTCCTGCATCTCACCTTACTGTAGAGTCTCACTCGACTAAAGAGTTCCACAATTTTTTTAAATTTGATAATATAGGTAAAAATTATATATAATTATCATCGGTTTGAGGGGAACCAACCGGCCATTTGAGCTTGGACAGGAGCCCCAGTGACCTTTAAATAACGAGACCGGAAATTACCTCTTTAAAGCACCACTAGGGTTTAATTTTAATTTAAATAATTTATATGTGTAGATTTACTATCCATATATTTAATAAAATACGAAAAAAAATTGGGATCACACATCACTGAAAAGTTAAAAAATATTACAATTAGCTTCGCTCAGAATTTATAACTATAGTTAATAATCGCTAATAAATTATTTCTCTTTAGGTATCAGTTTTAAATTTACTATAACTAACATATATATTCACCTAATGTACGTTCAACTGAGCGCTTTAGTATAATAATCCTTCTTGACTAATGTCTTGCGAATTGCGATTTGCAAATTACGAAAAAATTGTGCCTGTTTTTCTTTTAATCGTAAAATTTAGCGGCATTCCGATAATCCAATATAACTTATAATAAATGTAATTTTTGTAAACGGTTTTATGAATTTTCATTTTCTATACGGTTCAAAGTGAAATAAATGTATTAAGCAGTAAATACATGGATACAATTTATTTCTTAAAAGTGTTTTTTTTCTTGTCATATTTGAAATTTTTCATAATTATCGTGAAATTATGTATGAACTAATAATATGCTTATAGGGGTGAACAAAATTCCCACCATAGCTTTTTCACCTGAAAAATACCCCACCATTATAAAATATATATGTTTTATATGTGAAAACATCAATTACTTTGCAACTTTTACATAAAAAATATATACATTTAATAACTAATATAATTTTCAATTACAGTTTGTTATGTCAATTTCTGAGAATAATGAATAAATAACTTTTACCCGTACAACATATTTTATACGTTGAATTTCATATATTATTTAGTATATTATATTAAACCTACAATGTTATACATAATTACAATATATTTTTACACTTCTGATAATTTCCTTTCAATATTCAAACATAATACATTACAAAGAATTTACCAATACTGGTTATAATATTATATTGAATCCAATCAATAATATTTTATCAGAGGTAAAATTTCAAATGCTTATAAAATAAATTCAGTACTGAATAATTTAACTTGTTATTAAATTATACGAATTATATGATCTAAGGTTTCATTGGTTTCAACATTTATTAGAAGTTTATTTAATTCTAAAACTTATATTCAATCAATTTTATCACTATGAAAATGTATTTAAAATACATAATTAAATATTAATTTTGAAAGTTTAATGAATGATGAAATTATTTAAATATTAATTGATTTTTAGAAAGTTAGTAAGTTTAGATTATATGATAAACAAATATTGTATACATTTAGTAAAATGTTATCAAAAGCCATTATGTAAATATTTCAATATTTTTGACTAAATACGTTGTTTCGGTTTTCGTAGCCTTCGTAGCCCTTCGTAGCTTTATGAGAATAATAAATAATAAACGTGTTTGTTTTAGGTACAGTAAACATATCAATCTACAAAATGTATCGTATCTAGTACCCACGATTTACGAGAAGGAGATTCTTACTCAACATACAACACTTCATTTTTTTCAAAATATCTAACCAACTCAAATTACATATTTGTTATACATTGATATTATAATAATGTATTAATGTTCAAAGCCAATCGCCATTGTTTCCAAGGTTAATTAAACAAGCAAAAATGTTTTATTATATTTCATAATAAAAAATATTGACTGTTGTATTATTCTTATGAATGGTGAGAATCAAATTTCTATTTTCATCACTCACATTTTAGAAAGTTACTTTATTGTTTAGGTATTTACATAAATAGATTAATGGCTAGGTAAAATTTTAAGAATTTAATATTTTTTGTAGAATTCAAGAGGGCTGTAAATGTATTGTCAAACAATTAAACAATTGTACACTTTCCCCTTTTTCATTTAATTTATATTAAAATGTATTGTAGAATGTATTAATTATAATTTTATTTAATTTGAAATATATCGCATAATTAAGTACTGGGTATGTTTTATTACTATGTTCAAGTACAATTTAATATAGGAGCTTATTTATTAGTTATGTAGAATATTTCATAAATTCCTAGTCACTGAATTAAAATGAAAAAAAATATGTTTTATTCATTTTGATTTTAGTAATTTTTTAAGTAGATACACGAAAATACGCAGTAAGCAGTAGAGTGAAGACTGAAAATTATTCTCGCAAGAGTAAGTAATTTACTTAGTAGTTAAAACTTATTAGAATAACTATAATATAATAATAATTTGTATGCGATATAAATTATTCATACGTGATATATTTAGTTTTAGTATATTCTTATTTAAAGAAAATTGTTATAAATAATTCGTTGTGTATGAATCAAACAGTACTTTCCTTGTTAAAATGTTGTTTTTAAAATCTAATGAATGTACTTAACGTACGTAACATTTTATTTTTACACGTGTGTTCATTGTGGTTTTAATATCTGTTGAACTTAAAATACTCCTTTGTATCTATTTTTAATATTATTTTATACTTCAATACTCCTACGAATTTAAACATTTTGGCTCACTTACTGAATTCCGGGTAGCAGTTCAGATATTTTAGCATCATAAAAAGCATTTTCCAAGCAGGCTTATGAACCATGCGTTCTCGACCGCCATGAGCACCGTCATTGAACTTGAGTAAAGCCTGCGAAATACAAATACATTTCGTTAAAAATACAAATACATATTGCTATTTTCTTATTGTTATAAGAAATACACAATCTACAATAAAGAAACACGGTATTATTGAGATAGGGAACAAAAACATATTGGGTTGCGTTATTAAGGAGCTATCCATTGGTGACACTTAGCTTGGGATTAACGTTAGAGGAGCACGTTAGAAGATCTCTACACCATTTCCTTTTGAGCCTTTGGCGAGGATTTCCTGAGAGTGAAGGGATATCAAGATTTATAAATGGATTTTCTTGATCTTTTAATCTAGTAAATAAAAGTTTGTATAGAAAATCATCTTCTTCAATTGTTTTAATGCTATTTGTAGACTGTCAGATTGGAAACAGAGGGTTAAGAATTTGTAATATTGCAAAGTGATATATTTTGAAATGCGATTTCTTAGTCGATCGCAAATCCTCATGATTGAATCCCATACGTCCATAACGACTTTAGAAGCGTTTTATATATTAGTATTTATGTAATTTGTGAATTCTACTGAAAAGTATTGAATATAGAATCAAATATATAACCAATGCTTAAATGTAAATTGGTATTTTATATGGTAAATAAGGAAAAATTAGTTTTTATTAGAATTTTGGAATATTGGGTTATTTCCAACAGTCGAGATTAAAATATAAAATTTGTTTCTAACAGCATAGAAACATAGCAGTTAAACAAATTAATATACATATTATTTAAGGTCAGAATTTAAATTCCTTTGACTTTTAAAATATTTAAGCATGATAACTTTCTTTTATTTCTTAAAACCATATTAAATTTTTAAAAGTATGGTCAATTGAGTTCGTTTAAGCAATTCAGTTGTATATCATGATTCAAAACGTTAACTGGTTATGTTTTTGTTTAAAATAATTTAAATAACATTATAATACTCTGATAGACCCAGCTTAAAAATATAAGTTTGCTTATAACTTATCTTTAACAAATTATAAGCACCAATAAAATATTAGTAGCATTATAACTATAAATACCTACATTGCAATTTGAAAATATTTGAGTAGATAATAATAGCAATTATTTATAACATAATTTAACTATCGAGGGCAATTTTGTAATAAAAATGCAATTATGTCCTTTTTTTAAAAATAATAAATAATAAAAAATGTATAAACTATAGAATGCTTTAAATGTTCATTGATAATTCAAGGTAAATTCGTGTAGGTTTGTAAAATAAATATAATTTTTAAACATATTTACAAAGACCTTTGGGTTGATTATATAATAAATATATAATCAAAGGCATTATAAAAAAAAAAAATATAATCCGTTTTGTTTAAAAAAAATGTATATAATGTACGACTTTAAATAAATAATTTGAAAAACATACTAAGTAGATTTCATAAACCAAATGGGTTTTGTATACGATTATTTTTAATCCTAATAATATCAAAACAAATTGTACGAACTTTAACTCAGGAATATTTACCATCAGATTAAAATTTAAGCTCAAAAACAAAGAAAAATGTATTAAATGTCTCGTATATTATGTGACATACCTGGACAAGATCGTATCCTGCTTCCTCGGTAGTTTTCGTCATTTTTCAGCGGACATTTATTCAAAGTGTACCTGTGTACTTGGCGGCACTACCTGTTGTATACGGTTTGAAGGTTGGAGAACGCGAACACAAACTAAACTGCCGACAAACAAAACAGTCTATTTCTAGACGTTTGGCATCGGTCCACTCGCGATTTTTAGTTTTCAATTTAGCCTTACCGGGGTAATGCATTTCTGCGTGTCAGCTGTTACCAGTGGTAATTTTGCATTTTCCCCTTAAAATAACGTAACGCAATAACACACGGTTTCTTTTATTTTTACTTCCGCGCGTCATGTCGTGTACGATGAGACTGCACGAAGGTTGTGTGTAGGCCATCGGGGCTTATATAGCTTTAATAAACAAGCCCACAAATTGTAATAAATGTACACAATTCGCCAGATTCGACCGCATTATGTTAATCATATTATAATCATTACTACATTCGTCAATCGTCTGCAAGTTAATAATAGAACGCAATAGAAATTGTTGTCTTTTGAATATTTGCGAAGTACTTTCTACGTGCACAATACAACACCGTATATCACAGTACATGCAACTATCTCATATTAAACTTGAAAAATTTGCAGTAATTGTGTCAACATATTTTACACCACTTTGTACCACGCTATACTATACCTATTTCGTCATATGAATTATTTACAATTATATTTATCTTCTGCAGAACGATGACTTGTTTGTGTTTGTGTTTTTTTTTTTTTTACTGTTTAATAAACGTAAACAAAACGCGATAAAGAGGCGGAAAATAAAATTAAAAACTGTGAAGAAATTCGCGTAGGTTGCGCCTAGTACGTATTACTGGATCGGTGAGCCGTGAGGGTTTGGCTAATGTACTGCGTGTGTGATATATGCTGTGTGTTTATCATACGACATACATACTATTAACTGTTTCAGACGACATTCCCATTTGTATAGCCAAATATCACTTTAATAACTTTATCGTTTGCTTTCAACAAAATTTGGTTTTGAACGAAAAAAACTTTCGAATTTAGTGACTAAACTGCTATAGTCCTCATAATAACGTATTAGTAAATACCGGGTTTTGCATAAAACGCATCTTGATATTCTCACCTGCACTTAATTTATAAAATAACAACATTTTATACCGCATATTTTTGTCATATTCACATAAAGTGAAATACTTATGTCTCTGCATAATATGGATATTTAATCGCTAGAATTCTAAAAATATTATACTAAAATATAGTTTGCATATTTTTAACTTCATAAGTGCATGTTTACTACTCAGTAATTATAGGTTCATGAAAATTCGGTCTTTACTTATTGAAATTTAGTGATATCATAATATGAAAAGTGCACGGCGGAAATTAAATTGATACAAACCATACAGAAATAGAATCTGACAAAAGGAACTAAAATAGTTGGAATTTTCATGAGTTTTATAATTTATATCCATATCAATTTAAATACCAATTTAACCTTATATTTATAATGAAGACAACTCTGCGTGGGTTACCTATAACTTATACTTGCCAGAATATATCGATTAATTCATAATCGTGTTAATAATTTCTGCGAAAGCGAAGGTTACTGACTTACTGGTATAGTGCATCTATTGGCTTTTTCACCATGGGATTATAATACATGCCAATGAGTATAATAGAAGCAATACGATTTAATGCAAATAAATAAAAGTAATAAGGATTACATGGATTTTACCTTGGTGACATTGTTTTTATATTTTTTTGTCTGAAGTAAACATTAACATTTATATTATCAAACTTCCGCAATCAGTCCCTCTGAAACAAATCGTTGATGAAATTAAATTACTATGTTCGTTTATCTTTAGCATGACTCCGAGTGTTACGGTCTTACGGATACTATGACTCTTACAGTTAATCAATTATGCTACTAATATTATATTCAAGAATGCATTTTTAATAGGTACACTGCACTACTGCAGTACTCGTATATGGTGTTTGCATTAGTACTTCTAATTGTAGCCATAAAATGTATTTTGCAATAAATAACACATTCAATAATCTCAAAATGTTGACGTGATCAGAGAATGTGGGTTATGTTTTCTTTACACGTATATATTAATATTTGAAATCGTTGACTAAGAACTGCGTTCCAAAGATATTGATGAAATTCAATATGAGTCGTTGAGATAAATGTACTTGTACGTATTAATTATTTCGCAACGAAATTACGTTTTATTCGTATTTTTAACACACAAATATTAATTTACATCATATCTTGCACCCATGTATATTAATCATGTGTGGTCAAGTGGTTTTGTTATTTTACTTACGCTCTACCAATTCACACGTTACCATTAAAATTGTTTATGGTATCTTCTTATTAGGTATTCATTGTTCCACTCGAATACTAATTAACTATTCTCATGGTCCGTGCTCATAATATAACTACCACGGTCCACGACCAATTCTTTATAATAATTACCATCATCTTATATAGGTATAGAGCTCGCGAAATTCTAGAAGCGCATTAAAACGAAGTATTTAATTAGGGAACAAACGATTATCATTTAAATTAAAATTGTAGAATTTTCAAGTTACCGGTTTTTGATATGTACAACACACATTTTAAAGACGATGGCCGGTGAAATTAAAAATTTAGTAGGAAACGTAGCGTTTATATTCTTACTGAAAATATGAATTACAAATGTAGTGCCGTTCAGAGGAAATGTCGTGTCATGATAACGTTAAGTTTTCACTACCTAAGTAGGAGGGTGGTCGGCACTAAAATTCGAAATATTCTAATACAGTTAAAACTTCAAACAATCAAAATAATTACAAGTTGTGTACTGTATAAACTCGAAAATGTTTTATGCCACTAAATAAGAAAATATCGATGTTTATATTAAATTTCTAAACACTGCTGGCAATCATAAAACCTATTTATGCATATACATTATACATGCATTTCTGAATGTTTATATATGAACACATGTTATCTCACCATGATCCATGCGGTGAATATAACTCGAAAAACAAGTTGATGTGTCATAAATCATAACGATAGTGATTTATGTCATTATAACTGTATTCACATAATTTAAGAAGAGTTTTCAGTTTTATAATGTCAAATGCATTTTAATTGCTCACGTGTGTTCACTGTGATTAGGTGCTAATGGTACTACGATGAAATATCGCATAGTGTAATATTAAGTGCCGTGAGGATTTCGAATTCTATGAATATTTATTGAATAAGAACGATGAAAAATTGGTCATGCACCTGACAGATATGTTTATATCAGGGAATACTACAGCAATACAGCCACCAGAAATTCATATTGGTCTTCAGCAAATAATTTGAAATTGGTTTGGCTAGCGGTCAGTAACATTTTAGTCGGGTAATTTTTCTGCCGTCGCACGTCGTACTTACGCCGAAGGGGGGGTGGGTGGGTACAAAAACAAAAAACGTTCAAGTTTAGTTCAGGGTTGTCAACCGACTGAAATTTTAACGGAAAGGCCAAAAATAAGCAAGCAAAACCGGTGGCTTTGAATCTAAATCGAATATCGAGCAACAACAAATTTTGATTCGTTTAGAATTTAAATGGATAAGAATAAATTTACATTGAATTCCAATGTGTCGAGTTTCTGGTACCCAATCCACGGTGATAAAAAACAAATGGCAGTCCTCGACGCAGGGGAAATATAAATTTAAAATGGCCACATTTCTGGAGGGGGCTTAAACACACACAAGGAGCTTAAAGGTTAAAGTTCTCTTCTCGGGCAGACGTAAATTGCGCCCGACGAAGGAGAAAAATTGCAAATTACGCCCAATACATAATACATTTTAGTATAATAAAATTGGTAATAAAGAATTAATTTACTATGAGCGCAAATTACTATACCCAAAATAGATATCGAAAAATGACGGGCGTAAATTACTGTAGGTACCCTGTTTACTATCTGTTCACCGTGGGCGCAATTTACAATCACCCCTATCATTGTACAGTACGCTTGCACCGAACAAACAATTTCTATTAAATCGTCTAAAGAATTCAATTTTATTTTGGCGTGCAACACTGTAGAGTATACGAAATGGAATACAATAATTTATTATAATTTATAATATTATACAAATTATAATGCGTAGAGTATGGAACGTAAAATCATACCGAGCTCGACGTAAAAATTCGGGCATCTACACCCCAGTGTTGATTTATACTTTATACCCAAAGGGCCGAGAGCTAACGAGCGCACCCCTACCACGGGACTACAAACGAAAACATTTATTTCGTTCTTGACAAAAAGTTTATTCAAAAAACTAATCTCAATGACTTTACGACGAGGCGTTTCTCGTAGCCATGCATCAATTCCGCCGTCAATGGGTTATCGTTTTGGATTGTCATCGAAGTATTTGATCGAAAGTAAGTTCTATAAATGCAATTGTTGATTTACATTTCGTTAAAATGTAGATACAATATAAGATATAATTATTAATTTCGTAAACGAAAACTGCGGTACACCGTACGGTAAGTTAATCTATAATATTCTATGGTCTTACATGATTATAGTTTTGGAACGTGTAGATAAGCAGCTCAGGGTAAGCGTAAAAAAAATGGTTAGTTGTGGAATACCTAATTAAAATGTGATGTATTTGAAATGGTTTGTTAGTTATGAAATATTTAATAACTGTTGTCACTCAATAAAAAATCGGGTTTTCGTAATAATAATATACAAGTGCACATAATACAATGTACTATAATCATTTTGAGTTAAAATGGAAAAATCAACGGTCGGGCGTAGGTACGTAGAAAAGTGGTGTACGGTCAAGGGGTACATCAAGCGCAGTTATGGATGATACATTTCATTAAAGATGTGAGTTGTGTTTCGCAATGTAACATAAACTAATGTAATTTATTGCCCAGCTTAGCGTAGGTACATTCATAAGTCATGAGATCATAAGATTATCGTCCACACCGTGCAGCGTAATAATATGATTTTTTCATTTTGCTTTTGTCACAAAAACGTTGCAGTGAATTGCGCTTAAACGTACATTATACGTGTTATGACAACATCAGTAGTACTGTTCAAACGAATAAATTGAACGGTGTTTGTGTGACAAAAAAAAAAAGTCTAACGAAATCGAGTATAACATTAATAATATTTAAATGCATCACGCGCCAGGAGTGCATTAAACTCTTGTTTTTCAGTATTTCACTTCGTACAGATATTCCGTAGAGATTAGGTGGTGCGCGGCCGCCGAACGATAGCGACATTGCGACGCACGGTTCAATCGCGACACAATCTTTACTTTTATCGCTTTACAGGCGTCACGTATAGGCAAGAATTACGAAATCGCGAGCGCGAAAGTCCATTGAGTCCCCAACTGTTGGGACGTTGCGATACTACCGATACCAGTAAAGTATCGATACAAGTACTTCACTCATACCCATAATAATGCACTGGTATCGAATCATTTATTTACCGCCATATCGGTTCAAAAGTCCTCGAATCGGTATCGAACAATATTCCTTTCGAGTCAAACGGCCTGCGCGTGGGGGGGGTTTCACAAATCACACGATACGACTATACAGTCACATAGTCATTAGTTATTTCAATACCAATATATTAATTAGATAACTACGATACCTATAATGAATATGAGTTTTGTTGTATTAGACGATTTTTATTTTATTATAAAACATTTGAACAGTATATAATCGGAGGTGTGCTCAACACTGCACAGAAAGTAGTTGTCCTTAGCGGAAAAGTTAAAAAATTATTTATAGACTGCATTCGTATTTCAGTATTTGGGCTTCATAATTAATTTTAGTTCAATCTTAAAGAAATGTCATACTTTAAAATAAAATAGGTTTTTAACTCTTTCTTGACTTTGAAAGAAGAAAGTATTATAATGTAAGAATAATTGTTTCATTCGATACATATCGGTCCTTTTGTTTCGATAATTCACTCATATCAGTAAACTGACTTGATTCGATATCACGTCCCAAACCCCATTGACCTTTACTAGTGGACTCAATTTTCACTGAAATCCGAAGAGGGATGCAGAGTGCAGACGTGACATGGTCCCTTGTAAAGTAAAGGGACGTCCAAAAATTGTGCCACACCGTCCGGAGATGATGGGCACGGGTAATTTTGTACGGGTGTCAGCAGCACGAGCTCACTAAACGATCACGGATCGGACCGCTCCCCTAGTACAAGGATGTACCGGAGCGCGTCAGGAGCGTCCCGTATATGTGTAGCGCGGCCGGTGCGCGGGACGTGCAGCGTGCGGCCCGTGACGACGGTGCGCGACGCGTGTCCTGCGTCAGTCCCACGGTCGCTCCGGGCCGGGACGCGGAAACGGCCTTCTGAGATCGGACGCGCGTACGGCCCGTCCGGCGCTGGCCACGCGGCCGCCGTCGGGGACGAGCGCGAGACGGCCGGGACGCACGCGGCCGCACACCGCACGACCGCTCAGCGCCATCTTTGGGCAGTGCGCGGCGTTGTCCCGTGGTCGCTTTTTCGCCGATCGCCGCGACGTGGTCGCGCGAGCGGTACGTGGCGACCCGACGACGGACCGACATAAGCGTGCCGCTAGGTGGCGCCACCATTACGGGTACTAAAATATTTCGGGGAAGGGTCTCGGGGTGTTCAAGGGCTACGACGATAACAGCAATTGAGCTTTGTCTTAACATTAACATTATTTTAAGAAAATTGTTATTCAAAACGCAACGGGGTGAACATTTGAACCAGGCAGTGACCAGGCAGTGACCAGGCTTACCGTTATCTATTTAATATCTTTTACGTGGTTCACCGATTGTTCAATGAGTAGGTACATCGTACAACCATTGATTATAGAATATTCTTTTTGATTCGTAATAGTTTATTCTATAATCAATGATACAACCATAGAAGTATTGAAACATCAATTCGTTTGTCTTGAACGTGACCTTTAGCGAACAATCCTTTGGATTATGAAACTGGCCAACGAGGACCGATCATTTGATTTGTTTATACGTACTATCATCACTGCTGTTACAATATTGTTGTTTTATAATAATATTTCATTTTTTAATTCATATTTCATAATTATCTTATCCAAATTTAAAATTTTCTAAATATTCGTTGTACGTTTAGTTTTAGAATTTCTCGAATTCGGTTCATTCCGTATGCATATTTATATATAATATAAACAAATACACATTTCAAACGACTTTGGTGGGGATCCGAACCCCCCTCCCCCTCTACATTGAGTACGTGCCACCACCAATTCACACGGGTTATCCGCATGCCGACGACACGATCGATTGATCGAAAACATACAAATCGAAGCCAATTGAGAACACATTTCATGCGTACGATCATAACCGGTCGGGAGAATAATATATCTCCGCACGAAATGTGATAGTTATAATGTCGTACGTATAATTATATAATAATTCAATTGATCGTATAGAATGATAACGATGTGGAACGTCGTTCGTTTTATTACACTGTTTAAATTCAAGATGCATTTAATAATAACATTACACACTCTTCACGCATAAGTGTCGTTGTGATTTACTACATCATTAATGTTAATTCACTTTTAACGTCCGGTGGGGGGAGGGGGGGTCAAGTGCAAATTATCGTGATAAGCGAAGGGAGTTAAATATTTTAAAGTATTATAGTCAGCTCACTACGCAAATTGTAATTTTTGAACTATAATGCACCGCTGTAAAAAGTGCTCTAATCATTAACTAATCATTTTTGAAGTAACAATCTTGCTGGAGTTTTCCGGTGCACAAAACCATCCAGATTCCAGTTACTATTGTTTTGATAATCGTAACTTCATTTGAAAAGTGTAAAAAATAACCATGGACCCTGACTAAAACCATAAATAATTATTATTCAGATAAAGGCCACGCAAATGTACGTTCATTTTACAGATTTGACAATAGGTAATTTTTTGAAAATGTTTAATGAAGTGATGGCCAATTAGGATAAAATTATTAATGCACAAAATCGTGGTAACAAAGACTGAGAAAAAAACGTAAAAATTGACACAGTAGTTGTTGGTTATTGGCTAATTTATCAATTATCAGGTTATCACACTTTGTTACGGTTGTCAATATTGTTATTATTTACAAGTTATATTTGTAACATTAACTGTTTATGGTATATAAACGTAATAAAAAAAAATGTATCTTGATTCTTAACGTATCCGAATGTGCTCCTTTTACTAGAAATTAATGGAAATTAAAGAAAATGACTTTAATATTCTATCATTTTTTTTTGTGGGCTTATAATGGACAAGTACCGTTACGTATTGTTTTGAGAGACCTATATTTTTTAGATATTTTGTGAAAATTATTTATACTCGCTAAGTATCTCTATGGCCTATTCTTACTGCACCGCATTGCATTGAAGTAATAAATTATTATTTTCTGAACGCTAATCCAAGATTAATATTTTATGTTGTACCTGATACATTTACTTCTTATGTGCTAAAAACAACCCTGTAAAGTGTAATGTATGTTGAATTTATAAAATAAAAACTTGAGAACAAAAATGTTAACGATGTAATATGTGTAGATATTTTAGGTGATTGGTCATAACTTACGAGTATTGTAAAATAACTGTTGTAAAAAAAAATATTAAGCACCTAATCGTCAATAACATATTATTCATAGCTTGTACATATTAACTATACACCCATAGTGTGTATCGTGACGATTTACTAATCACGACGTTTCCTTAGATATTTATAGAGGTGATCAAGTTCGGCTTTCATTTAATTACTCTCACGGTTTAATTCTTAAGAATGTATTGATTATTTTTTAAAATAAATTACCGATTTATAGTTTTTTTTCTTCTAAATACTTGAATTATATTAAATTCTTAAATGTTCACAATACCGTATGACTACTTATCGTCATTTTTATTTATTTTTTTAATTTATAGAAAATATTTTATCAGGCTGGAATTTATGGAGCAATACATTGGGCGATAAGCACTTCTTCGATAGCGAAACACTAACAACTCGATATTTTTTTCTTGTACATTTCGGTACTTATGATTACACTAGTCTATGATACTGTGATGTGAACATAAAAATGTGTAAAATATTACTTATTAGGTACCTACACTTAAAAATGCAATAAACAAGAATTGCATAATTTTAAATTTTAGATATGTACTTCTCGATCAGTCAGTTATTGAGGTATAACAACTGTATCGTTTTAATAATTACTCAAAAAATCAGGGCTGTCCAAATCGAGTCTCAAGAATAATGATTCTTATTTAGCAAAATTGTTGCATAAATAAAAAGGTAAACCGTTTTATTTTTTATAATCCTAGTATATTTTTATGTCATATATCTAAAATATTTTGTATTTTTGTGTAACCATTTTGTTCGTACGTACCGTATGTACGTATATATTGAATTAGGTATAGTTCACATTTATTCACATATAATTACATGTTATTTTATATTATCGGCAAGTTTAGTTTGATGCAATTCAGCAGTTAATGAATATTTTCTTGATAGTTACTTAGATTTTGAGACATCAAGTATGTAAAAGCTAATATTATGAAATCATCACTCTATATCTTATAACAGTTATCACAAACAAATTATCATGTATAAAGAATTCGAGTTCTGCTCTCTAGAGGGTGTTCTGTAGTAGTGGCTGATGGGATAGTAGTTGACGGACGACAGAAGAGGCTTGTAAAAAGGTCAAGAACAGAAGAACCACAAACAATTTTTTTTTAGTAATTGAATGACGTACACGATATACATATACGAGAAATAATTACACTTATATCATGATTTAATTTATATTTAAGTATTTAATACTTAATTATCGTAGGGACCTATTATTATAATTATGGAATTGAAACCGGTCGTATGCGTTAATACTTTTTCTATAATACTCAAGGAAATATTTTTATTTTATTTATTTAATTTATTGTTATATTATTAGTTTTAATAAATTGTTTAAATATTCAATAGTAATTTATTATTATTCAAGAGTTATTAACCATTAAACAAATAACTTTTTAATTTTATGGAATTTAATTTGTATGACAGGTCGAAAACATAATAATGGTGAATATTATTGAAAATTATCTGTTAAGTACTCAAGCTTTAAACGTTATAAAAAAAAACTTATTATTAACATCGTGGTCTTTCAACAAATGTCTTGCAGTATCAAAAGACCGTTTATCAAAAATAACCACATTTATTTGAAAAATTTAATTTTTTTTTTCAAATTAATTGGGAACTTATAAAAAATCTGAAACTAGCATACTTTACAATACTTTTTGAATCAAATTTAAAATCTTACATAGGGCGCTTAACTAAGAATCTTAGTACTGCTTTACTATTTGACATAAGTGTTCACAAAAAGAAAATATTGAGACTGAAGGCTTCTATCACCAATTAGCCTCGGCCATTGTATCTTCCTATTATTTATTTTAATTTTATATTTCTGTTTGTACATATCATCAAATTTAGTATTCACTAATAAAAAAATAAAACTGGATGCAATTATTTTATGTAAATTTTCATTCTAACTAATGACTTAAACATTGATTTTGTATGACGAATGTATCATTTTACTTTGAAAAAAATGTTATATTCTTAATTGTATTTACATATTAACTACTTACATGCCTACTTTATACTTGTTATTCTCATTTATGTTACTTAATAATTAGAATCTGCATAATAAGTTAACTAAATGGTATTATTCACAATAATTCGATTAATAATTTCGAATCCTCTGTTAATTTTCAGTACGTTTTAAATACGTGGTAAAAAAAATATTTACAAAGCCACAGTTAATTATAGAATGATTGAAGTTTTATTGTTCTAATCATTATATTACAAAAAAAATTATTAGTAGTATTGGTACAATAGTAATACAGTATAAAATACAAAATAAAAGTTTTTTTTTAGTTTATTCTATAGAAGTATGAAATATAGATTAATACAATATATTTACATGCTGTAAATAATTATATACAATTTATTGTTACGTGAACAATAGTACCCATTAAGGGGTGTTCAAATTTTGCCTTTGAGCTTTCGCGTGACTTTTAACAGTTATACATGTTGTATAATAATAGTATATATTTTATATTACACAATGCAGAGAGTCAATGTACACACGAATATGGGCGTTTTCGGTTCGAGGCAAAATGTTAAAGAAAAACCATTCAGACAAATTACGAATACTTGTATTCTACATTTCACTGAAAACATTGTGCATATTGCGTCTTATAGGTACGTATCATTGTAATTACAGAAGAGTATAATTTTTTATTTCATTATTGAAAATAAAACAAAAACATGAAAAATCAAATGATACGCCGTATAATTTTCGGAAAATGTTCAGAAAACATAATTACGTCATGGTACTGTACATTTATAACAAACACGTTCAAATAAGGTTTTTGACAATGTCTCTACGAATACTTGATTTTTTATTGTCTAATAAAACCAAATACCTATCTTATATTATCTAACACGATAATAGAGATATTAAATAATTTCATTGCATATGCTTAAAAAAAAAAAATGTTGAAATTGTCGAGAACATTTTGTACAATACTTATAAACTTTGAAATCAACTAAATCATCATTGATAAAAACTAATAAACTAATAAAGATTATTAAGTTAAGGACGAATTTAGAATTACCGCGTTTCGCGTTCAATGGAATTATTATTAAGTATAATATCGCAGTTAAATGCTACGAAATGAAAATCATAATAACTATTTTCGTGAATATTCTGTTTCCATGTATACAAAATTATAAAACAACCATAGTACGCCATATTCTAGGATATTTATTTACAAATTCATATTCAGAAAGTGTTTTATCACTATGGTAATTATCAAACTGTGACTTTATTACAATAACAATTAAAAGTTTACCGTTATACATTTTAACGATTTTGAAACGCCTTAACTAGAATTTTATTAGGCAGTAAAATCTCTTTTGTGTTATTTGACTTAATGACTCCACACGAGGTTGATCATAAAATTGTTGTAGGTATTCGAATTAAAGCTGACTTATATGAACCGAGTACAACAATAATAGGACCCATGTGGCCATGCCCTATTAACAACACATTTTTTCGTTGATATTTGTTAGTAACTGTATTCGATATTTTTTTTTGAAAACTATACTACAATGCTTTTTTCGCTTTTAGGACTGCTAATACAACGTCAACGAATAATTGTTTTTTACATTTTATTATTTTCATATACCGAGAACGTTCTCGTAAACCTATGGTCTACGACTCTACACAAATAGCATTCCACTATAATATTGGTGCGAATTTTAAAAGCCTGTTAGTCCGTACTCTGCATAGTACTACAATGTTTAATGTTTTTATCGTAAAATGGTTTTTTGATAATGGTAATTTAACATAATTTCCTGTTCGTGTTTCCTGCACTTTGTCAATTAAACACGTTAATGACCAACTACCTGGATATTGTGGCCGGGATTTCGACTCAACACGTCTATGTACGTTCTAAAATACACAATTTTTCACTTTCAGTGCATGTTGCAACAGATTTTTGGTCCATTTATAGCTTAAGCTCTAAATATTTATATATTATTAATATTTGTTATTTATTCAATGTAAGTATAATTAGGATAATTTATAATTACAACATTTAGTCGTTTAGAATAGCCTTGAACGTTGAAAAATATTTCAACCCATTAAAAAGTTTGTAAACGAATCGGATATATGTTAATAATAAATAAATATTAATGTAAAAACCTACTAATTTATATTTTTTTATGTAAATGTTTTTTTAAGCTTATGTATTTTTTTTTTATAGAAACATAATTGTTAAAATGATCTATAAATACTGTACATTCAGTATTGCTTTGCTATGGGCTTTATCAAATTATATTTAAACGTTAAACTAATGGGTATATTGTGTACACAATTGGAGATTGATCATTTTTAAATTTTCTGTAGTGTTTATTATATTATTAAAAAAATTAAAAATGTTATATATTTCATCAATTATTTACGTATTATTAATTTATTATTGCGCGAATAGAGACAATAAAACATAACTTTTGAAATATTTGCATTTTTATAAAAATGTTTTTCTATATTTAGTATAGTTTCCTCCTTGTACATAATGCGAAAAGCTGAAATAAATATAACCAATATTACGAGTATACTAACAAATTTCTATTGATAAGTTTCTTAAATATTTTTGGCTGATCAACAGTTAGTTTGGACATAACTTCAATTTCAACTGTTTTATTTGTAGCTTTAAATTACAATGTTAATAAGTATTTTTAAATCAATGTATGTAACAACTACGTGTACAATTAATCTTATAAATCGTATATATTATATAGATAGTTTACACGTATGTGTATTGTATATACATATTTCCCATTTCATACATTTCGATTCGTATTATTAGACATTACAAATAAAGTGTACTCACAAGTCACAAAAGTAGCTGATACTTATATTTTACTCAGTTCGTGCATACTACCATACTAAATAACTAATTATGATTAACGATTATAATAAATACTACTACTTTAGATTATAGACATATTTTGCAAAGGTGATATTCTCTAGTAAGAAATGATAGGTATTCAATAAAAAAAATCAATGTCAATAATAATAGTTAAGACGACAATACGAACAAATTAATCATAAACATACAATTGTTACCTCTACATTTTTTTTATAAATATATTTTATCATTATTTTTAAACATCTTTTCGTGCGTTATACTATAATAGTAACTAATACAAAGTGTGTCAGCTTGAAATGAGGCCATTGAGCAGTCGCGATGGCATAACAACGTGCACGTGGAGTTCCCCACCCACAAGAGGCCTCTTTTATACACTTCTTGGGAACACACACGTGCAACTTGCTGAGCTCTGAAGACTTCTAAACTATACGTTACTATGTTAGCTGGGCTGCTAATACACTTAGCCAAACAGTTAATCACTATCATCTAAATATACATTGAATATTGAACAAATATTTATTTTATATGTTTACTCGGTTAGATAAGTTATAATTTTTGGATATGTGTTTAATGTTAATGGTAAGGATTATTTTGGAATTTTATTTTATAATACAGTTAACTTCCGAAATTAAAATTATCAAAATATTATTAATAACTTCTTCTTTGTTGTACCACGTTTAAAAAAATTGTAATAGTTTTTAGTTAAATAACTGTCAAACTGTCAAAAATCGTATTATTTTTAAATTACAATTGGAAATCTACCATTTCTCCCCAAACGACTAAGTTCTACTAATTTATCAACATGGTACGTAATTGTGCTTAAAAAAGTAAAATATACTATAAGACATCATATTCATAATAATTAATAATGTACATATTGAAAGTTTCGTAAAAAAAGTACATTGACAAAGAAGATTAATTCTGTTCTTTGTAAAAATGTTTAGAATTATTAAAATAAAAATGATGAATTAGAAATGACTACAGCCTTAGAAGTGTGTGTATAACATTCTTTTATTTTGAAATTATGACGATAACAAAATTTACCGAAGTAACCATAAACAAATAACTAAAACTTAAGTAACTACGCTAAATTTAAACTGTAGTATTCAACAATAATTGATCAATGTGGAATCGTGCTATGAATTATGTATGAAAGGATAAATAATAGTTAAGGTACCTATTGAATTTTACAGTTGAATTTAATTTTTATAACTACAAGATGTACACGGGTTTGTTTTGTGTTATTATTTTACTTTTCCGCAATTCAAACGCTTTATTTAGTTACACACAATACATGTTTCGTTAAAGTATTTTAAATACTCCTTAGGGTCTAGATAACATAATAGAATACAAATAATGCAGATAGGTACTGTGTAGAAATAAACAAACGTCATATTTGGTTGTATAGTAAATTTTGTTTCACAATTTATCTTTACATGTCTGTATATGCTCATAAGTCATAAGTATTGAAAATAACAGTATAACTATAGTTTTTTATAAGAAATATTCAAACAAATGATTTAAATCACTTATTAATTTTTAATAATAGTAATAATGTGTTTAGAGTAACTCCATAGTCAACTTTAGCTGTAATTTCTTACATTAGCGAAATACACCTAAGCAAATAATATAATTTTATACTAAAGCTCTGTATACTTTATGTCTTCGAAGAATAACTTGACATGTTTTTTGAACCAAAGACGACCGGGAAAGTATCATGTCATTTGTTGTAAGTTATGACTTATAACCTTACATTCCGGTATATGAAGATGTATTTTAAATATAGTTCCTCTTGTACCTCTTGTTGCTGTCTTACAGACTACAGTTGATTGTTAAGTACCCATGTCCTTTGCAGTGAAGAGTGTCTCGCGGAAGTTAAATAATCTCAAGGGAGATGGGTGTATGATTTCAATTTTAAAACAGTAAGTCCTCGCAGTGAGACACTTGGTATATTTTATATTTTTGTACTACATATATTCGACCTCGTCGAAATATTTCGTGAAATCTATAAGATTGAGAAATAATATACCTAACGTATTTGATTTTTTTTCCCCTCGTGCAAGCGGCTGATCCGAATACTTGTCAAGCCGGAATATCAGTGAAAAAAAAAAAGAGAGAAAATAAAAAAGAAAAACAACGGTTCCTAAAACGTAGACGGTAACGGTGCGCACAATTCTCGTAGTCCAAATACTCGGCGTATATTCGGCGTGATAATAATAACGAAGCGTACGCACGCGATAATAATACGCGATGCCGTCGGAAAATCGCGAACGCCGCAACGGTTTACGACGCCATTTGGGCTGGTGCGCGCATTCATATAATAATTAAACGCGTGCGTACACGGCGTAGACGGTGAAATCCTGTGCGCGCGTGGCGAATGTAGGCCAAGCTTTCGACGCTAAATGCGCGTCCCGGTTTGCTGGAACGGCCGCGCGTTTGCCTACGTACTTATGGTTCATCGTGCGGAGGTGTGGGGGGCGACGATGATGTTTTAACGTCAACTACGATATTAGCGAATAAAGTTTTTTAAAATGAAAGAGATCACGTCCCGATCGATTGGGTACAAAGATCACTAGGCTAAACTCTAAAGGTATATTATGGGCATGTAGTATAAAAAATATGTTCACATGCAGTTGTTATAACTGGTTATGGGCATACCTGCTGGTACGGTACGATAAAATAACAACGTAGCATTTAAATGTTGAAAAATCGGACGAAACGCCTAGGCAGGACGAGGCGCCACGGTCGGACGAAACTCTGGGATGGGTCTTTTAAACTTGAAAGTTGAAACCAATGTACCATTGCTTTAGAAAAAAAAAACGATCTTGAGTGAAATAGGTCGGGTAGATCAGTTTATCGTGTAATCAAAATTCGTTGTAATATCCGTTTTCGTCAACATTTCATTTTCCAACTCTTTTAAAGAGTTGTTCGCGATTTTCCGGTTCACATTTTTGGATACGAAGAAAATCCTATGAACAATCTTGTATCCACACAATATATACTTGTGGATAATGCATGACGAAATATACCGTGTAATACGGTACAGGGTGCAATTCTGGATCTCGGTTGAAGTTGTTGGCAGTATTTTCTCTGCTTTTATCAAAAAGAAAAAAGTTATAGATGCATAATAGACGAAAGTCTGTATTATTATTTATTTGGTTATTTAAGCATTCGTCCGATATTTATGATATAATATGATTGCTGTCCACCACGAGGAAAATAATGTTAATTGCAATATGGATTCGCCATCCCTATGTGTATTCAGCGTACATGTTATACGTAAAGCACAGAGCTGTATAAATAATTATTATAAATATACACTTTTACTGTTCATGTGATTTGTAAAACTATTGTTGGTACACCGTGCACGCGCATGTGTAGCTGAATGTGGAAGTGCGATAATTGCATAATTTAATTATATTTATTAAACGTAGGTACAGTGTTTAATTTAATTTATTATTTTAATTGCAGTGATCGCGGTACATGCATGCATATCGTTAGTTGCAGAACAATATAATCCGGATTTTAGCGTATTCAGGACGCCACCTTAGGCCGAAATAAAAAAAAAAATAGCTTACCCGCACTTTCCGCATCCGCACCAATGGTGTAGGCGCGGCGGCGGTCGTCTCCCACCGACGCCGAAAAATGGCCTTACGGTTGACCCGATTTCTCCGGGATTCGTTGTCAGATATATTCACTCCACGTGTAGCTGTGTTGCGTACGGTATAAATATGTAAATAGTATTTACTAAATAAGGTACATAGGAGGTATATATATATATACGAGTATAGTCAATATAATATACATATTATAGTACCTACGTGTGGGATAAACTCATACAACACTATACCTGCATATTGTCTTATATATTCGTACGCACACACACACTTAACTGTACATTTACTTAAGTAAATGATGCAGGCGCATGTAGGGCGATCCTATTACATATACATGTTAACTTTTTCAATTAATTATTTTGGTTTTGGCTTTTTCAGCAGCGGTTTATTTAGTCGGAAAATATTTCTGGAAACAGTGAGGCCATTAGAAATGTGACGCGTTCCATTGATCAATATCATTTATGTGCACTGTACACACGACGACAGTTAATATTAAGGGACTAGTTAGGGCTCAGCTTTCAAGTATTTTAACAGCTATATAGTTCCCTAAAATCATTATTATTATTGATTATTTTATTCATACCTACTATACTTATATCCAATTAAGTATTTCAGGAAATTGAAAACTGAACAGATGCAACATTATTTTTTTTCTTTATAATAAGGTATTATACGTTTTTTATAATGTCATTATTAAAAATTATCTTTGACCTTTTGAAATATTTTCGTTGAATGAAAAAAACCAGAGTCATTATTTTTCCTTTTTCTTACCATGACTTTTCTTTGGATATTTTCAATCGTCATCATTTTAATCTGTGCGGCATTTCTATAAAAAGTTTGATGGATGAATACGACGTCTATTGCTTGGCGCGAGAACTGAAAGTTTATAAAATCAGGGTATTTAGTGTACGATACTCAGTAAATATTTATTTCTCTGTACTTTCAATTCCATGCATCTAGATTCTAGACTTTTGACGTTTGTAATAATCCAATGAGTACTTTGACTATAAACTAAATATCATCATACCTAGAAATTTGTGAAATGGTGTTGATATTTAAAAACATTTAAGCGCAAGCACCTAATACACATATTATAGTCGGATGCGTTGGATAGTCTATTGTTGTGGATTAATATTATTATAATGATTTTGAAAGATGACAGAAATCGTCGAAACCAGGCTTGTTTGAAACGAACTTATAACTTCCTTGAGAAACGCAAGTATGCAAACGATACAATCATAATGTTTCAGTCCTGCTAATATTATAACGCACTCTCAGTTTGAAGACACATTGCGAATGAGCTGTTCTCCACGAGTTCCCAATTTCAAAAAACTGGCTGAGGAAAAGAAACCCAGTTTTTTGCATTAAATTACTTGTTAAATGATTATTATTTACCTAATGGTGTGATTTTTTACTACAAATTAATTACTAGATACATTTTTCATTTTCATACTATCATTTTAAAAATATAAAGATTTGACAAAGATTTTTTTCCCCGGACCTCGTTTATTTATTATTTCAATCTTCAGGAGTCCAATGGAAATTACTTGTCGACCCCTGCTCCAGCCGTACACTTACAGAGCGCGCGCGGGGACTTATACGACAGTGATAACACGTAGAGCCGGCCGCCGCCGCGCGCTATTTATATTACAATATTATATTATAATAATATGTGACCGCCGCAGGTCGGACGAGAGCAGTGAGCGTAAAAGCTACGATGGACTAGCAAAATGTTTCATATTACAAATTCTACAATTTATCGGGATTTGGTAAGATTTCGTAAGTTTATTTCCTATTAAACACAAGATATTTCAACGTATACATTTTTAGTGCAATCGTGTTGGTGAGTTGAGCAAGGAACTTATTTGTAATCGTTAGAGTTCTGGAAAAACAGAAAAAAAAAATCCGACTCTTGGCCAGCTTTTTTTGATTTTCAAACGCCGTGCGCCGCGGCTGCGTTTGCCTCGGCGTCTGCGTGTCCCGCGCCCCGCGACGACGAGTCGCTCGCCGGGGGAGCTTGCACGTGCAGTTTATTGATCTGTGACCCAGTTCGGCGCGCGATTCGGCCGGCGTGCGCGCGTGTCGGACGCCGCGGTGTTGCTGCCGGTGCCGTCCGTGCGCGTACACCGTGAACGCCGCCTACGCGGTGAAATATAGGATTTGCGAGGCCCAGGGCGAAAATACTTTAAACACCTTTTAGATATTAAATCATCTATCTATAAACATATTATAATGTTTAGTGACACATTAATAATTCTTATCACACAAACAATTTGGTAGGTACCTCAGACACTATCAGAACTCAACACATCAGAAAATAAAACCAATTTTACTACTTTTTTCAAACGCGAGGCCCAGGGCCTGGGCCCTGATCGCCCCCCTCCCTCCCAAGGACGGCCCTGTATACCGACGAGTACACCTACACGCGTTTGTGCGTAACTAATAAACTGTGGGCCGACGCGGTGACCAAAGGTACGGTTGAAAAAAGAATTTTTCGATATTACAACCCCATCGATTCTCACCGCGACGTTCCAATACGACCGTATGCGAACTACCCTTACACGGTTGTATTCTAGTATACCTCGTACGCGACACACGCGCACGCACTATTATCACACGCCTTGGCGCCCCGCGTCGTGTTCTAAACTCTTTCCAACGTTTTCCACGATAACGTACGGACAATTACCATACGCACGGTGCAGCGCCTGCAATAACAGTTATTTAAATCCGTTCCGTCACATCAATACCACCGTCGTGCTTTTAGGCAAACAATAGACGACGATTAACATTTAGAGCAGTATAAAACGTACAGGACCCTATCATAACGTACCGATATAGAGATTAAATAGGACGGTATATCGAGTCGTTATATTTTACTGTTGCAATTTTTCCAAGCAATCGCAATTGATAAAATATTTATATTCAAAATATCAATACGGTTTCTCGTGAGTACTACGTGTGTATTATGACTTAAATATCGGTACAGAACATTTTTAAAATCTAGTCATTACGAATTATGATAAAAGAAAAACAATCAATGAATACTTTAACCTATAAACATATAGTGTAACAGATCGTTATAAGACCAACATTATTTTATTGGTACCTACACATTTAAGAGTTTAATATGAAATGAGAACAAAGCTTTTTGGGTTATTTGTTGAAAGTGTAATTATTATGTTACATTTTTTTTTTTTATTATTAAATTAAGGCTTCAACATCTCACTTTATTAGCCAATGTACATTCTAAAATAGTATAAGGTACAATAGAATTTATGTTTCGTCTTAGGAACGTAGGAAATTATTTATAAAACTAATTTTTGTGGTATGGTTCTGTTTTCTGTAGTATTGAATGATTGTATCGTGTATTTTGATATTCTGCACATTCTTGAATTATGTGTCAAATAGACAGACTAGCTGTACAGACTACAGGTATCACTACGTTGTACTGAATAAATATTAAATTATAATCCGTAATAATTCATAGCTTGCGTGTGAGACTTGTCGAGTGTTTTATTTACAATGTAGATGATAAATTTAATTTTCAATTTAAGTAAAATTTTATTACGGACACAGAAGAATTTTTGGAGAATTTTATACTCTTTGTCGAGTATTTATAAAACTATGTATAGATAAATGTCTTTTTTCAATATAATATAATATGTACATATAAGTATATTATAATGAAGTGCTATTGTAAAATGTATTTTAAAAAGACGAGTTGCATACAAATGTTTAGGAGTAATTGGAGGAAAAACTGTACATTTTTTGAATATTGACTTTGGCAAAATTCCATTTTATGTTACTTTCATTTACATATCTAATAAAAAAACGGAAACGACATTATTGATAAAACTAAAAAAACCAGAGCTTGTAAAAGTATTACATTTTTTAGTGATATACGAGTTACATAACACATATGACATAAGTAATACACTGTTAAATATTAATAAATAATTATCATAAATTATAAACAATAAATAAATCGTTGTATACGGCGAATAATTTAAATAAGTATCTGAATAATAGGCGTTTATGGATGTGGATGTATTTATATAGTTTAAATATTATTGTAGGTACAGAGTATTAAATTAATCCACTTTGAAAATTATAATAATTTATCATCTGTTTCAATAAACAATAAAGGAAACAAGCGTTTTCTATCTATTTATTCTTTCTATTAAACTTAATCTTTGACATTATCAATAATAATTAATAATAATAACAATTTTATACCAATTTTTGAAATCTTGCCATCTGGAGCTATTTAAACTTTACTTAAGCTGCTTGTATACATATACAAAAAAAAAGAAATTAAATAGAAATAGATTTAATATAAACTGGTCTTAAACACTTAAAACTTAAATAGAGCCTGGTGTGACGCAGTGGTTAGCCGCAGTCACTGATCATTGCTGGGGTTAAGCACCTTCCGGCGTCACTAGCCCCCCGGATGGGTGACCACCCAGGTTTTTAGCGGCGAAGCCATGTGCATATTCCATATACACATACGTGCTCAAAAAACCTGCCTTTCCAAAAATCAACCGTTGCTACTCTGCACCCAATAGCCGAAGATTAAAACAATATATATGTAATGAAAATAAACTTTAATGTTAAATGTATTTTTCAAGTTCAGCTTTCCAAAGAAATAAGACGATAAACACGATTGAGCTTGCTCGTTTTTCTTGTGCATAACTGACCACGCTCCACGTATATCAGATGACAACTTGCACCCAAAAAACATCACGATTGAGTGTGATTTCTTGTTTGACCTTGGCATTTTCTAAAATTTAGGAAATTGAGTTATATATTGATGACCATTTATCAGAATTGGAAAAAACCAAAAAACGAATTTGTTCTAAACAAATATATAAGATACAGGTAGATTGTTTTTTTCGTAGAATTTAAAACAGATTAAAACAATAAAAAAAATATTTAAAAAATCATGTAAAACAAATTTAATATTTGAATTTGGAAAAATGTATTTGTTTATTACTCAATATATTACAATATTCTTAATCGGTTCATTGATTGCATAAATTAATAAAAAATACGAATATATGTGGGCAGACTAAAATATAAATTGTGAGTAAATGAAAAAAAAAATTTTGTGAACATTTGTTTTTTAATGTTGTTTTATTCAATTGTTTTAAATGTGTAAAACAAATTGAAGCTTATTTTACTAGTGTTTAAAACACGAGTTTAAAATAGAATTTTAAGAACAAAAAAATCTGTCATTTATTGACAATTAAATAGAAGTTTTATCCACATTAATATCATAGTACCTACAACTATTCACCTACAATATATAAATAATAAAAGCATTACTGACTACTGTACATATTTTCGTTTAATGAATTAATGAAACGAAAGAAAATTGGCAACGTGGTAAATATTTAAAAAAAAATTGAGCATGCTCAAATATAACACAACACCAAAAAGCGAGTAAAAAATATACCTTAATGAGATGAAGTTTTCAAATGACGTTTGAAAATCAGTGCCGATCATTTTATAGAGGTTAATCTTTCATAATAAGTTGTACATGTATCCTTTCCTTTCATCTTCATTATCTAATGAAGTTGTTTGTCATCATAGTTAAGATTATTTATATTTTTAAAACATTTTTTCCATGTAAATACGTAATTAATAATTACTAATTACTAAGTGATAAATCAAATAACCAATGATAATAATTTTCTAAGTAGTCGTATAATAATAATTGTATTTTGTAGACAGTTTTTTCATATAGTACATAATATTTAAAACCTTTTTATTTCAATGAGTATTTGATTAAGTGTGATGTGAGTGAAACATGTATTTATTAATAACTATTAAGTATATAATATTATACATTCTATTATTTTAATATATAATTAAAAATTTAAATAAAACTTCAACGAATTTATTTAAATTATTTTTGATATCATAGTAACTTTCTTTTAATCATGTTAAGCAACCTTCAAATCATTAAATGTCTATAATTATAAAAAAGGTATAATACAATAATAAAATAAGGCAAGTGTTACATAATAAATCATTAATATAAAATATAATAATTTGTGAAATCATTATTTTTGTCAGCCTAGTTAGACAAAATTATTCGAGCGTTTTCTCCGGGTCATATTTTTTCTTGCCAATTAATATAGTGATTTCTACGGCATTCTTGGTGTCAGTCCTAATAATCCTTATACCATTGTAAATTACATAGAACGCGATGCGTGAAGTAGCTTATTAGATGAAACATATAGCTTGTCCTTCGCTGCAATGCGACATTTGTCGACTCCATTTTTATAGGTCTTCAAATCATTCAAAGTAACTAAAGCTAATATAAAAAATGCAATGCAAAATACGAAATACCTACTTCAATAGATTTCATACATTTTGAAAAAGAGCCATTTAAATTTGACCATTTAGCCATTTTAATTTCTTTTAGGCTCAATTATAACAAAAAAAAAATATGAGTGATTATGTTTAGTTTGATTTTTTATCACAAAAATGTTCTGGGAAATATTATTTATCTTAAATGTAATATATTTTTTCGCTTCATCAAACAGATCTATTAAGCTTATTATTTTTAACAATTCATTCCATTAGCCTTCGCACGTACAGTTCCGTTGTAATATATAGTCCCCAGTAATTTAATCTATCTTCTGAATGCCATTATTTAACGTATTCATCAACGATTGTCGTAGTCTTTTCAATTTAGCTTTTTCACAAAAACGCTATTGGAAAGAGGACCATCTGCATACCAGTCGTATATTTCTTATCCATTCGACCCATTCTATTGGATCAAAAATTTGGAAAATCGAAAACTTCTGTTTGTCGTGTTTATACTTTTATTACTCAAGCATTCTTTTGAAGTGAACACTTTTTTGTCTGGATTAAAAACTGCATGGACCATATATTTTAATTAAAATTTCTGAAAGAGAATGTTTTATTTTTGTTCTCTTTTGCAATAAATCATATTATCACTCACCAGTTGGATATACATGTGGTTAAATATAGAAACATTTTATTTGTTGGTTTTTACCGTCATCATTACACGATATGTCATTTTATGGAACCAAGGGTCAGCTTATTTTACAAAATTATTTATAATCTTGTTTGTTTTTAACTCTATTGTATTTTAAACTGTACACGTTATTCTGTAAAACAATTTACTATATAATAACAATAAGGTATTTTAAAAGATAGGTCGTTTATCATTTTTTGCCTTTAACGTACATTTGTTTCACTCTTGTTTATTTGAGATTAAAACCTGTGACCTAGTTCAACATATTTGCTGGCATACATTAATTACTAGTTTTATTTATAAAAAACCTATTTAAGTTCATAAAAATAAAGTGTGTAAAGTATTTTAGGAAAAAAATTGATATTTATTATTAAAAGGCTGAAACATTTTAAACAAAAAATTGCAAAGTAAGTCGTAAGCTTATAGTTATAAAATAGACATTTATATATTTCATAGGAGTATACTTTTAGTGATTTTCATTGAACTATAACAAAAAATACAATAAATAAATATTTTAAACGTTGATTTTTGTCATTCTGAAGCGGTTACTCGTATACGATTATTCAGAAATTATTTTTTCAAACCACTCAAACTTTGGTCATAATATTTACATGCTTACAATGTGTTTTAAAACAAAAAAAGTCGGGTCGTAACTTCTAATCACATGATTGTTTATTCGTCTGGACACGAGTTGAGAAAAAAGTTGTTCAAAAACTTTACTGGAAATCGATTTTTTGCACTGCAACCATTTTAAACACGGACGAACAATTGCGCTTTGTTTAAAAAAACGTTTCGAAAAGTACGGGGGCAGAAACGAAAGATTTGAAATTGTACGGCTATTCTGTACCGTGTTTCGTAGACGAATACGTAGTATAATACATAGGTGTGATATTTCAACGTGCAGATATTATAAGGCGATTGCGTAACGTCTAACGAACAAGTCATGACGAGTCGATCGGGAGAAATAAAAACGACTATAGTATAATGATCAGGGCTCGTGAGTTCATGAATTTGCATATCAATTTTGCTAAGTCGTATTTAATGCTAGGTAACATAGAAATCCATTTCAAGGTACTGTAGTTAAGTATGTGAAATTTTATGTTGCATATTTTTGCATATTTAGAGGTTTTTTAACTATTATTTATTAACATATTTATTCATTTTTCTATTTTATTGTGCATATTTTTACCGAAATTTGATCAAAATGCAATAATTTATATTTTTACACAGTATAAAATATATGGGAGTTTTCGAAACATCGAATTATTAAAAATAAAACGTATAGAGCAGATAAAGCGAGTACAAACGTACGTATACGAACGTTCAATTACGTAGCCCGCATTATGATATGAATGGACATTTTTTTGTTATTCCAAAATTTACTTATAGTATTTTTATTTTTAATCTACATATTTTTAGATTTTTAGTGCATATAAATGCATATTTTCCCAGCTTTTAGTGCATAAGTGCATACTTATTTAGGCATTTTTTAGAGCATGAACTCACGAGCCCTGATAATGATGTATAATATTAATGCGGACACTATAACTCGCCGGACAGTGCAACGCGCGGAATGGAAACGGAAAAGACAGAAGAGGTCATAGCTGCAGCGAAACGCGGCCGCCGCTGCGCGCGAGCACGGTCGACCGCACGAACCGTTCGGATACTTCGATATAACCCGTTTGCGGTCGAACGAAAACGGACTTTCCGGTCGCCCGACCATCGTGGCCCGTGGGTCGTCCGCGTCGTCTTGCATTTTGTTTTTCATTTTTTACTCGTACACGCACATTTCGCGCAACACTCGAACCGTACGACGTATTACGTACGTGCACGCATTACGGTCATTATACCGTTGTACTATGTGCGCGCCGAGGTAATAACGACGATTCAACAATGTCGTGATTGCGTCCGGTCGTGCGTCGGTACGAGAAAATATGTGGTACGCTACGCACATTTGACACACATTTCCCCGGGGAGTATATTGTGTTGTGCGTATCTCGCGAGTATAATAATAATGATGATGATAACGACGAATGGAGTGTAATCGGCCGGGCGGCGGCGGTGACCCCGAAACCCGCGTGAACCGACGATGACGCCAACCGACGCGAACTCGCACGCCCCCCGGGGCCCGTTGACCTAATTTCCGACCGCGGTCCGGTGCACGGTGCACGTTAAAGCGTACGACATTGTGCGCAGTACGACAACAACAATAATAATATTAATAATAATATGCGATCATTTATATATATTTATATACGGAAAAAGTGTCACGCGATGCGACGAAATGCAAGAAAAATGCATCATGCGCCTACATCGGTTTTCTTCTCGTCGAATCCCCGTACCCGTGGTCATTCGCGGCGCAAGTGTAATCGTTTCTCTTTAAATCATTTTGTCCTTCGCGCGGTCCTTCGCGTGTAGCGCACGCGATATTATCACAATAATATCCCGCGTATGGTCCTGCGTGACGTTTATTATCATTATACATTTATAACCATTGTTGCGATCGCGGTTGCATTTCGTTGGTTGTGCGTGCGACGCATTACGCGGAAATATTTTCAATTACCGACCGTTTCGACAATACTCTTTCGGAGTTGCTCAAGATATTATATTTTTTTTTTTACCGAAGCGTATGTAGTGCGTATATAAAAGTAAAAAAATAACTTATACTAATGATTCGGTCGAGTCGTCGCGCTGTTGATGTAATAATCCGCACTGCGGGTATATTTTTAAATTTATGTCAGCAGACAGTGTCTAGGAAAATGAGCGAATACACTCGCATAGTCAATGTGGGTTAAGATTGTTCGAACAGTTGAAATTTTAATAAAAAAAAAACTATCTTATCCTTATTTCTGTTATTTCGCATTGCAAAGATGTTATTCAAAATTGTCGAACTAACAACTTTTAATTTTTGACTTTTTTTTTTTTTGGACGGTCCAAGAAATAAATGGTATACCCCGGCATGAGCATTTTCACGTTTTTATTTTTAATTTAGAATACGTAGGTAATACTCATTTGCCCGATTCCAATACATATTAACAAGGTTAAAAAAAAACCGCATTAAATGGGCAATTACGTATCCGAGAGCCGAAGAGAAATTAGCTGCACAACTATGATGAATAAATGTTTCGCTCATTGAGGATTTTCTAATATTTTTAATCCACGGCCCGAATTGATTTCAGAATTTAATGAACAATTTTTGCAAATTCAAAACCAAGAATTCTCCTTGCTTTGATGATAATGAGGACGTTTATGAACTTGTAATACAAAATGTTTTTAAAAAAGGGACGTTGGATACCAACGAAGAAGAAGACAATGACCTAGATTCTGGCCCACCAGTTACAACTAGAGACTTTGAAATGTATTGATTTGAAGCAGAAGTTTTTCATGCAAGAGGGTAACGAAAATAGTCTGTTGGATAAGCTTGAAGCGTGTGCCCATTTGTCAACCAGATCCACACTAAACAGTGTAGACACCGAGCCATTTCAACGTATTGTACACCTTCCACATCTAAAAAGTATTTAATTTAGTATGTAATATCATTCATTATTTTTTTGTGTTTTTATTTATGTATTATTTTAATATTTTTTTCAATTCATGTGCAAACTAACTTTTCGATAATGTTTTCAAAAAAATGTTTGTGTTTTTGAAACAATTTCGGTTTATATGGCCAACCGCTTAATGTGGGCAAATGGCGTTGGTCCCAACGTATCTACATTAAATAAGCGGAATCCACTGTATAACAATTAAAACAAATATATACCTGAAACAAAAAGCTTTTTGATGAAAAATGTTGATACTCAAACTTAAATAGTTAAGCCTGATCTAAACATATAAAATCTCAGACTTAAAATGTCTACAAATAAACGTCAGTGTTAAAATTAAAGTTAGAGTTTATAATTAGAAACTATTTTTTGTTATGGATAAAATAATTTCTATATTGAGTAAATAAATGAATAATTCACAATATCACAGATTGTGTATATGTGTACTATGTATTATGTATATTATATTCCACAACTTATTTAGCTATTGGGTATAAATTAAACTGTATACGTTATAGTATTATTATGACTGGTTGTTTTATATTTAAATTTAAAAATTAAACATGGGTTTTATCAAAATTAACATAATTACTTTTCATACTGTTATTAAAGAAGAGCATGCGATTTATCGTTCCATAAATTACACAGGGTGTGGTTTGATTTAAAATATATAGCCTGCCAAAAGTGCCTTTGTTAAATGTATTAAGAACATAATTAAATTATTTCTACAGTTTTGTGCAATCGATTACTTTTTTCATTTTAATTTAAATATAAATAAAACACTCGTAATACTCCTATGAATCGCGGAATAAATTATACAACATTTTGTAGTTTTTGATTAATAATTAATTTAAAAAATAATGAATAACAAGACATATAATATTGATAAAGTAATATAATAACTACTGAAAAATTATACAATATAATGTGTTATTCATTGATCGATGATAATACTAAGATTTTTTATAAAATACCTAATAAAGAAAACATTCTTATTAATAAACTTAAATATTTATTTGATTGATTGTTTGTTTGGGTCGTTTCATATTTCTCTCTATAATGTTCTGTAAATATTTACTTTGATTTAATATGGACAAATTCTAAGAATTGTTATCTACAACGATAATATTGTGGTTGTACCTATTACATTTTTCATTCAATCATATTCTTTGCTATTCTTCATTCATACAATTATAATATTATGAATGGAATTAAAATATTGAGGTAAAAATCAAAACCTAGACTGTTCTAATCTAGACATTTTAGTTATTTTCAATGTATTCATAATTAAAACATTTTTATTTTTCATTATAGCTTCTTTTCAATGTTAAGAAATAGAGCAAATAATTAAGAGATAATATATTCAATTTCTATATAATTAAATTATAAAAATTAATCTGAGTATAAAATAATATAGTGACTTTAAAGTATTTATTTGGTTGCGTGATTTTTTTTTACGTTATTTTGGCAATCGCATAATATTAAAAAAATACTGTAATATTTAAGCAGATTACAATTGAATTCGATAAATATGCATCATTGGTATATATTTGTATTTCATAACTATGGAAATATAATAATTAAATTCCGTATTGAAAGTTATACGACAGCTAAGTATATTCATGATATTCTGGAACACAGTTCTCCCGAATCTGACTGGTTGCTAAGTGTAACCATGGTTACTTCGTCCCGAGTCCAGTTGTAAAACTCTGTGATATCATCGATCTCGACTGTACAAATACCCTCGGGAAATGTACGGAAAATCGGCATTGGCGGAGCGAGTAATATGTATCAGTGAATGGATTCAATTATACATTCTGAAATTAAATTTAAATTAAAAACAAACACCGTCTTTAAATAATGTTTTGAATGCATAGAAATCCATTTGAAGTCTGAGGGGTTCGCGTGGAACGGTACAATCGCTGACTTTTATGTAAATAATACATAATTTTATTTTGTGCGTGTCATTTGAAATACACAGCAGATGGAATCCAAACTTACTGAGATATGTATGATAATGTGTATTTTAAAATAATTCATCTAATGCAATGTAACGGATACAAAAATAATCAGTACAATTTTTTTGAAAGAGCATTATGGACACACAATTACAATTCTAATGTAGGTCAAAAGACTTTTATGTATCATTTTTAGTGAGTAAAATCGTGTTTTATAATATATTACTATACACAACATTGATTAAAATATTAGATAGTTAAGAAATTATTAAAATATATACCTAAACAGTGGTTTACTATAACATTCAATTGTTAGTAATACTTACTACATGTCTACATAGGTAATAATTAATATTATAACCGATTACCACCTGAACATTCCTATTTCTCTAAACTTTAATCGTGTATAATTTTCATTACAAATGCAAAGTTTTCAAACTTCTTAAGCGTTCATTTTAATATTAATTACATTAGTTACGGACAAGCCACTATCACTATAATATTTGCATACATATAGTGCTTGAAATAACTTTACACTTCGTCCATTTTTACACAAAAGCAAGGGCCATTTCTTTTCACTTTGTTCCCACAGTTCACTAAATAGAAAGTGCAAAAATAATAAGATATAATGAAATAATGTTATTCTTTTATTTATGAATAATTTTATTGTATATGTATCAAGAGTCAACACATTTACATCTTACGTAAAATTAGTTTTACGCAATTTCTTTGTTATTTGTTTTGAATTATTATCTTATGAGTTATGACTGATTGACTTCACGGGGAGAACTATTTTTTAATTTTAAATATGGTCAGTTCAATTTAAAAAAAATTTCTGTCTATCATTTATGTTTCAACATATTATTTTCATTAACACCATGATTTTTAATCATTTTTTAGTCTCCAAGAAAATTGTGTGTTATTTAATAATTTAATGATCTGATATTATCTCGTCTCCTTTTTATGATATGTTTTGATATAGTTTTGTTTAATGCATTATTTTTCTAAAAACTATAAAAATTATTAAAAATCATGAGGTTAATGAAAATAAAATGTTAAAACGTCAACATTTTCAGAAAACAAACACTATAAAGTTCCTTTGTAGAATTTTTTTTATCAAAACATTAAATTCAATTAATATATGAAATATATAAAGACCTATTTTCTAGTACCTGTAAATTTTATAAAAAAATAGATTTTGATTACCTTCATTATCTCAGGAGATATCGCAATGGGAAAATCATTGGTGGGACACTCTGTATATTGCGAATAACATAGAACATATATTTTTAAATACCAACGAAATATTAAATACTAATTCAACAGACATATTAAGTTATTTTATTTTATTTATAAAATTGTACACAAACGCATAAAAATAACAAATATTCTCTATGAGTTCTGAGTACAATGTACACATTTATGTCATATAAAAGCGTAATATAAATATAAGTATTTCAAATGTATAACATGGAAGGTTTAAAATTACAAAATATTTATACGTAACATGTGTTATTTGATGTATACGTTTCCAATTGCCAATTATTATTCGCTATCATAATGAAATGCAAATTAGAGTATAATAAATTATATATTTTACAATAATTAGTTACCTATTGAGTGGTGAATAGTGAATACTTATCTATGAATATCGAATGTGTTATGTGCGTATTTGTAATTGATGTATGTTTACTTTTCAAAAGTATATAAATATTGGAATGATAAGTTGTTAAATATCAATAGAAATGATAATAGGTAGTTTTTCTACTCATGCTAAAAACAATCGATTTTAGTCAGACGTGTTTGAAGTAAAAAGATATATATGGTTATAAAACATTACAACTTTGCGCACATATGTTATACATGCATCAAAAGAAAATATTGTTCTCGTAATGCTATTTAATTTACTCAAGATTAATAATAATTTATATATAGGTATGTATATCGTTTTAAGTACTCGTATATTATCACTACCTAATCTAAACAGAAATCGATAATATACGTATTTTTGTTTGAAATGTAAGAAAATAATCAAAGAGCTTGTGTAAAACAAAGTAAGTACTATAAGTAGAGAATATTTTCAATTTTTATATGAACCTGTAAGTGTAGAATAAAAATTGTCGGTTATTGTCAACAACTTATATAGTCTGAGATTTCTGTTGTAATGAATAACACGTTAGTTAATTACTTTATCTAGCGACAGTGTTGACGGAAATGCTTGTAGGGAAGTGTAGTATTAAAGAGAGGTCTCATTAGTTAGGAAATGGTATCCTCTCTTTATATTGTGGTTAAAAAGGTCTAAAAAAGGACTAAGAGTTGCAGTGTTATAAATATACAAGGATCACCTAAGCAAACAATAAAGCACGTCTGGTCATTAAATCATTAAATCAACACTTCACATATTACTTAGGTAATTAGAAAAAAAAAGTTTCCATACAATTTGTTAAGGAATTCTTATTAAAGAATAAAGCCGTATTTGTTTGATCAGCAAAATGCTTGGTGTTTTCTTAAGTTTTTAAAATGTTTCCATCATTTGGCTACAACTCACAATACCGCAGTATACTGATTACTGGAGCACTTTTTTTATGTTCATAAATACGTGACAATAACGTTATTCCACAATAAAAAATTTCTCGAACATAATCTTTTACTCGTGCAGTCATAATTTCAGAGGTTTTTATTTTTATCTGTTGTCATATAATTCGTCTAGAACCGAATACAATCTATTTCTAATCAAAACGTGACGAATTCCTAAATAGTAAATATTATATGTACAGAAAGAAAACACAGGAGTGTGAAACCAAAAAAAGCTTCAGCTGTTTGAAATCTAAAAAAACATTTTTAAACCGAAAAAAACTGTCGTGATTTATGTTTAAAAAATACAACAATAATGGGTTGATAATAGAAAGCGATGATGTAAAAACAACAATGGATTGCTAGCCCAAATTTTAATGTTTTCGTTTTAAGGATGCAGCCCAAGACTTTTCATCCACTTACAATTAGGTCATTGATGGAAGTAACACGCTATTAGTTGTTCATTACAATGCGAACACATTTTTTTAAGTACCCAAAACCAAAATAAGTATATATAAAACATCTAAGTCTAAACATTTTTGTACAAATGAACGAATATATATTATAGGTTACAAGCTAAAATGTAAGTAAGTGACACTACGACAATATATTATCTAATTTTAACTATAGACATATTATAAGTATGTATTTTTATTTTTATTTTAAATACTATGTAGATTTAGTGCTTGTTTAATAATATTTAAAATAATTTTTGAGATTTGTCAATTTGTGTATGCGTTCGTATGCATTCGTTAATTTTTAATCGTTTGTAAAATTGTAACATCATAATACCATATGAAACCATGTAAATATCTATATTGCGCTCCGTCTAATGAACGTTATTAATAGAACTATAGAAGAATACATAATACATAGACGTCCACTTAAATATAATAATTAATAACAAATTGGCAATTGTCTCAAGACTTAACAATTATTCTGTGATAATTATATCGACATGGACATTATCCTAAATTGGTATGTCCGAGGTTGCCAAAAATGACAAAACTATCGTTTTTCTTAACACTTTTACACAAATATTAAATACTGTATAACCTGGCGAAAATATCTGACATAGAGGACGTGCTGTATTATAAGGTCCATTAATAGTTTAAATTGCTTAAAGGTGTAAAAATTATCATCTAATAAGTACATATTTATTTTCATAATACATTTTTTTTACGTTAAATTTAAAACAGTCTTATTTTTATTTGCAATTATACATTAAAATATGTATACTTCTATATAGTTATATAATTTAAATAATTGGTTTTGATCCAATATCTGATCCTAAATAAATGTAAAAGAATTGTTAAGTAAAACGTTGTAGGTACCTATCATTAGAAATTATTGATCTCCATCTAAAGTACGTGGGTTTTTCTGACTTTTTCCTAAGCAATTTAAATTGGACGAGCGTGCGCATGTTTTCCTTAGCTTAATATTATTGTATTATTTTGTATCTTGTAAGTATCATAATTTTTTAATGTAAGCTACATTATATTTCTTAAAATATACTTGAGTTAAATAATTACTTTTTTTTTTAATAAATTATTTCTAACTCATTGTCCCTTATCAATGTGTATCTTAATATGCACATACGGCTTGTGACATGCCTTAATGAAATAAGGTTCTTATGGCTTGTACAAAATTTAGGAATGTATTTATAGTAACCGGGGCCGGATCTACCTACGAGCAAAATAAGCTTTGCTTTTGGTCCTCGAAAAAATTCGGTCCTTAAAATGTTCGGTAAGTATTTTAAAATATAATATAAATTATGGAAAATGTTATTTTGAATTAATGGTTCATCTCTCCATAAAATTGAAAAAGTCTACATTCAATAGATTATAGAATACAATACTTTTAATATCTTTCATTGATGTTATACTAATTGGATATTAGTCATATTATACCATATTTGCTTACCACTACCAAAGTACTTAATCCGGCTCTAATAGTAACTATCGAATCTGTCGGTTATTATTTTTTCTATTTTGATAGATAAGGTACTTTTTAAGTAATTCTATATTATTTGCGCCCTAGTTTAAAGTCATTAAGGACCTAAATGGTTGGTTTGTTGTTTCAATGAATTGTTATACACATTCATAGAATATTATTTTTCATTTTAAAAAAAAAGTAAGATTTTTATTTTATCAATTATTTGATATATGAATTCCGAATCATACGTAAACTAAATAATTTAAAGGAAAAATGGTACGTTTATTATCCAAACTATCACAATGACCTATAATAAACAATTATTTAATAAATTATTCGATAAAAAAATTTGTGCTATTTATTTTGTATTGCAATAATGTTTATTCAACATATATGGTAACTAGGGCGTTTGTAAATTGCGCCCACATTAAATAGGTAGTAAAAATACTATAGTAAATTGCGCCCGGGATTTTTCGGGGTCTAAAATGGGTATAGTAAATTGCGTCCATAGTATCTACTATCTTGAATTCATCGTTACCTATTATGTGTATTTTAAAAATACTGTTGTTCATTTATTGGTGGATAAGCCGAACGTTTATCGCTATAATCGATATGATATAGCGATATCAATGCCTTTACGCGTATACAACGACTTTACGTACAGCCCGTATAGGTAATATTTTAGTAAGCCGTTTGCACGCAACAGTTAAACATTATATAAATATTATGGATATTATACATACTGAAAGCCAGAAAGAAAACGACGTTATAACATACCAAACATTTAAATTTTCAAAATTAAAACGCGAGTTGTCTTCGGGCGAAACAAAGTGGCGATGTGCTGTAAAAACGTGTAATGCATTTTTGAAAACTGTTGGAGAAAAAAATAACATGAAAATAACTGAAAAAAATGTGGAACACCGTCATAAAATAGATTTATTAAAATTACAACGACAAATTGTGTCCGCTAGTGCAAAGCGAAAAGCAACCGAAGATATCTGTGAAAGACCAGCGAAAATACTTCATAGCATAGCAACAGTTCAAGATACGACCTTAATCAAGGTTAGTGATGTTAAATATATTAAAAGAAATATGTATAATGCAAGAAGAAAGTTACTACCTCCATTACCAATTTCAACTCAATCTGTTCAGGAAGCTTTAAACTCTATGCAATACAAAAGCTCGAAAGGAGAGGATATGCTTCTGTATAATGATTTTAATAGTGAACTCGTAATCATATGTTGTAAATCAAATTTAGAAATATTGTGTAAATCAGAAATGTTATATGTAGATGGTACATTTGAGTATTGTGCCAAACACTTCCTTCAACTATTTAGTGTTCATGGATATTTTAACGGGCACTATATACCATTATGTGTTTGGTTTATTGAAAAATAAATCTACTAACACTTATAAAAAATTTTTTCAAACATTGAACGAAAAATGTACTGAAAACGGGTATATTTTAAAACCCAAATCTATGGTTATTGACTTTGAAAAAGCTATTCATTTTGCTTGCCTAAACGTTTGGCCTGAAGTCGTAATTATAGGATGTCCATTTCACTTAACACAGGCCTGGTGGAGACGAATTCAAAAAGTTGGTTTAAGTTCAGAGTATAAATTAAACGGATCTATTATTAGAGAATGGTTATTACATGTGTTTGGAATGGTATTTTTAGAGCCAGAAAATGTTTGCGATTATTTCAATTATGAATTAATGCCCACAATGCCTGAAGATGATCGACTTAGACAATTTTCTTGCTATATTTTAAACACATATATTTTATTCGCTGACTTTCCTCCGAATATTTGGGCATCAGCTTCCGCAACATTAACTCGGTCAACTAATGTCTGTGAATCTTTCCACAGTCAGCTTTTATACACCTCTTCCTCATATATATAATTTTATGGATAAAATATTAGAGATACAATCAGAAATTTATGTAAAAATGAATAGTATAAATGAACCTTATAAATTTCAAAACACTAAATCAAAAAAAAAATGTAAAAAAATGGAAAAAATTGTTCAACAATACAATGAAAAAACTATTACGAGGGCTGAATACGTGAAGATGATGTCGCATTACTATGCAGATAACTTATTATAACTTTTTTTTTTATTATTAACAAATAATTAACTATAATTAATACCGTAATATTTAAAAAAAAAAAAATAATTTTCCTATTTTTATTAATTCCTATTTTTTTTTTTTTTATTTACTCATTTCAAGTTAGGTGTCCTCTGGGTAATGCTAAATGACTATCATAAAAATAATACTTCTATAGGGCGCAATTTACTATACAGAAATGTGTACCTGAAAAATGCCGGGCGCAATTTACTACACAAAAATTTATACCTGAAAAATAGCGGGCGCAATTTACAACTATTTCCTTTCGTTGGGCGCAATTTACGTTTTCCCGGCAACTATACCTACCCAATCATTTGTTTACATAATTTCTGTCGAACAAAATAATATTATTTTGACGGAAGCGAAATTTCTTTATCTTACTGGTATATAATATACATATATGTATATTGTATATTGTATATATTGGGCTATATATTTGACTCTTATTATATATTTCATAGTTTCAAATAGAGATGTTTTTATTGTACATATACCGTCTCATGAATGCATTTATCTGTATGTTTGGAAAATGCAACTAATTTATGTTTGAAAATCATGATAATAACATCCATATCTCTTAGAATATTAAAAATAATATATTTTTTGTTGAAAAATGAATTCAAAATCGCGTTTATACCGTACTTATAGTTAATATACGTAGAGTATGTGAAATTGTGAAGCCCGGAATCTATTGTTGGTTTTATAATAACGGTTTAATGTATTGTTTAAGTATGTCCGTAAACACTTTTTCGAGTGAAAAAGTATACTTCAAAAGTACTCCAAATGTTTCATGATATTACCCTTTTGTAATTTAAAAATCGATTCGGGTGGTACTTTAGAATGGTCTGTTTTAGAATTATCCATAATGGTCTTTCAGAAAACAGAATGACTACCAAAAACCGCTGCCTTTAATGTGAGATACATGTGTTACGTGGGCCTCTTGGTAACTGCTGCGTACCATGTTAACCACTTCTAAGTTCTAACAGCTTTTATTCGTAGAACAATAATTGACACAAATATATTCTTTAAAAGGGACATTTTTGAAATTTCTCCATATCAATATTAAGAAAAATGCGAAAAACAATAACTTTATTTAATATAATAAACAGATAAAGACTTCCAACTAATCTTGTGTTCGGAATATACTTTAATTATTAACATTATAAAAATTAATAATCCTACTGCAGAATCTTAAAATGTTAATTTAATTTATAGTGTTTTACTCATCATAAAAAACGGCTATCATTTGTAAGCCATATAAATAATTTAGTTTAACTATAATTAAGTTAAACTTATGTAATGGTAAGATACTTAGAAATATGTAATTAAACAACGTTAATCCTATATTATTATTTATTACTAGGCACTAAACATTCTTTAAACATAGCTTATAGCCTATAGGATGTGTTTTTAAGTTATTTATACTGAACTTTTCCACTTATAATTTAGATTATAACTGCATCTTAGTATCTTCATAACCTTAACGAAGTTTACTTTATGATTTTACACTTTTCGGCTTTCGCGTACTAAACTACTACTATGAATTAAAATATCATATGCTCTTCAGATTCAGGTGTATTTTTAAGTCGTCACTTTCATCGAGATCTCTAAAAGCTAAATGGCATTTGATGGGTATGAATCAGTTTCATTATGATTTATGCTCATAACTATATATTGCTTGGGGATTGGGAATCAAACTATTTACATATCGAAGTAATCTAATTAGTAATTATTCGTAGCAGTGGTATCGAATATAATATTATGACACCTGGGAAATTTACGCTACAAAATACAATGCATCTATAATTTTATGACCATTGCAATCATTATTGAACCTGCATTATTGTATTATTGCACTGCATAAGCCATGTAATATAGATAACACGGATTTATCGGAATTCTCACGTCATGTATGGCCTTGCATTTTACATTTTCGTTTTCTAGTTTTATACGAAAAACTATCGTAAAATGAAATTAAATAATAACGATTATCGCCGATGAAATTAAAAATATTATATGAGTGTAAGACTGATGCGTGTTCAGACTTCAGACCAACACAATTGGTTGTTAATTTATTTTCGGTTCCTGAAAATCGACTTATTTGCAAGAATACGCGTTGTAATATCTTTAATATAATATATTTTTACCGGCAATGTTTAATATATCTTTCAGAAAACGAATGTTGTCATATTATATTATCTTTGCAGTTGTCCACCTAACCTATACACGCACATATGAACGAAAAGGTGTATCTCACATCGATCGAAAACCCATCCCCCGATGAAAATACCATTCGAGTACATACCGTATCCTGCAGAGCTCTTACAACCTATGTATACACACGTACGCACATATTTATTATTATTTGACGAAATACGTGGATTCGAATAACACTCGTTGTCCTTTGTCATATTAACAACCGGCAAATATTGTAGTATTGTAACCTACATAACATGTAAGAGCCGGTAGATATATACCTTCAATTCACTAACCTGCCTGAATACAATACGCGCATTATACCTGGATATTATGGTAGTATACGCGTTACGTTTTGTCGTAAAATATAATATATTGTGTCATTTTGAGGAGACGAACGTTTCCTAATGAATCGTCTCGACTGTTGTCGTGGTGTAACGCACACTTTGAATGTGTAATTTACCTTAAATGTACAAACACTACAAACAAATGTAAAAAACTAACGTTAAAGATTCCCTATTTTTAGTGACTTATTTCATGCCTATAATTAGGCCAGAATATAGTGCTGGTATGACAATCAACAGTTCTACGGTTAACAAAACTAAATTTTCGTCAAAGAGCCAATTCACACGAATACACATAGATGTTATATTTTTTATTCGATCATTATTTCCAGAGCTTAAATTTAATAAGACGTCTCAAGTAATATTTTATTGATGTACTATAAAAGTATCGTTGAAAGAATACAACTAAGTTTTGTGCTTCTGAAATCTAAATATACACAATTTTCCGTATCTATCGCTCCTGCGCATATAAATATAATAAAGCAATACGCTTTAATTTGGTAGGCTGTATGAAATTTAATCTCTTTTTTTACGAGAAAGTTATTGGCTTTACATCCACGTGTATTTTTGTCGGTATGATAGTGCCGTATACGAACGCATCTCGGAATGGCCAACTATACATAAGTGTATAATGTATATTGTGTTCGATTGTTTTCGAACACAATGCGCATAGGAATGCTATCGTGTATCCTATGGGTACACAATCGCGAAGTCGCATAGTACTGTAGTGTACGAAAAAGAAGTGGCGTAGGTACACGCGTCTCACACATGAACTGCAAATCGTACTAGGGTGGCAGATGATACCTACGTCATATCGTATACGGTACAACGAGTAAACACGCGAGAGCGAAGTTGAAAATACACGTCGGAAGCATGGTTGTTGGGAGCGGCAAGGCCGTAGCTAAGGGGGGGGAGGGTTTCAGGGTTCAAACCACCCCCGAAATTTTTTTTTTTAAAGTTTTATTATGATTTGTTAAGTTGCACAAACTTCATTTAAATAACAATTTTTACTATTGAAATTATTATATCAATTTTACATCAAACAGATTTTTTAGTTTTTTTTGTCATAATACATCTTTATAATTTAAACGCCCCCCAAAATTTTATGCTGGCTACGGTCTTGGGGAGCGGGCTATATATCTTATATTATTACTCAGGGATTACATCTCGATAATCCGACGGCTTTCGTGCAAAACCGGACGCGATTGGACGACGTCACAATGCGATCGGAGGAGGAATTTCGTGTACAAGGGTAGCGCTTTATTGCGGGTTCGATATTCATCATTCTCGCGTACTGTGTAGAGTAGTGTTGTAGGTACAACAGTCGGTGGAGCGGCGGTGAAGGACGTGAGGGGAGAATGAGAGAGACAGAGTGGTAGAGAAAGAGCGATTAAGATAGCGAGAGAGGGGCCCGGAACGACACGGAGGAGAGGACAGGTAAAATGTGTATAATTTTATTTTTTTTTCCGGTCCGAAACGCGCGCGTGTACTCGTAATATTCCGTCGCAACAAAGACTTCAAGGACGGTTTCCCGCCGTTCGGAGACCGGTGCCGTTGCCGTTGGGTTGGCTGCACCTCCCGAGCATTAGCTCACGGCCCATTCGTCAGAGCGCGCTGCGGTCGCGTTACTGCGGCATCTAGCTAATGGCCCGTCGGCGACGCGCTACCGTTACATTTTCTCTCTGGGCGTTCGACGTTGGTGACGTCCGTCATCGTTGTCCATCATGTCCAGCGTCAACGTTTTTCGGTTCACCTTTGTACCTATGAAGTATGTCATTTCGCATTTTCTCACTGCGGCAATCGGTGATTAATTTTTTTTTTTATTTCGACGAGAACATTTGTTTTTATTCTGCGAACGATCTGTTCTATAATTTTAAAATTAACAAACTCCCGAATATTTTAGCAAACACGCCGACGACGAAACGTCACCGTTGCCAGTCGAGTGCACACGCCCACGATTCCGAGTAAGTATCATTCATTATCGTATTTTATTTAGATACGTAATTACTAATTTATCGCGAACGTCGAATATTATCCCCACCAGTGCTCGTGACGAACCGAACGCTGTCGTCTCCACGGTGCGAATCGTATGGGCGCGTAATTTAACGTTTGTTCGTGTGTGAACGCTGCCTTACACTGTGCCGCCACACGTACATATATAATAACGTAACGCGCATTACCGCAGTATATACGCTAAGAACTAAAATAAATGAAAAACTCCTTTTTTTCTTTCTTTTTCGTCCGGTCAAGTTAAAATCGTCTCGACGTGCGTAGGATCATTCTCGCGCCAATTTTTCGTCCACGCCCAAGTAACCACGGTGTTTATTCATATTACATCGACCCGAAAACGACCGGCAGTTTTGTTTATCCGTTAAAATTACGAATATCGTACTTGTTGCTTGCGCTCTTTGTCTTGTCCGTTTCCGTCAGCGCCAACTGCCGTGGGTCGTTACGTACGGTAGGGCAAACGTTGTAATTCGGGTAATTCGACCCCTCTCGTCCCACCGGGATAACGCGTATTTCATTCGGCGCGTCGCGTCGTCCGGAATTCCGTTGCGAAAAAATAAGGGGGAAAAAAAACGGGCGACGCGTCGTGTTTCGCGTCGTCCGCCGCTACGGCGCCACCTCCGTCGTTCCACGTATCGATTCGCGCGCGAGCAGGAGAGGCCCCCGTGTACACCGTGACGTGGCGGCGGCGGGAACAGCGGCGACCTCTAGCGCAACGTAGCCGCAGTTCAGTGACCTCGGCACGTGTACCAGATGCCGCCGCCGCGCACGGTCAGTCGTCCAATCGTTATCACCGTCGTGTTCCTCCGCCGCGTCGTCGGCGTTGTGCGCGTGCACGGAGCGATACCGCGGCAGTGACGGAACACAACGCTTCACCCTCCCGCCCGACCACTCACTCCTCCCGCACCGACACTGTTCCCGCGCTCCTTACGTGTTTCGTACGCACCGCCGCCGTTATTACGACACCGAATCGTCGTATCCTGTTCGGTTTTTTTTTTTTATTTATTTTTTTTCTATAATCCACTGTCCTCGTCACCAATCGTTCGCGCGTGCTCACGCACGTCTAACTTTATTTATCGGTCCGTCGTGTTCCCCCCCTTTTTACATCCGGTTTTCCGGTTTATTTTTCATTCGTTCATCGCGTCCGTGTTCGACGGGTGTGTTTTCCCGTACCTTCGGTGTCGAAGTCGCGTTCGGCATACTTTGAGCACAGTCGCCGGAAGTCGGTCCATACGCGGCCGGAATAGTTTCAGGTTTCTTTTGTCCAACACAGGTGGTGTCCACCCGCACGTCGTCATCGCTAGCTGGCTTGCAGGACGGACGTACGGTTCGCGGTTTCACGAGCAGATAAGGTAAAATATTATTTTTATAGACTGAATCTCACTCGTACGTTTATCACATTAATTATCCCGTAGCTTCTATTACATTCGATCTGTGTACGAAATTAAACTGTTTTTCTGCCACCTCCCTCCGCCATTTTCAACCGATTATTATTGTTTTACTTTTCCATGTTGTCTATATTGAGCGTTTAATTTTTTAACTCGGTTTCTTCCCTCCTTATTATAATCTTCGAATACTAAAGTCAAAGTTCACCGTCACGCTTCTGTATTTGATGTAATTATCATAACTGCAATTACAATGATTAAATTTGTGTGGTTCGAAATGATTTACTTATAAACAATTAACACACATTTAAAAATCACTTTCAAGGGTCTTAAATACTCTGTACAATATAAAACATGATTTTTCGATTTCGCATGTTTTATTTGTTGATTCATAACTGTGATTATTTTATTAAACCCAAAAAGTTAACATTTCTGTAATTGCTAATTTTTAATTGTAGCATCAACATATTAACATATAGGTAATTGTGTTCACAGATGTATTTTATTTTTCTGTACATCTAATATATGTGGTTGTGGAGTAAGACTTGCTCAATCTTATTTCGTGTATAAGAATAAAAAAAATTAATTATTTATTGTGTACTTATTTTCATATGTTTTGTGTACAGATGTGCAAATAAATTATAATGTTTCGCGCAACACAAATCATCGTTCTCATTTTAAAACTTGTATATAACTTGTCCGGTAGTAGTCTTTATTATAAGTTGACGATTCGCCGTGAAGTAACGCGATTAAAATTAACCATATTCAAATAATTTAAAACGTGTTGGCGTTGTTCACACTCATTTGAACACAGTCGTTCGATTTCACAATGATATGCCTCTCCCTCGCACAACTCATCTCAGTAACGACCTTACGTGTTCGTGTGTGCGCGGCGGTATCATAGGTGCGGCGCGTAACATCATTTCGTCACGAATTGCACTTGTGTCAATTATAAGTTTTAGCGATTATCGCAGCGGAGAGACCATACGTGGTACATTCAACGTGATATTATTTCGAAAAAATCCTCTCTTCGACGGACCGTTTCGGAACAAAACCCGTCCGAAGTAAGCGATTGACATTATATACATGCGATTTAAATTTCCATACGATTTCCCGCCATGATCGTAGATACCGTTACCGCAGCCTAGGCGATTTAACTATAATATTATTTGTATAGCATGTGAAAATATGTCATCTGTCGGTGCACGCAGAGTAGGATCGTGTAATTTTCATGGCCCATCGCTTGCCGAGTGTTCCGCGGGCGGACAACGCGCGTTCGGCATGAAAGTTTTTCGCATCGCTCGCACTGCAGGTGGGAGGGAGGACGCGCGCGGTCGTGTTCGAGCTCTCGCTCGTTGGCGTGGCGGTTAACAGTGGTGTTTTTTACGTCGTGTGCGTACGTGGCCGGCGCATGCGCGCAGAGAGAACAGTGCGTGAGAGCGAGTTGCGAGTGCGAGTGTACAAGTACGCGAGTGGCGGTTGAGGGGATTGCGGCGGCGGCGGTGGAGGAGTTTGTGGAACGGCAACGAGGATGGGGAGGAGGGATGTGTTCACGAAAAAGGAGTGAAAGGAAGAAAAAGGTATTTTTTTTATTGTCGTTTGCGCGCGCGCTTATTGCAACGTTGCCGTCGACCGTATAGGAGGAAGAAGGAAAATCGTGACACGTTGCTAGGGAGGGGGGGGCAGGCGGGGGGTTTGCGCGTGGCAGCGGCGGCGGCGACGATGAGTCGGTGGGAGGTGGACGGAGGTCGTGGAATAGGCCTGCAAACCTCTCGAGCCCCTCACCGTCATCAGCTATCGGCGAAACGGGGGAGAAGGGGGAAGCCTGCGAGATCGATGTTTCGGCTTAGCGCGACCGCTGTGGCGGCGCGAGGGGAGGGGGCGGACCGGCCAATGGCAGCGAATCAAACATGGCCGTCGCGCAGCCGCCGCGCGCATACCCGTGCGAATAACGCCGCCGTCGCGTACCCGGGCTTGGCCGCCGCCCGACTATGCGATATTCGCTTCAGTTCTCTCGTTCGTGCTGTACGTCGTTCCTCCGACCGTATTCGCTAATTTTTTTTACAACACTTCCAACTCCAACACAAGACTTGAAATTATTTTTCGTCAACGTAACGTAATCATCGCCTGTACACGCGAATCATTTTCATTTATCACGTTCTACTCGTCGACGATTTTTATCGTAGTTTTTCTAAAGTTTTTTTTTTTCAATTTTTCGTGTTTCTCCATTTACGACTGCCACGTATACATTTTTTTTCTATTCTCGCGTTCATTGTGCCGCTGTGCCATTTTTTTTTCTCTTCACATTCGCTCGTGCAAGATTTTTCTCGCAAGTTGGACGCAACGGTGGTGGTGTACGTATGTTATTGAAGTATGTGTATATTTAGACGGGTGACTCTACGACTATATGTTTTATTTTTATGTACATTTTTTTCTCGTTATTTTCCATATAGGTTTGTATAAATTTTTTAATTGTATAAATATATATTTTTCTAGCCACGGTGTGTCGTACTTGTAGGTACGTGTTACGAACGCGTCGTGCTATAGAATATTATAATACGTCACGCAGTGCAAATATCAGGAATGCTGCGCAGTTAAAGAAAAAAAAAATGACTAGTGCCTTACGGTGGGGGAATTGGCGCGAGGTCAGAGTTGTTTTTCAATCGCGCGTAGGCTTGTGCAGTGGTCGACGAAATATTATATGCAAAAAAAATAAAAGCGTTCGTAAAATAATGTATTACGTTATAGTCTGGTGGTAGCGAAGAATTTCATCATTTTTTTTTTCACTCCGTTGCGTTGCGTTTTCCCCCCTATGCCGCCCGCACCCTTCTTCCCGTGACCTCATATAATACATATATCCGATGACGCCATTTTTATTTCGCATTCCATTTGCTCTGAACGCGCGTCGTTCGTGTTTGCGGCTGCTGTCGTCGTGCGTGTTCGTTTTAGGTACGTTGTGGTTTCCGTTCTTGTCCGACATGTATACAACATATATATTTTTATTTTTATTTATTATATTTTATTTCTCAATGTGTTTTAACGTTAACTACTATTGAAGCTTATAATTTATTGTTACTATTAATTATATTGTGCGCGGGTTATACGTTCGTACCGTGATTATACGGCGTGCTAGATCGAATCTGTATATTGTAACGCCTCGCGCCTGCGTGATGGCAACGAGGTCGAACGGCGACCGAATGTTAACCTATTCATTAGTTTTGGTTGTCTTTTTTTTTTTTTACCAATATTTAAATTTGTTACATTAATTTAGATTTTAAAAATACTCATCATTGCGACGTCGAAGAAGACTTCATTTATCGGAAGGGCTTGTGTCGGAGAGAGACATTAGGCTTCGACTTTTTTGTTTTATTAGTCAGTCTTTTTCTCTCTCCTATTTACCCTCCGAAAAACTCTACTATTATTTATTTTTATACTGGTAATGTGACTACCGAGCGTGTAAGTAATTGGTTTTCTACATGGAAAAGAGAATATATTAACGTATGTATAAGTATGTACTGTATTTGTATATAATAATAAATAAAATATAATGATTTTGGTGTATATTTGAATTGGAAACTCATTGTATAGCTATGAATTTAAATGAAATTAAATGGGTTTTATGAGTGTACGATTAAATGCTAATGTATTATTCTTTATTTATATGTTATTAACGACCTATTTTAATTATGTATGACATTTGATAGTTGTTAGACCCATAAACATAAATTTCACATTGTATAGGTAATTTCAATTACATTTTAAACACAAATGTATTATGTTGTATTGTAGGTGCTGCTAAATATTTGGCATTTTTCGAGTTTTTCAAATGAAATTTGCAAATATTGTGAGTTTGGGGTTCTAAGTCTTGAATTTGTATCATTAATAAATATTTTTCATTTTTATTTATAATATAAGATTTTGTTGTATTCACAGATTCAACTGATATCACGTATTTATATTTTTTCTTTATACTTTATACAAAAATAATTAAATTCAACCTCGAGATTTCAAAAATTTCTTCATTGAGGGTAAATGCCTAATTTAGTTTTGTACATACAAATATAATTAAAGTGGCCATCTGTTTTATGTATAGTTGATATTTGATAATACGATATTATGTCTATTTGTATATTTATTATTAATCATATACATGGTACCTGAATTAAAATATTTTCTAGGCGTCATCCTTCAATGATTTATAATAAATAATATTTATATATTATACTTCAAAAATGTTAAGCCAAGAATACAATGTTGTTATATTTATTATGGCTGAACTTCATTGTATACAGCTAGTGTACAAAATAATAACACTTGAATGGTTTCGATTTCCCCTGGTTCTTCGAATCCAATTGAAACTCTGCGTCCTTAATTAGTCGTACTCCTCAGTCCTCTTTCGCACTAGTAGATACGCTTCGACGGACTACGTTACGCACATTGGTCTATAAGTTAGCACATTAAAGTGTATATATCCACGTATGCGTGGCCTTATACTTGCAGGTGTTTATTATAAATTATATTAAACGAATTGAACATATAGTTAACATACTGTTATAAACAATATTTAAAAATAAACATTAGGTAAATAATGCATCATAATACGGTAAAACTTTCTATTATAAAAGAAACGCTCAAGAGTCTGCACTAACAGATTTTTCCGATGTAGGAGGATTGAAAAAAATGATTATATAAAAAAAACTCGAAATTGAATGTATACATGTTGTACCTATAACTAATATTTCAAAAGGAAGAACATCTCTAGGTAGATACATATATGCCAAAGACCTTATTAGATTAAATTGCATATTATATTTTATTTTATTACTCATTAGTCATTAACTATATTCATTTATAACGTAGAAAAATAATTTATGAAATTTGTTTTGTTTGTTTTCGATGGTAAAGGGCGGCACATTTAATCTAGTTTCTGGTGTTTTTTGTTAATTCCTGCAATAACTGTATTTGAAATGACTGTTGAAAACCGTAGAGGTTATCCAATCGAGGATTAATTTTATAATTTTGTATTTCTCTCTTTTAGGTATCTGTTTAACTGTATTACACAATATAAATAATAACATTTTAGAATAGAAATATTTTAGGTTCGGGTGTATTAATATTTTTTTTTCGTTGAAGCGATAATGTTTCCATTTTCGGTTGATGGATATTCCGCTTTAAAGAGGTCACTCGAGTATTAATTTGAAACGGAACTATGGTTCTTTTCTGTTACTACTAGATTGCCGTCTTATAGACATAGATGGTAGTTTATGAGGAGGTTATACAGTTAACAATAAATAGGAACTTTTTTTATGTATATTGGTTTTGAGAAAGATTTTTTACGTCAACATCTACTGAATTTTATCTCAATATATCTATTAGCTGTAATCATTAGCTAGAATAATTGATAACAGTTCATGATATTTATTTTAATTTTCAGTTATTTATACTTATTATGTATATGTAGCATCCACTTAGTGAAGTCACCCATTTCATGAAGTGAATGTCAACTTTATAAAATACATGTATCCATTCAGTGAAAATGACGTTTTTCTACACCCTATGGACAATTTCCGACTTTTTCATGAAGTTGATGTATTTTATCCACTTTCTGAAATATATTATTTTCATATACATGTTATGAATCGATTATTGAATTTTTCTTAACTAATTAAATACATTTAAATAATTGTTTTTATTATATAAGATTAGTTCTAGGATTTTATGAAATCATCTGAGTATCATATGGTTATTGTGTGGTAGAAATATAAAATTAGAATAAAAGTTGCTTAAAGTTAATAATTTGTATAAAATGGTTCGTCAATCGTGATCAGGTTATTTGAAAATAAAAATTTACCAAATATTTTTTAAATTATTGAACACATACTCGTAGATAGTTTGCTTGCTGATAATGTACGCTGTCTTAAACTAGTTCTAGTCTTTCTTCTTATACGTGTGAATCAAAAAACTCGTGTCAAACGTCGAGGTGTGCATGTTTAAAAAAAAATTGTGCAATAGTCGTTGGTATAGCTTTTAACCACATGTGCAAATAAATAATAAATAAAGCTATTATTTAAGAAAAACATGATTTTTTTTGATTTTTTTATGTATTATAAAGAACTAAAAAGTGTGATGGTAAATTAACTATAAGAAAAAAACTAAAAACAAAAGGAAACAAATGTAGTATATTATTTTATTTTATATCAAATCATAACATTTGCATAACAATAGTATATTTCACAATGTATATGAAATTTATATAATATCTACTTTATGAAAAAGTCAACAAATTGTCCATATAGTGTAGAAAAATGTCACTCTCACTAAATAGATACATTTCAAGCGGATATCCACATTATGAAATTAACGATTACACTAAAAACTAAATGGATGTGACATAATGTACTGGAAATAAAGTTTCAGTATAGGTATTATATAGTATAATAATAATTGTAACATAAAACGAAATAAATTAATTCAATAATTATTTTTTTATATAACATATACATTATCCGCGATGTATAAAGTTAATTATATCATTAACGTTATTCTAGCATAAAATTACTAATAAAAATAAGACTTACTTTTGTATTTCATAAATAATTTGTCAGTACATTTAATAATGTACGTAGCTTTATTGAAATATATTAGTTTATCTAGTATAATTAGTATGGATCATTTATCCAAAATATTTTGGTGTAGTGTACTTATTAGCTTAATTAATTATTAATTCTGACTTAAATTTTCAATGTTCACCAAATATTTTGCGTGGCTGATGGTATATGCAATGCGCATTACCTATATATATATTATATTATATGTACAGGATACTCCGCCGAGGATTTACACGTTGCGATATCTTCTGAGATAATGTAGATATTGAAATTCTGTTTATTTTATTAAGACTGACTGGGACAAAGACTACAAATATATCAAATAAATAATTAATTTTGTTTTGGTTAAAAATTATTTCTACTTATGTATGATATTAAATATTACACAATTTTTTCGGAAATTGACTTTCTTCTTTGAAATTGTTTTTTCAGAAAAACCAAAAAAAATTAGTAAAAATCATGCGATTAATAAAAATAGTGTTGAAACGTTAACACTTTTAGAAAATAAACTTTAAATGGCTATCTTCAAATTTTTCAAAAATAATAACATAAAAAATTGTTTCAACTTTATTACCGAAAAATGTAATTCATATAAAATTTGAAATATTTGTCGTCCTTGTCCCCGCGAGTGCTGCATAAAAAACAGAATTTGAATATCTTCATAATACAGGAGATATCGTAATGGGTACATCCTCGACGGGACACCCGGCCTATATACGTTATAGAGTACAGATTATAGATATATTTTATCTATAAATGTATATATCTAGTATTCTAGTGGTTGAAGTATATTTGCGCGTATAGGTGTATTATTTACTGCGGCGAATGGGGGAACTCGTTGCTCGATGGTATGGTGGTGAAGGGTGTTAGTGGCTAGGGTGCGAGCGATTAATTCGGCCCTGGTGTATGACCGAAATCCAACATGGCGGCGACACATAATCGCACACATAATGCCTATCCCAACTGAAATGGGCGTGTACATATTATGTCCCTTGTTCCACGAGAAGTATCCGAGACGAGGTTATTTTTATTTTTCCATTTTCACGGGTGTTCGTGCTTATTTGCGCGTTGCGTGTTTCGAATCCTCTAGGAATTCAAATTATACCTGGGTAAAAATAAATGGATCGCTATAAGGATTGCCGGTCATAATTATTTTCATTTGGTTTTTTAAAATTACAATACGTACGCTGTACAGACTATAGCTGTTTATAGTTTATTACAATGCAATTGCAATTGTAGATAATCAGACAGTATGTGCATTTACCCATGATACATACCACTTATAGTTATGTAAATAATGTATCTTAAGAAAATGTGAACCTTTAAAACACACTGTATGCCAATGGCCATAAACGCCGAGGCTTAATTTAAATAATAAAAAAAAACCACTTATAGTTTTTAACATAATAATGTAGGCATACTGTATAGTATAAATAGTATATATTAATATATATATATATATATATATATATATATATATATATATATATATATATATATATATTTATTTATATAAATAGTATATATTGTTTTTATTTTCACTCTTTTCATTGTATTTGTTATTTTGATTTTTTTTCACATACGTGGGTTTATATTTATTAAGACTTAAACAAAAACTCCTTTCAAGCATAAAATATATTTTAACTACATCGTTAAAAAAATTAATATAATTAAAGGAAAGCCCCAACAACTTTTCAATAGCAAAATCAATCCATCGCTGCACTCATTTTTACTCGATTGTGTTAATTTCTACACGTTATGTAGAAGTGGTACTTATATATTTATGTATATTGTACATGTAATCCCAGTTACTATATCAGTACTTTGATTTTATTTATGTACGTGAAAACACTACAATAGTCATCGCGCATAATTAAAAGTATTTAAAAAAAATAAAATTACTTCAATATAGGGTATCACCGCTTGAAAAGCAGAACATGCGTCGTGTACTGAAACTATGGTGAAACTGCTTTAGATAGTTTAGCGTGTACGGCCATTATCCAGATGTTCGATATGAAAACTATTTTCGACTTGTTTATACGCACTTGACCGTCTGTAGTATGTACACTTAGCATGTGTCTAAAATTAAAGTATAATATTTTCAATATTATTTATTATACCAGAAGTGTTAGTAGGTTTACGATGTATGTAATAAGAACAATACCTTTCTGGGAATGATTTTTCAGAAATATTTCACGAATAAAATGTGCAGTTATTTTAGATGTACGAACGGTACATCAATATTAGTATTCAAATTCGTTCATCGGCTTTATAAGCATTGATGAAAATCAAAAAATGAAAACGCTATGATAATGACAAAATCAAAACGAATAAAAATATCTATTATTAAATGAGGAACACCGATACGGACGCTTCAACATTAACGAAAACAATAGTATTTGATAGTTTTTACGAATACAATAATTATCTGCAAGTTTTATTTCGTACACGCCCGTGAATTTAACTAGTATACTTGACACACTTGTACTAATTTCTATAACTCAATATTATACTCTTGAACTCTTGATTATAATTTACATTCACTGTTGGTCATTATTATTATTTTATTAACCATAAATTATAATCATCTATATTTTATATACGACGTATGATCGTTGAATAAACCATAGGAACAATATAGTTTTTTAATTTTCATATGGGTAGTTCTTACGACTCATATATGTGGGTGCGTTTTATATATTATATTTGTACATAGGTACAGCTAGTGATGGGTAAATACCCGATAAATAAATTTAGGGTAAATAACCAGGGTATTTACCCGGTATTTAAAATAAATACCCGGTATTTTGGGTATTTATTTTTATTGCGTTTTTCTATTTTATTTCAATGTTGAATAAATTGTAAAACCATTTACCAATATAATGTAACTACAAAAATGTTAATTGCAATTTGTAATTAAATATTAAGATAAATCATGCCAAAAACTTATGTAGTGTTAAAGCTTTAATTATTTAAAATAAAATAAAAACAAATTATAATTTTTATAACATACATTATCATGGTATAAAAGAATAAAACATAAAAAATTTACAAAATTCTCTTAGTAAAAATAAAAAATGCAATCCTTTGATTAATATTAAAATAGATAGGTAAACCAACTTCAGCAGTGTGACGGCCGCCGGTGCGATAAAAAATAAATAAATACCCGATTTTGGAAAGGTATTTATGTCATGGGTATTTACCCAGGTATTTACCCGAAATAAATTTCTTACCCATCGGGTATTTACCCATTGCCCATCACTAGGTACAGCATTTATGTATATACTTTCAACCATTTCTGTCTGTTCGACAAGCATATGATAAATCTTCAAATTCTGTTATTTTGCCAACCATTGTAATTGTTACTATATTATATAGTCTCGTAGGTCAATAAATATTATATAACGGCCTCTTGTTATGTAATACCTATGCTTACTGACTGTATAGCTTAAGGAACTTTTAACGGGGCATTGTCGGCTACTTATTTTTTCTGTTATTTTACTTATTTAGCTTTATTGTACAGCTTAAAAACCAACATAGGAAATGTACACAAGTATGAATTTCTGATTTTTTACGTTTAGACAGTATACATAATATATGTTTACAGTTGGGTTCCAGTATATAAATTTCATTAGCTTTTAGAATACATTTTATTCAAAAACAACAAATAATCCTGTATCCGATGTTATATAAAAACGTTTTTATAGTATATTATTTTTAAATTACATATAATATTTAGTTCTTCGTACCTCCACATCTATTAATCACTAAAGGTTTATACATCATAACTTGAATACAATTTTTTAAATTACGAAGTATATTTATACAATATAATATTAGACATTTTAAACGTATGCGTTATACATTTTATTGAAGTTTATTCATACAACCCATAGAGCTTCAATTAATTTTTAATGCAGTAGTTCTTATCAGTGTTGTCAATTTTGTTCTCTGTAGTTTTAGGTAAAATAACAGCAAACTCTTCAGTACTGTATTGTTTTATTACTTAGAATATATCACTCTCTATCCTCTACTATTGTTTTCATTAGCTGAATATATTTATAACTATTGATTTTTCAAGTTGATATACCTCTACATGCACTGCTGTATCTTGCACTGCAACAAAGTCAGAGTGAAGCTAATTTATTTCCTATACAGTCTCTATTACATTGTTTTTTCTATTCACTTTCTATTTTCCAGAAATTACCATAATATATTCTCAAAACTTAAAATTGTCGCTGGAAGCCGAATTAATTTCGTAATTGATTTATATTTTCCGCAAGAAATCAAAATAAGAACATAAAAGAGAAATTTTTTTTTCGTATTTTTTCGTATATATCTTCCTATATATTTATACACATAAAAAGTTCACAACTTTTGTCATATTTTATTACGTATATAGTTTATGAATAAATCAAATCATGCAATTAATTGTTCGTCCATGACACCGTGGGTTTATTTACCAGGCGGCTATAAAAACGCCTCGTTTTTCTTTCGTCACGGGCCATGTTATTAAAAATATTCGTATATTATAAAAATTGAAATATAACTAAAATTAATATTACATTTTTTGTGATGTTCAAAAAGAAAAAAAAATTAGTCAAGTGCTTTGATTTTAAAGGAAAATTAGCAGGTACCTATATTATATAGCCATACGGTAGCATAATAGTGGTATTTCATTAGGTATCAAAAAGTTTCCATCATCAGTCGATACATGCACATATATATTCATAAAATTAATGAAAATATGTAAATATATTTGCGTTGAATAATTTAAATTTCATAAAGAGTCTGTTGCAAATCGATACATCCAAGGCCGATAAGCTACAAAACTTCACCCACACCACACTCGAATCTTATTTATATTACCCAAAAATATTTTTTCTATTTTATACATTGGTATCGTGTTTGTGTTTACTGTTCACTTACTATTTTAAGTTTTAACCACGTGAAGGCTGGACAGATATTGAAGAACCCTTATAATCTATATATATGTATAAATAACCATACGTGAACATTCAAATAACGAACATAGTTTAGATGTATATTGTATATACTCACATACCATCGCTATATACAACATTCATATATAATATTATATACTTTATACATTTTCGAAGTATTTATTTTGTGTGTGAATATTTAACCTCAGGGTGTTACGTTTTTATAGTACTTTAATAATTATTTTAAAGGAAATGATAAATTTTGCAAAAGATTGTTGATAGATTTGGAATTTCATACTTTACACTTCATACATTGTCCATACAATGTATATCTTATTCTTATCCAAAAAATATTTCTCACCTCCCAAATATATATGAAAAAGTATGTATTAACTGTTATTATTTATTATAATGTAGCCAATCGATTATATACCTTATTGCGCAACGCTTCGTTTTTATTATACATATATAGTCTTCCGTCTTCCAGTCAAAACCCACACGTATTACAAGAATGGCTACGTCCTTCACTTTCTTTGCAATAAAACATTGTCAAAACGTTGTTGTATTTTAAAAATGCAGTCGCGTGTATACCTAGTATAAAATATTATTTCATTAAACGATGAACCAACCATATTGTGTCCGTCTTCCCAAATATACGTAACTAGTTGCTACAGTTCAGTGCGTGGTTGTTCCAAGCCATACACTATGTTATCTACAGAGTAATAATTTACGTCATCGCGTACTCATTTTATCTCCACTGCTTTATTTGTTTTTGAAAAATAGATTTTCTCGAACTTGTCAATGGCAAAACCATGGGATGATATGAAAGAAATCACACCATAATACAATTCAAATTTAAATTAAGACGAAGCAGTTCGTAGTAGTTACAGACTAGAAATATCTCTATTATAGTTTATAGGATATAGATCTTTCAACTTTCAGTGTCATTTAAAGTGTTTGAACGGTAATTCCTCATGAGACTCCAAGTGTTGCTAGAAAAGACTAGCCTGATGAACAAGTCGGTTTCGGGAAGCATTGCAGTTGCAGTGGCTGTAAGTATTTGAACGGTTTTCGAAAACGATTTCAAGATGATTGACAAATCAGCCGCAGTTTTTCTAGATTTATCATCTATGATCATCAATATTGCTTGTAGTGATAGCGTTATTAAATATGAAATATTGCTAAGGTTATTTGAAAATATCAAAAATATTTTATGTAACCATAAGTTCAGATTCTACCTTATTAATAGAAGAACAAGTCGATGTAAAATCCTATGTAAAAAAATTTCTTGCGAAGGATAGGTACCTCATTTTGCCAATATTTTTAAATACATCACGACTGATATTATGCTACAGTGAAGCCTTCTTATAAGGAACCGCTCGGGACTAAATTGTTTTTTTACGCTTTAAGGTGACTGAAAAAAAATTGTTTTTAAAAAAACACGAAATATACATGTATGTATTTATAATTTAAAAATAAACATTTTTAGCTACATAGTACATTGTATACTCGTAGGTACGAAATACATTTTTATTTTAATACACATTAAGTATTACATTTATAATTTAGAAAAATAATTTGTGATATTTATTTGTTTTCGATGATCAAAGGTAGCATATTATCTAGTTTTTGTTAATTCCAATAACTATCAGCATTTGAAATAACGGTAATGTAAACTTTAGTAGTTGTTTCAAGCATGTGATTTTAATTTTAAAATCTTGTATATTCGTCTAAGAGGGGGTCTGTTACTATTGCTCGTCTCTCTGGATTGTATATTTTTTGTTTATTGATCTTCCTAATGTAATAAGTCATTCAAAAAAATTCATAAATAAATCTTTATTAATAATTAATATTTTATCGGTATAAAAATGATTAGTTAACGTTCTGGTATAAACATTTTGATAGTGTCCCGGCGTCAGGTTGTACAGTCGAGTCATGAAATTTAATTTGCTTATTAATAAAATAATAATAATAAAAACATTGACATTGATAAATAGAAAATAACACCTTACTGCAGTTCTCAACCAGTTCAAGATCATTTACAACAACTATCAATATGAATAATACGAAATGCATTATGTTATACTATATCCGATATAAGTAAATATTAAAAATTAAAGTCGGATTTTAACTATTATTCATTCAATAGTTAACTAATAATTGTTTCGTTTGTGTATTGACTTGCAGACTAGCAGTACACACCACAAAAGTCGCGAAAATCTGCAAAATGTTTGTAGGTAAAAATTCATAAGACTCTACATTTGAATTCTTAATAATACAAGATTGTTCACAAGTTTTTCTTTGTAGTCTACAAAAATTAGGCTCACTGGAAAATTACAAAATCTGTAGGAATATAAATATATAGTATATATATAATATAAATATATAAATATAAGTATGAAAATATTACATTTTGAGCAAGTCGGATGTCTATAGTGAAATTCATTGAATTATCCGATTATTTTTACGAATATCAATAAAACCATATTGGTTTTTTACTATAGGCTTTGGGAACTTGTCAAATTAGCTGCATATAAATAGCAAAATAAACACAGTATAATAATGACTGTTAATAAAAAATAAATTAAATCCAAGTCCAAAAGTACAATTGTACTGTTTTTTTTTTTTTTAAAAAGTTGATTTTGGTGTCGCAATTTAATTAGCTTAACTCTTAACTAAAATGATTGTATAAAAAAAAAACTATTTACGTGTATATACGTAAAATATTCTAACAAACATAACGCTGAGCGTGTTGCTACTGCTGGGTAACTACTCCTCTCATGCTTTCACAGCCAACTTTTATGTTCCGCTCATATACTTATTGTAACCTCTTATTACATATTGTATATTCTAATAAATGTTAAATAATAAAAGTTGATTTAAAGAACTCGACTACGAAATTATTAGTTACTCATACTAATACAGGAACAATACAACTAAATTTGTATGTTATATAAAATTACCTACAGTAATAGATGTCTTATAGTTTATAAACATTAAAAATCATTGGAGGTCAAGAGGTCATGTAAACAGTAAACTCACGTATTTTATAATTTAATTTAATCGTGTCTATTTTTCGATTACCACAATCAATTATAATACGCACTTCTAACAATGCACAGCGTTTATTATAATATATAAATAATTTTATTTAATTGTACTCTTAATTTTCTATAGAAATTAGAAATAATGTTTTGTTATGTAATGTAAAACCTATTATTTTTACGGAGTATTGTAGAATTTTTCTATTGGCGCTGTATCACACTCCTTATTCGTGCTTACTAAATTGCCGAATTTATAATATACAATATTTATGTGTTATGATTTAATTTTTGTCTACGTTTCAACACTCTGCAAAAAATAAACGATGTAGCGTGAAGTTCGGTGGGTCAAGTGTAGGATTGGAATATCAAACAAAACAATGTAAATAAAAACAATTTTTCATATATTCATTACTTTGATAACTGAAATTACGATCACGTGTGAATACCGAAGTCTGAAGCACTAATCCACTTAAAAATTGTCGATGCCAAAATGTTCGTTATTTCGTGTTCAGTGTGTTTGTGCGTTTATTTTAATTTTATATATTTTATAGAATTTTCTATACCTACATATAAATGTACTCGTACATAGGTTGCATAGCCTTTTTGCTTGTACCCATAGTTAGAATGTAATCGAGAAAAGAATGTAGCAAATTTTTTCTGAAAATATTTTTAGTGTTTTAAACTGTTGGCCCTCAGAAATGTTGTAACTAAAATTGAATAACTATGTGTTTGCAAATCATTGTCTTCCGAATGTGTTGGCTTACGCTCCTCAAACGTTCGAGGAGACAAGTTTTTAAGAAGAATGTATAACGTGTTGGAGAACGCTGTATCACGCGGAGTTGATAAGTTTCGGATCGCGGTTCTTCATTATTGAATTTTTGTCTGATCGACTTACACGGTTTAGAGACAAACATACGAATAATTGGAAACTAGACGTTTCACACGTGTAATCGAAATGAATCGATAGAGAAAAGAAGTTATTTTTTTTTTTTCAAACGGGAACTCGGCACCCACTTAATATCCCACACGGTGTTGTAAAACGTGTATTTCGCGCGTGTAAATAATCATAGGTGCCGTACAGAAGTCGGAATAAATAAAATTCCCTGGCCGGGTGTGCAATGGTAGACCTGCGCAGCGCGTACCGCCGCTGAAATTATTGTGCGCGTGACGTGCGGTCGTTTTCCAACAGGACAAGATGAACATAAAATGAAAATACACGTGCACCGGGGCAGTGTGTTTTTCCGCCATCATCATATTTTCGGCGCGGCGACCGTCTGTTGGTCCTCACGCGCGCGATCGTCCTTCACCAGCACCGTCTCTCCCACTTTCTCTCTCTCTCTCCCCCTCTGTACCCTTCTCCTGCTCCTGTCCCATCGACATCTCCTTCTCTCTGCTCTCGCTCTTGCCGCAGCGCCGTGGTAGTGCAGTTTTTCGTTGGATTAAAAAACGGCGTGGTCGTCGGAGGAACCGGACCGTGCGCGGGAAGAGGTCGCGGGGGTAGTACACGCATTCTGCTTAACCGGTTTTTTTTTTCGCTCGGCTCGACGCCGATATAACATATTGTTTTAACGTACTCTCGGCAGTGGTTTTTTTTCTTCATCTCTAACCCTTCTGTTTTTTTCCGCATCCGCGACGGTGGCGCAGGCCTACCAACCCGACGGCGGTTAACGTGATTATTATAATAATACGATGACTGTTTAAACAGGAAACGACGACGACGTCCTCGCCATCGCCGCCGTCGTTGCGAAGAGTGTCACCGGCTCGTAGTGCACATTAACATACATACATATATTATTACGCAACCAGTAACCGAACATGTCCTTGGTGAGAAGTGTGTGTGTGTGTGTGTTTTTTTTTTATGCGAGCGTGTGCGTTTTTCCGCATACATCCGCGCTCGTGGTATTTAGGTCTATGCATCCGTAGCCGTTCGTCATTATCATTTTGCAACATAATCTCTCTTTCCCTCTCTCTCTCTGTACGTGCGTACATTTGAATACAATCATAGAGTACACGTGTACAGGGTGTCTCGCTTGGACATACCGAATGGTGATATGGCAACGGAGTTATCATCACCCTCACCATTTTACTATAGCAAATGTCTCCTGATACGTGCTGTATACGCGTGCTCGTGCATTTTTATACAATCGTCAATCGCAATTAACCACCTCTGCTTTTATTGGTTTGTATTGCACGTGATTTGTTATTCGTCCATCTATACCGTATAGGTATTCATTGCGGCGATTACGCAAAAACAGTATTATATTGTATACCTAGTGGTCGAATGACATCCGTCCTTTTATATGATATGCATCGTGCGATCATATTTTTCAATTATACTTCTTTGTTGTTTTCATTCAAACGAAACGCGTTTATAATTCTTTCAGTGCGTATATATTGCATTCTGCAGTACACTGCAACTCATAGGACGTATACATAGGTACAGGGTACACTATGAGGTTGACGCGCACGAAAACAACACGTTTGAGCAAATTTGTCGGTTTGTCAAAGGATATTATGAAAAAACCAAAAAAAAAAAAACCTATATGATTGAACATAAAAAAACTCTGCGATGTTGCCATTTGAAAAATGTTGAACTGTATTATTCAAAGAATATTAATTTAAATTATTAACGACTCGCTGCTCGTGTAAGCTTGCTATCATACTAATTGGTGTAATAATACGTGAAAATGTTTCGGCAACGCCGCATGAAATATTCTACGCTCAATCGTGTTTTACCGGCATGGGCGGAGAAAAAACTTTGTACTTTTGCTGAGTCATGTTTTTGACACTTCCGATGGCTGTCAAAACCAATTCACAAGATCTCAGTCGTCTATTATAGTCCCTTATAAACTGCAGCGCGTACACCATACGCGGGAATACTTGCAGTGGTATAGAAAAAAATATTACGTCCTTTCGGTTGCGCGATGCATTTTTGCGCGCATTGTACTGCTTGCAAGACGAGGATATAAATAGTTAAAAATATCCCCTATTAAGATATTTTTGTGTGGTATGCGTGTCGATAAAAATCCGTAGGTATGTCTTTTAGGGCTTACACATTATCTCGGTTCGAATTTAAGGTCGTTCTATAGATGACCGACGCGTTTTTATTTAATGAATGGCTTACATTTTTAAAATGCACGAGGCTTACAAGATTGAGAAATGTTCTTCTCTGAAAAAAAAATTGTTTTTCACACCTTGCGCATCTGACAACTGGCAGGTAAACATTTCACGTATACAAAAATACAATATTCTTTGATAAACAGTAAAATAAGGAGAAAATGGAACAGAAGCGGTTATCCAAGCTATTACAATTGTTTACATGTAGATTGTAGACCATAAACCTTGGTTATAACTACAGTGCACAACAAATATATGTACATAGATATAGGTGGAGTATAAAACGTTTTATTTGCATATTGCTGAACAGAATTGTTCATTTTAGCGTGCTACATATATGTTTCAAGTATTTTATTGTCTTTAGCAGTACCTATCGCCGTGGATTTTACGAAGTAATAATAGTTGCAACTTTCTTTTAGCTTATCTCATCTTTCGGTCACGCTTGTGTTGAGCAATTATTACACTCGATAGATTCTTTGTTGTGTGCAGGAGACATTTTTCAAGGGCACGTAGAATTATCATAACAAGAAGAAAGGCTGTCGAAATATTTGCCCAACTTATGTTTTTTCATACGGTATTGCGTTATACGTTTTAATGTACATTTAAAAAGCATTGTATGTACAATGGAAGAAGTATTAAGAATTAAAAATTAACCATATTTAATAATTTCGATTCGCATGAATCAATGAAACAAATATTGTTTACCTTAAACAGCTTTGTTTTTGTAAAAATGTAAAATGCACATGTTGAACATTGTTTTATCTGAAGTTAAAATGTTGTTTTATCGCATATGGTATCACGAGGTATACAAGAAACGTCGAAACCATTGAAAGAACACACTTGCGATTCGATACTTCTGATCTAATATTCATGTACCTTAGGGATCCAAGGAGGTATTTATAGATAAATAAAACGAGCGATTCGTTCTTCGGTAAATGGATTTTCGTTATCATGCCATTTGCAATTGAATTAATCAGGATTGTTAACGATATGACGCTAAAAAAAAATCGACTAAGGTAATTATATCGATATTTTATATGGCATATCATATAAATATATGTATGAATTGTTTAACAATCGTACTACATAGTAATTATAATGATTGATGACAACAGTGCGATATTTCCTCAACCAATACCGGATATTGTGTACTTATAATGTGTATTTATATAGAATCTTTTCGCGCTACATAAAATATTGAGCTATTAGATGTAGAGAAATATTTTTAAAATTTAAAAACGTTTCTTGCGAACACTGCCGTCCGAACGCATCTTAGAACTCTTAGAAGCAAAAGCATTAGAGAGAAAATATAAAAAAGTAATTTTTACGGCGCAGAAGTCATCGCCGTTCGAGTTAAACTTTTTCCCTACAAATGCATTTGAATCGTACAATCGCACAAATAAATGCAGCCCGGTTATTCTAATATATATGTTAAGCATACCTCGTTTTTACTACCGGTACTGTAACGCTTCTTTTTAATGGTACGTATTTTTTTTTTTTATAAATGTCGCACTTACTGTCGCAATTTGACATTCAGTACGATGTTCTTAATCCGTCGTAAGTATACGTCTTATAAAACATCGCGTGTGGTAAAAAAAAAAAAAAAACGTATTTACATTTCACGTTACGGATTATATAATACGGAAACACCGACTATGTCTCGGACGGTGTCATTGTTTGTTTACTGCGCGCATGTGCACATTAGCACATCATAATACATCAAGTAGACGTTTTTTTTTTTTTATCGTTTTTCATTATTTCGAAATTCCAATAAGGAAAAACACGCGGCACAGGTCCCCACGCTAACCAAACGGGATTTCTTTTTCGAAGAAGCCTTTGTTGCGCGTGCTCGGTCTAAAAATAAGAGCAAACAAAAGATTGCGTCCGGAGAGAACATGAACTCCGCGCGTAGTCGGCCTCTCGACCTATTTGCGTCTCCACAACGGGCGACGACGACGGCGCCAAAGTTTCATAGGGTTGGTCGCCCACAGTTATGCAATGCTGTCATTTTACGTGCACACGCCCCGATGCTATTCCACGCGCAACCGTGGCCCGAACAATAATATTGTGTAATTTCCCAGTCCTTTGTCTCTCCCTCGAGTTAATAGTATACACATCGTCGTTTGCTCCCCTTTTCCCGCGACGTCGGACAAAAGCCCGTGAACGGGAATACCTGTAGGCGCATTTGTACGCGCGCAGTGCCGTGTTTTCGGTTTGTGTTCCGGGGGAGAGAGAAGGCCTAGTAGTTTCCATGTGGCCGATCAAACGAACACAACATAGTTGAAAACGAATTTCGGGCGGTTCGGCCGCGCGCGAACGTGGGTACAAGCGTTTGCCGTGTGCAAATTGTTAATTATTTTACCAGGGCGGTGTTGTTTCTCATGGCAGGAGGCACCCGAATACGAGGGTATTGTTGTGCTGAATATTACGTAATGTATATTATGGCATACGCGTGTTTTGGACGGTCGTAGACGTACTACGACTTGTAATAATATTCCACAATAAGGTTAATGTGTCTGGGAGAACGAAGAAGAGGTGCCAAGAATTTCGTTGTAAAAAAAAAAAAAAAAATAGAAAAAAAAAGAGATAATAATAAAGAAGGGAAGTTAACCATAACGTGGCGTACATGCATTTTGCGCGTCAGCACTAGAATATCAAATAATTTTTTTACAATCCTATAAAGTAATGATATTGCGTTATCAAGACCACAACGGTCTTTGTCCCTCGCTACTGTACATAGTATACATAAGAATTCGTTGTATGTTGCACATTTGTATACAAACAACTTTATCTTTCTCGTCTAAACTGGATAGCTCATAAAGCATAAGTTTCCAAATAGCACAGTTATATAATATATACCAATACAAGTTCCATAGTCGTTATCAAAAGTATATAATTTTTCAAAAATGTACGGAGTTCAAGTGAGTAATAAACCAATAAAACATATGTATTCAGATACCTAAGGGTTTATTTTTTTTTATTAGTAAAATATTATTTTTGAACAAAGCAGAAATAATAGTAAAGTTGGTTCGTGACGAATTTATAACATTCTGACTCCCTTCAATTGACAAGTATGATTATCAAGGAGACGTATAACAATTGGAATAGAACTTTGAGATGTTTTGGATTTGATGTATTCTGATTATTTTATATAAAATAAAGTACCAAAGCTAATTATGCTATCTATAAATTCATAATATTATATTATTATGGGTAGGATATCTCCTCATGGATAGAAAAATACCCCCTAAAATGATGATTAAATCTAAATGAAAAACATATTGCTCCGGGATTCGAGCTTCATCTAATAGACTGTAAACATTCGATATGAAATTACATACCTAAGTACGGATTTACAAGACTCTTTGCTTTATTTCGCCTTTTAGAAAATATGTTCTTGTGATTGATCATCTGAGCTAGGGCGATTATCTTGTTGACGCTGTAACTGAGCTTTATTGTTCTACCGGGCAAGACGTATTTGCATGATGAATGAATTCCACTGCTTTTAAATGCTTGGCCGTAGTACCTTCACGGGAGTTTTCTATAATCTGTTATATTTCTGTCCTATTTTTTTTTTTTTTTATTTGTTTCCTTTCTCATAATCATCAATTGTTCTTATTATTTCATGTGTTATTCGATGTGTAACTGATTGAATAAAAAACTAATTAATAAAAAAAAAAAATTTCTGAACACAGAGAAATAATTAACGTTTTTAATGCATCCATGCTATCATGTTCCCTGGATTGCTGGCGTGAAGAATACGTATATTGTACGAAATGCTTTATCATGCGGTTGTTTTATGCGTAGAAATGTAGAGCATATATTATAGTTCGATACCATTTTTATTTTATTTAGCAAACGTTGTATTTATACTCCGATAGGTCGACATCCACGATGTCCTGGATGCACGAACAAGACAACCACACGTTTACAATATAGGATTCAAATCGATAAAACAATTGAAACCGTTCCAAAAACCATATCTCTGTTTATTCAGTCTTCGTCTCATCGAAATACAGTCAGTGTATTTTTAGCCTCTGATCCAGCCACTTATCGTTTAAGAGTGGGTCACTCACCACATATGAAATCGATTCACGATAATAGCCACTAGGCTTACGGGAATCTCAGTAGTACCTACACGATGTTGTAGGGATTACTTATATTTTTAAAAAACCCTGTTGTTGGCTGTTTGCTATATTCGTTAATACACACCCACGTCCAGGTGCCATTGCCATTTGTATCTGTTATCTAAGCCCGAAGCTAAATAGTGGAAGCACGATATGATTTACTATTTTTATATTTAAATTTGCCACCCCGGAGAGCTGGTCTCAATTTTAAAAATGATTCGATTGATTTTTCAACTACATCCGTAGAGACAATTTGAAAATTAATAATATGATATTTTTCTATATTTTAAGATTTTTTATGGCGTGATTGATTTTTCTTTATAATATTGTGGGTATAACATAATGCAAATTCATGATAAGACTTGTTGTAACAACGGCGTCAGTTCGATAAACTTCATATTTATATACGATGAAATATTAATTTCTAATAACACAAAGAATCATACTAGTAAAAAATTAATAAAACTAGGACACTTTTATGTTATTCATTGGGTTTTTCTGAATATGGAATTACAATTATTCATCTTGACCATGCGACTTATAATCAGTTACAAATTAATTATAAAGTATTTTTCATTATTTTAGATGCTGAATGAAACGGGGAATATATAATATCTATGATGTGTGTTTAATTTTTTTTTTTGTCCGTCTACACGACTTCGACTAAAAAGATTGCTCTGATCATCAAATTGTTGGTTATAAGCATTTGGATTTTAAATGTTGACAAAACTCGGTAGAGATCAAAGAAATCTTCAACATTTTTGTAATAAAAAATTCATAGAACTTTTATATTTTACTTTAAGGATGAAAATTGAATATTTCAAAAACATTTTTGTTTAACATATTCGTTTAACTATCGAATTATTTATAGAAATTCAAGTGAACAATAATAGTTCATATTATACATCGGATATAAAATAAAATATTTTTTTATTTTTTTTATTTTTTTTTTGTTGGTAATACTATATGTTTTAGTTCTGTGAATAGAATTTTTTTATCTTGCTCATCGTTTTGTTAAAACACTTAGAAATGTTGCTTTTCTCGTTATTCTTGTATATAGGCGCGGTATCCTGTAAGCATAATTTATATTTTGGTAGTAATCATTATGCAACAACTCGTTCTTATTTATTTTCATTTGATGCAGCTTTTCCATTGGTAGATACTATATATTGTATTCCATGGCTATTCTCAATTTATTCATCATTATTTTCTTGTGATGTTTGGAGGAGACTGGTAAGATTTGTTATTTATTTTTTATTTTTTTATTGAAATATAATTAAAATCTATACAAACTTATGTAAAATAATTAATTTTCATGACATATTTACAAATTGCAAAAACAGAAATGACCGATAGGTTGGTGCTCAATAATTGCGTCCGGCAAGTTGATTTGGTGAACGAAGTAGCCTGCAATAGGTCCCTAGGCCAGCATATTTTTAGCTATGTGTCACGATTCGTGATGCTAATGCTCATATTGATTTTATCAATGTTTACAAACTATATTTAGACATAAAGATTTACACCACCTTCGCTTAGCATAATTCTACAAAACTAATGGTACTTTGATTTCAAATTGATATAGGTGATCACTATACTGGAGTGCAACTAATAAAACTCATATATCAATGATGATCGCCATCGGATCGGCACATTAAGAAGATCAATATTCATCTATATCAGTCACCCGTCCTTGTATGCCTGCCTACTCCTGTATCACACCCGGCACCCTGTCTCTCGTAACTTTGTTGTTTTATTGCATTGTACATAAGGCTATTTAATTATTTAATTATACATGTATATTTCTCATATTCACTACTGTCGTCGTATCAGCGGTAGCACTTTTGCAGTTTTGCAGGTTAGAACAAATTTCGAGACACCCTGGGGGATTTTTTCCGGTCCATTCGCCTTCGAGAACACCTTTTATCGCCAAATAATACCAGCAAAAAGTCTTTTGTTCGCCTTTGTACTCGATCTCTATTTGGTCTTCACGGTGGCAAGACCGATAACCTGGACCACCAATCATCTAACACGTGTGAGCTCCGACTCCAGCGGCTGATAATCACCGCGCGTCTGCGTAGAAATAGCTGTCAATTATCAACCAGCTCTTATCAGATACCATACAGCGAGAGTGATGTATTGTCGACGCTGTCCCGTCATATTTTCGTGAGCAAAAACTATACATTCAATTTTCAATTTTAACCGCTCAATTGAACTGAATTCGTTTTACTTATCTAACAGTAAACAAGTGAATAAGTAAAATGTATAGAAATTTTTTTCGTCATATTACCACAATCGTTGTCACGCTGAATGAAGATCCAGTTATACCCAATAAATTATAATCTATTTAAATCAGAATTCAATAAATTCACGTAAATATCAACACAGATTTTTCACGCGTGTATTTTAATGTTTTATCGAGAACATAAAACCATGATTTCGCTCATGTATACCCGTCTGGCAGCATGTATGGAAATAATCAGCGACTGTTTCGCCCTCCTGCAGTCCTTTACGCGTGATCGAATCGTACGATAAAATATATTTTATTATTAATTATTATACCCAATACAGTTGAACACGTTTGCGAAAAAAAACGCAAACCGGAAAACCTATAGTATTCGGCTCTGTGGCCTTTTATTCCCCATGCGGCTATGCGTTAGCTAATTGTGATTAGTCTACCGTTAGTAATAACGTGAATTGCGATACGCATGAAGTTTTCATTCGAATTTAAAATCGTTCGACGACGACATATGATTTCATTTCATCGTTTTACGATCTTACTCTGACAATCTAACGCTTAACGGCTTCTAAATACGCACAATGCAATTATATAATATAATAATATTTTGACGACCTCCGCCTACGAGTAAAACTGCACGGCACGTGTTCGACAACGTGAAAACCTTTACCCTTGAAACACAATTTTTTTCCTAATTAATTGTTTACATTATGTTGTATTGGTATTGATTTTGTTTGGAGATTTTTTTTTTTTGTTGTAGTTTTCAGTTATTATACCGGGATGCGGACGGATACTGTCCATATTGTTTCGAGCGCCTGACGCGCGGCACAAAGGAACAATGTATGATGTATCACATGAACACGAAGGCTTCCTTGAAATGTTTAAGCCGACACTAGGCATACTTGTGCTTTCATCGTTCACCACAGCTTTCAGCGCCGAAGAGAGTGTACTGTATAATATCATGATCATTGTCACGTTTACACAGAACTTAGACCTCTTCGTTGCGTCCAAACGTCACGAACTTACTTTCGTCCGCACGCCGAATTACCAACTGTACGCGTACGCGATTATCCACTCGTTGATTGACGAACGTTCGTTTTCGGTTCGGGTAGAATATTATTTTTCCATATTTTCGGCGGCCCGTAAGATGCATTAGACGGTGTATATAATGTCGGTGGGCGTAGAGGGGTACACCAGACGGGTATCTAGGGACCTAGAGGAATTCGACCGAGGCCCTAGGTATACCACGCTTCCGGGTCGTATTATCGTATCGCCTCTCAAGCCGTTAAACGGTTGAGCATCATTGTTAAATCATCTATGTTAAGTATAATACAATTTATTTTTGTTATTATTATTGTTAATATCAGATGTGCGTCTTACAGACCGTTTTCGACGGAGTACCTCCAATACGTGCGTATACGTTGAACATTGAACTGGATTAAAATATTGACGGACACTATGACTGCAGCCGCATGAACAATTTCGAACCATGCCATTACAGCTACAACAGTGATATTTCAAGTGTTATCAAATTATGTTGGTTCAGGTATTTGGGCACGGACATAACTGCACGGGGAAACATTGAAATCGATAATACATTCCTATTCGTAATCACTTGGATTTACCCAGCGATCGGGACTGTACGGTAACGTATAATCAATATAATATACATATGATGTGTACAGTTGTGAAGTTGTACACATTGTACATATCAAGGGCGGATACAAGGGAGAGGCAATAGGGGCAATTGCTCCCTCCGTACACAAAAAAATTATCAAATATTCTATTTGAAATTAATTGTGGTAACAATTTTGTTCATGCAATTTAAATATATTCTTTATAATTGATACAAATATACAACTGTACCGATATTCAATAACACTTTTCGACTTTTTTGTATCAAAATGCTTTTTTTTTAAGGTTTAGTAGGTACTGAGTTTGTTTAAGTATAAGCTGATTTTAATTAAGTTACATACTCAAAATTAAAAGTTTTTGCATTTTAAAACGATAAGATCCATCACCTGTATTTCTGTTGAGAGTATGACAGATTTCTGTACACAACTAATTTTATGCCGATTAACAATAAGACGATTCCTATTAATTTATTTTATTCATTTATAAATATGTATATTGCCCCCTCCGTTTAGGACCTCTGTATCCGCCCTTGGTACATAAATATATGTGTGTATACGCGTACTACGTGAGCTGGGACGGTGCGTAGAACGCGATGTACCGAAACTATTCGCATTGAGCGAGCGCGCTTAAAAGTTCGGTCGTCGCCACGGCGGTCGTACATCATTCGCAAACAATGCGACCCTGAATGCAGGATCGTCATGGACAACGTGTGCGAATACGATTACGGCTGTTTGTTGTACCGCCGAGGTAAGAGGAGTGCTCGTGACCCTGTGCCCTGTCGTGGCGCGCTCGGAATGAATCGTATGATTTTGTATTTTTATTTTTTTTACCCGTCGAACTTTTTCTGGTCAGAATTTTCTGTTCTCTACTCACTTAAAGCGTGTCGCTTTTCGATTTCCCACCGGATTTCCTCACGTTAACGGAGACCGGAAGTTTCTTGCGGGCATTCTTATTTTTTTCTTACCGCATTTTTTTTCAGTCACCATAATATGTATAACTTGTCTTTCACCGGACATCGTAGTGCTGAAACTTGAATTTAATCGTGCACATTTCTGGGATACGTAGGGAACAAGATTCTGTTATAATCGAGCAGTGTTGCTAATCGTGTTCGTACACACTGAGGTACTCGCAGTGATTGGTCGATGGCATATGATGATATTGAGCAGGTAATTTATTCGACGTCGAGTGGGCTTATATCGAGTACTCAGCTGGGTCGTTTGGTATACGTTTGATCCTTTCTGGTTCTTTTACCATGTTCAACCGTCGACTTTGTATCAATACATTTACTCTCGGCGAACACGGTACGTCATGTTTGTGTTACTTTCTGCGTTCATAATATGTTTTTGTGTGGTGTGTATTCATGATCAAGTAGTATACGAGTGCAGTACTGCAGTGTCTATGTCTAACATAATATATCACGTTGACTGCGTGTGTACAAGGTGCCCTACGATGATTGATCGTATAATCACACTATAAAGTATAAATCCTGTTTTAAATAAGAATTGATACATTTTGTTTTATACTTTCAATAACTCGCATGGCTAAATGGCAAAAGCTACGTTTAATAATTTTTAACTTCAAATACAATAGTGTCGAAAAATGTATGAAACATCAAAAAATGAATTTTTATTTTGTTATCGAAACTTAAAATATTCATTTTTGCTCTTGGATTTTTTTTTTATATATTTCTATACGCATGTGATACGTTGGTACACCATCTAAAATGTAATACAGTTGCAACCACAACGCGTTTATCCCCTTAGCAATAATGATTATATTTTCTGCTTTCGTTAAAATCAATCATGAACGGCTTCGAGTGTTCAAGTTCTTATAGACGGCACTCGGAGTCGGGTGCGTGTACGGCCTATAACATGATGTTCTTCGGAGCCACTCTGTATATGGCCAAAGAACGCCGCGATAATAATCGAAAACCAACGAGATTGGAGAGGGACAAAAGGGGCTTTCCTGTGCCTATTGTATGTATTTATTGTTAAATTAATTTTCATAGAAATATAACATTTACCGAACATAATGGAACTTTTTCATAATATTAATTAACGCATTCCTTCAAGAATTGAATACTCGGTCTATTCTGGTTTGAAAAAAAAGAAAAAAATATTCTTATTCATTATTTACGTTGCACGGTGGCTATATCATTATAATATATGTATCCGTGAGTGTTATTATTGTCCTCGTCGAGTGCCTCACCCACGGGTTGTGTTTTCCGAATACTTACGTCTTACAGTAGCGTACGACAGATCTGACACTGACACGTTTGCAACGCCGAAGTTGAAACGAACTTGCTACTACTTCAAAAAGGCTTCTGAAAGTCTACACAAAAGATGATGTGACTCGTCAAAAAGCCGCTCCCCTCTGATGTACATTTGTCTCTTGCACACGTGTACCTATAGGGTGTCAACATTTCAAAATTAAGATCCTCCTTATACTATTCACGGGCTGCGTCTATCATTTTATTTTATTTGAGTTACGGAACAGATAGCAACGTGCACTATAATAACCCCCTATAGTTGTACAAAAAAAAAAAAAACTATATTCCGCCAACCGACTAAATAAATATCGAGCCTGCTAGAGTTACACGTGTTCGATTTGAAGGGGTGCACGTTTTTCGTCTGCACACCTATCACAACAGTCGGCACTTATACTTTACCCAACCATCATTTTTATTTTTATGATTTCATTATATTTTGTTTTCGCGACGCGTTCGAACGGGTCCGATCGCTAAGTTTATTTATCCGGTTAGTTTTCCTCTTGTATGGCCATCATCACTCTTTCTGCAGACATCAAGTTCGGACGGCGAGCATTTTCCCGTTAAAACTTCTAAGACGGACGTCGAACCTGTTGTTCGAGCCAACGACTCGACTGTGTGATATAATTGAACAGTTAAATGCGATTCGTTCTTATGCGTTCGTGCAGACTTTGTCGTCCGATTGAATCCGATGTAAAAACTGAAGAAAAGAAGAAAACCAAAAACAAGACTCTATAACGCAGGGCACTCGGGCTTTGTACGTGTTCAAAAGCGTCGCGTAAGCAGTGCACGCACCGGTTCGCGCCGTGTATCTGGGTTTTCCCCCGCGATTTCTCCAAGCAATAAAGCGCGGGGGGTGAATTGACCCCGCGCGGAAATCCCGTGCCCCCGGCTCCGCACGTGCGTCAACCTATTATTATCGCACCCAAGTCGCCACTGCAGCTGCGGTGGTGAGCGCGAGACCCTTAATTACGGCGGACAACTCCGTCGCCACTTGCCGCAGTGGCGATCGCGTGTTGGTTCGTTTTGCGCGTAGCCGTTTACGGGTATATACCGCATTGTGCGCGATACGAGAGAATATAGAACCGGAAACATGGTTATAATTATTGTGCGCTCAGGAAACGGGGGCGAGAACCGCGGCAACAACGTGACAACGGCCGCCGATAGATTCGTGTTAAACGCACCACGCCTTCCCCTCTGCCTCGCACCGAGCACGGTCTTGATTATGATTACTATGTATTCGTATACTACGGCTGTACGGTCGAACCGCTGTCTAACGAATTCGACGGTTCTTTGTGGAAAGCCTTTGTTAAATGGGAATTTAAGTTGGAAGTAAAAAAAAACTCGTTTTTACCGTACGAAACCTAGGTACAATAATATAAAACAAAACGCGTCACAATAACCTAAAATAATAATGTTCTCAACGGTCACAGTGCGCGCGGTAAAAAATAACAGAATTCTCACGTGAAAAATTATTTTCCCGGAGGGTTGGGTTGCATAGAGGTTCCGACCGTATCACATGACGTGTACGATGTTGTATACGTACTGCGTACGCGCGGTAAAAGGGTTATGTCACGCGCGCCGAGGACGATTCGCGTATAAGTACAGCTAATTATTTGTCGTCGCCGTAGCTCGGATCGATGCGAGTCGGAACTCGAGTTTTTCAGCGTCGACGCGGTAGCGCGTGACGGCGTCTTTTAGTCACTCCGTACGAAAAATAATAAAAAAAAAAAAAACCGCAGTCCATTACGCGAGGCCCCTCCTGTACATTTCTAATCCACCGGCCCGGTCGGCTTTTTTTTTTTTTTTTCATTTCATTTCAATTAACACTCAATTGGTCGCGTGAATTGTTTAGACCTTGGACGGTATTATTTTACGCGCGCCCACAATCCATCTCGAACGTGTATACGTTTATAATGCTCACGCTCGTACATATATATTTGCGTGTGTGTGCCGTAATGACGCGCGTGAAGTTTGCGCTTCGTAGCGCGTATCGCGAAACCTGTCCAAAGGTCCGCGACACACGTCCCCCCGTCCCCACTCGAAGTAAACTATTCGACGTTTCAAGACCAACCACCGTACACTTGCACTGGAAAAAATCGCATACGGTCACCGTAATAGTATACCGGCTTCGTGGACTTGACCGCGCAACAGCACGTACCCAGAGATCATTTTTGTGTACGCACAATGACGTCATAACACAGCACTCGCTTTGTTTCCGTTCCGTGTTGCGCCCTTGGAACGCGTACTGGACTCGTGCTCGGTGTACAGTATATTTTACTCGTCTACACCGAACCGTTTCGGGCACCCGCTCGCAGCACCACCCCGTGCCGATGTGTGCCACGATCCTCGCGACCCCTGTGAAAACGTCACTGATTATTTCCGCCGTGCCGGACGGGGCCCGAGAAATTATACCTATCCTTCGCGTTTCAGATGCGCACATCGATCGTCGGCCGGTTCGGAACGAAAACACGTTGTTCTACGCAATTCTTTCCGTGGGTTCGCGCGTCCGAGTGTACGCCGTCCGGTCGTGTCCTGTCGCCCAGGTATTGTCCAAAACCCCAAGCGAACGTTTTGTTCCCGTGATTTTGATTTATCGATTGTCCGGTCGTACGTTACAGTGTTCAAGGCGTATGTCGAACCGTACGGAAAAATATGATAAGGAATCTGTTACAAACCGGGTTAGAACTGAGAATTATTATTTTGGTTCTTCATTATTTTCTCAACGCAATAATATGTAAAGCGTAAAATATTTTGTCCTTTTAACCGTATCAGGCCGGGAATTCGTTTAAGACCTATTGTTTCATCGGTATCCACTGTTAACACAACGTTCGTGTGCTTATACAAGCACTCGGTATATGGTTACCTATTCTCGAATAGTGCTGGGCTCATTTCGGTTTAATGATATTTTCGACCTTGAAAACGCTGCACAGCGGCCATCACCGTCACGGGCACATGTCGTTATTATGCTTACGTACAAAATACAACTGCTTGCTGCACGTATTATAATTTCATACCGCGCGGTTGGTAGTTGTATGTTATTACGTTTTCTTTCGACGCACATCCGAGTGCGTGTGCGCGCGCGTTGCGCGTGCTCGTGAACGCATATTTGTGTGCGTGTGTGCCTACACGTATACGATATCGTGTGACACGAGTTCGTACAATACGCGTTACGCATGAGAAACCCGGGTCATTGTTACTGCGCTCCGTCCGATTCGGACAAAGAGAGAGGCCTTCTCTATTATCGCGAATACCGCGTTCCAAAGGATTCCCGATGTGTCGGCACTGAGTGAGTCTATCGCAGGCGGCCCGTGCAGGATTGTCGAACGAGCGCGTTTTGATTCGTTATTCACACCGAAATCGATTGAACTAGACGGGCACATGATTTGCATACGTACATGATGGTCACGCGAAAAATATTTTTTTGTTTGCGGTCCACAAGTCTTGTAAACAGTTAATTATTATCAAGACGTGGGTTTCGGAGCTCATTTCGGGCACCGACCAGTTGCCTGTGCACGTTATTTTGATTTTTACCGGTAGCACCGTGAAAACTGAAGAGAAAACGCTGAGGGCTCGTTTCATTTTACACTACTCATGAAATTAACCCGTTCACGTACGCTTTTCATCTACAACGTTTTTCACCCGGTCACTAATGATAATGGTTCCAAAGTAATCAATACTTAGATCACGCATCGGCTAGGTGTAAACTATTATCACTTTTTTACCAGTGTTTAATTGTACATAACGGTATGACTATCTGCGTGTTACTAAGTTATACTAATTATAGGTACAAAACTGAAAACAGCACATAGTAAACGATAAAATACATGTAAAGCTATCATACCTTTTGTACCTATCGTCTTATAATTCCATTGACGTTTTGGAACTCTCTTATAATCTAGTGCACTTGAGATAATCCTAGAATCCAACTACTGTGCGAACAACCGGAAAAAGCCTCGAGGACCAAAATCAGTGTGAATTTACATCTTGTGCCGATTCACATTTCTACGTCGTGCACCGATCGCTGATCATCGCGGATTTATAATAAACCGATGGCAATCAAGCTTACACTCGCACGGATTCAGTCGAGGGCAAGTTGGTTATTATTTGCTTGTGAAAAAGATTGGGCAATTTAGTAGAGTTCATCGCGAGCATAAGATTGCATTTACGATAAAGCTCAAAGTACGAGCACCAGTGGTCACGAGTGAGATAAGGTGGCTGTGTCTAAACGGACAGTTTAAATCCTGGTGCTCTATGGTTTCCTTTTTCGGACAGGTCGACCGCACCGAGATAATAAAACGGTCCTCTCCTATACGTAATTAAGTCTTAATAAAGTAACTGTCGAAGTATAAAAGGCTAGTTCCTGACACTTCTTAATATACAAAAGAAGCTTGGGTAGTGGTTTAAAATCCATAAAATCCAATACACGATGTATAAGCGGGCGTAGTACAAATATACATTATATCATCCTATATTATATAATATTAATAACCCCTTTGTGTCGCGCGGCGAAAAGCCGACGACGACGCCCAGATAATCAATGTGATTTCACAACCATTAATCTCCACGAATACCCCTGGCATTTATAATTGTATAGAACAAACGCTCGTATGTGCACACCAGACCGCCGTAAAGGGTATAACGAATTTCGTGAGCTCGTCGAGTATTAATTGTTTGCACTAATTCCACGTTATTAGGCGCTACATATCTTGGGGCCCTGGGCAATTTTGTTTCGAAGGGCCTGATGATAAGATTATAAATAATTGGTATTTATAAAATTTTAATTTAAGTACCTGACCAAGATATTATTACTTATTGACAATTGACAAGAAATTGGATCTAGTTGTCACTAGTAAGGGGTCATTTTTTGCATTTCTCGACAGTTTTCTGAATAATTAAGAAAAACTAACGAAATGTAAAAAAAAAAAAAACCTCGAAATTTACAGGCTTCAACACACCGGTTTTCGATCAAATTTTATTTTTATTTTTTCTGTGTACACGGATTTAACCAGAAGGGTAAGTTACTCCGATTATTACAGTCATAGGGGTGGTTTCTGATAGGAAATGTTGTTTAGATGGTACTTGATGTGGGTAATTTTACGAAATTTCCAATTACTATCTTGATAACTGCAAAAGACAAACTAAAAGTAAAAAATAAAACGGAAATATTTTTCACTTTGATCCACGACTTGACCTCTTTCATTCAGAATCGTTTTTTCGTGATCAATGCTTTCGCTCGTTACGCATCTGCAGGTAAAAACCATAATCATATACGGAAAACAGTTTTCATGTATTATAACCTCTCAATATCTCGGAGGGTATACGACTGGAACTATAAGCACGTTACCATATATCCGAACCGGGTTTTCACCCGAATGAGTTGATTATTGGATTTCCCACTCGCGGCAAGTATACTGATATACGTATATTATTATGCCAACATACATGTCGAACATGACATGTTTTTTCGGATTCGTATTGATCCATGCATATTAGATTATGAATCATCTTCATCGCGTCCGAATGTCGATCGAAAGAGGTGTACAGCGTTAATGGTATTATTCAATCATTTAACCACTGAACATCCATCGTCGCAACGTGGGACCTATCGACGATATAATTAACACAAAATGCGTGCTTGGAATTTAACGCGTACTGCAATCATTGCACATAAAACTGCACTACGGGTGGTTCGAAGCTATGACAAAAAAAAAAAAAATGTGTTTCCATGCATATCCTATATTATGTAATACCGGTTTTAGTATTCATTTTTTTTTTTTTTTTTTCTTATCGTCGGTGGAACAGTGTAGAATTTATGACCAACGTCGCCGCACCGGTAGTAGATGTAATGTTATGCGTGAGCCGGTGTAATAACTTGAGTCGACGGTACCCGCATCCCAATATGTACGAGTATAATAGTATTACATTTGAATATTTGTAAACGCATGGTAAAAATAACCGAATATCGGTCGAAACGGTGTATATCATCTGTAGGCCATAGGGCAGTGGTTCCCAAACATTTTTAGTTCACGCCACCCTAAAAGTAAAAAAAATGAATTGCGCCTCCCACGAATAAATACGTAACAAATTTATACAAATATTTTTATTGTTATGACAAAATAAATCAACAATAATATATTATTAAATTTCTATTAAAAGTACCTACTACAAAATTTTTAATGTTTATGAAAAAAAAAAAACAATGACTATTAATATTCAGTGTTAACAATGTGATTGTTTTCCGTTTAATGATTATTCAAAATTAGGTAGCCATGTTCGTGACAGCCACGGGCATTTCTTATTGAACACTAAGTTTTGACCGATATTCTGATTTCAACACGGCAAGTGCGGAAAATCCTGTCTTCCATAAATATGATGTCGCAAATGGTAGTAATACACGCAAAGATTTATTGGCTACTTCGGGGTTCTCATCTTTAACGTTGTACCAAAATCCTAGCTGTGAAAATGAAGAAAACTTCATTTTTAACGAAGAACCAGATGAAATACCGATAACGCTGACTAGATGTAGCGACTTTCCCGGAAATTCCCAAATTAAGTATATAGTTTTACAATAACTGTATGTGAAATTACTGTTGTTTTAAAAATATTATTTTTAACCACGCAGCCTCACAGTTTGTAGAACCGCTGCCATAGGGTATAAACAAACGATTCGAACACTTCCTGCTAGCGAAACGGAGTACCTACAATGAATTTCTTGTGACGATTATAATACCGATTACTGGTTTTTATTATACTGGTGTAACATAATATCGTATTTCGTACGCAACATGGCCAAAAGGTTATTCATGAAGATTTCTGTTCATTATAAGTTATTAACTAATATTAACCGCTGTGTTTCGCGTTCCCCCCCCCCCGGCTATCTTACCTAAAAGTACAAATTATAAACGACCGATTTCAATATTCAAGTATTTCGTTAGGTTTTGATTTCGGTCGTCGCGGACGTAAAACCATGATTTTTCATAAGTATTATGGCTCTACGCTACTCTTCCGCCGTACGAGCACAGTACCGCTGTACTATTAAGTATGCTCCTGTTATATTTTTGTATCGAAAGCTTTAACCAATTCATGTGTAGTACGTGTGCATACTGTATTATTATTATTTATCTGTAGAAAACAAGAACGTGTCGTTTCGTCCGCTGCGAACTGTTTGAACGCGAAAGCCTCATCGATCCTGCAGAGATTTTCCGTTATTTATTTATTCTTCTCTCTTATTATTTCCCCTGCAAATATTTATCCGTTTTACCCGTTCGAGCGCGCGTGCGGACGAATTTCGGTACCGTTACGAAACGCCGACGCCGCGGATCCCTTTGTTCGTGTACACACAATAAACCGTTTTGGCTCTTGCGATACGCTTCGGCTGCACCGCGCGTTGCGCGTATATAGAGGCAGGCCCGTAAGCAGGATTTCATAATGGGGGGGTTTTGAAAAAAAACTGTATAAAATAGATACATCAGCTACGGAGTCTGTTATAATGTTAGAACGGTTAGTTTGACGTGAGGCACGTCTCGGTTTAGTCACAGGTATATTGTACTTCTTACAAATATCATCTATAGTCACGAAAATATTGTTGAAGTTATCTGTTGAATATTGTCTTCTTTGCTGAAGTTCGTGTTTTGCTGCATCTGCTACCCTAACAGCCTCAGTCAAATCTTGATTTTATTACGTTATGCATTATTACAAATAATATTATAAAATTTTACATATAATAGATGAAAAATAAAAAACACGATTTTTTCGGTCATGGGGGGGGGGTTTGAACCCCCTAACCTCCCCCTTGCGCACGGTCCTGTATAGAGGTACGCTGAATAATCGTGCACAGACACGGGAGCGTTTCACTCGAATGCTTGCGGGTTCATACGTAGCAGCAGGAGAGTGCGCACCACAGACGACGATTGCACGAATATATTTATCGCGTTCATTTCGCGAAACAAAACAAACGTCCGGTTCGTCGTTCGAAACGGACGCGTCCGGGCGCAGCTATTATATCACGTACGGAATAACAATGATGTGCCCAACAACAGTTACTCTTTTTGACGATTACAACGGCCGTGGCAGCTTAAATAAATGACGTTCGTAACGGTTTATATTACGCCGGTGCCGGCGTGTTTTTGCGTACCTACGCTCCGGAAAATATGTTCGGGCACGGGTCGTCCACGTAACAAGATGGACGTATCGGTCGTGACTGCGAAGAGCTGCGTTCTCTATAGGGGATCGCATCGTCACCGGCGATACGCGTTCTGTCTGAGCCGAACGATCTAATCAACGCATTCGCCGAGTCGACAAAACAAACGTGGAAAGACGCGGTTTGCACAAGGATTAAAAGACCGTTGACACGAACGATTTCAATCGTTCGTAACTCGCGCACTTTACGGGCGTAGGACTAGATTTTTGTTTAATCGCATTTTTTTTTATCTAACTTTTTCTCACACGTACAGGTAGATCGTGTACACGTGCTGGAGGAATTCCTCCTACCGAGGAATTCGTAAGTGTTGGATTTGAGTTCTACAAACATTTAACTATTCGTTCCAATCGCCGTACGACATTTCCGGTATTAACATTATAGTACTAATACGTTGTTCAATCTCCAATGTCGCAACGATCACTGCACAGGCAAATTCTCATATCCGTCGAACGCTATAACGATATAATATATTACGTAACAGCGTATGATGTGCGTTGTACGTATTCGCAGCGACAGGGATGACGCGAGTATTCGAAATCGTCGTATTACATAACGAGCTTTTGAAATTAACCCGAAGCTTTTGTGCCACCACTCAGCCTTACACACGCACACCCACATCCACTCACCCCCCCACACACACACGTGCGCGAACGCACGCACACACACACACACGCACACATTTAGTTATATATGCTGCGGCTTGTGTACACACGCGATTTACAATGTACACGAACCGTTCGCAGCTATAGCGATATTGATTTATTCTCTACGCAAACGCGCGTACTACCGCACGCACGAGGTGGCGGGTTTCACCCTTGTGCACCGTGCGCCACGCGATATTAAAAGTTTGTCGTCGCAGGCGACACGGACATTTCGTGTAAATATTTTACACTCGAAAGTTTCGTTTGGCTCGCGCTCCGACGGCCGAACTCTGTACGCGGTGGTGATGCATTTCCGTTTTCACGCAACACGCGGCCACCGGTTAATATGATATTATTATATTGAACATAATCGTAACCTCGTGCCACGGTAATAAGTTATTTTTTCCAACGTCCCGAAACTCTGAGTGCCGGAAATAATACCTCATACATTTTTAAACAATTCGTGTATTGTGCTTTGGACGATCAGTTTTTGACTCTGAGTGAAACGAGCGATGTATCGGTCTTATCATGAACCGTGTGTGTTTTTATTTGTGTCCGAGTAATACGGTTTTGACCATAAAGAGTCATGTATGAGGTTATTATTGAAATCCGTGACCACTGATCGGTTGGAAGAGTTGGAAGAAGTGGACGAGGTCGGAAAAGAAAAAAACGTTTGAAGTATCGAGATCGGTTTCAGATTTGTATCTCGCCAGCGATAATTTTACAATATTTTTAATTAGTTTTAACCTCCGGTTAGAGATGCGTGCGGTGTTCACAGTTCAACCCAGCGGTTTGTTCTTAAAAGCCTTTCCGCCCCAGCCTAACCCAGGACCTAACCGTGGACGGTAAAATCAAAAACGAGATTTCGGGAAACGTCTACCCCGCACTGCCGATCTGCGCCCGCCCCATACGACGAGGTGTGACTTTTGAAGTTCTAATCAAACGTCGAATCATATTAACATTATGCGGCGCGAACGACATTGAACGTCAACGTTGACGATAATAATATTATACCGGATGATCGGAATCGCTCGTGACGTTTTCCGAAATGGTACGATCGAAAATTATTCGCCGTATTCAAATTTATAGACGCCGCATTTCAGGGGTGTCCGCTAGCGGTCGACTTTTGAAAACCAAACGAGAGATGATCGAGAACCACTCCTCTTTTTATTTATTTTTTCCATACGACCGCAGTCACATCCGAACCGCACCCTGTACACGTGCGTACATTACATGCCGACGGACGGACGTGCACCTATAAGGCTATAAACACGCGTAACAGCAACGCGCTGTATGCAAGCGCGCGTACGTAGCGCGCACACGTCCGTACAACGTGTGGGCTCGGAATGCGCAGCGTGCAACAGATAATAATAATATAATATTGTTACATTATATTATTATGTTCGGGCGGGGCCCCGGTCGTCGTAGGCGATATTTCCAAGTCGCCAGCTCGCGTTTTCCTGCGACGGGCCGGCAACCGTGCACCGCGCATGCAACAGCAGCAGCAACAACAATAATAGTAATAATAGTAATAATAATAGTAATAATAATAATAATAATAATGATGATGATGATGAGTGATGACGATGATCACGGCGGAGAGTCGTTTCGCCATTCGCGAGACCCGACGAGAGTTATTACACGCGATGACTAACCCGCTGCGGTTGACCTTGGCACGAGCGTTGGCAATCGAACGGACGAATTGCTCGGCGGCGCACACGTGTGCCGGTGGTGCAACCGACGAACGTATTGCATTCGACGACGACGCAGTACCTATAAATATTATTATTACCGATGAAATCCCGTGTGTACAACGTGCGTTCCGCGTCGGCGAATAAATTATAGCGACACGACGACCGAGAGGGGTAAATGGAAGGGGTCCTTTACTCCCGAAGTCACGGTCGAAGGGTCAAGAGAAGGGTAAAGACGGCACTGTACCGCGCGGGGTCGGCTTCGGACCCTAGAAAATTCACGTGAAAGTCTCGACTTGGGACCCGACCGCGGATTCGGGCTTTCGCGAACTTGCCGATCGCGTTAGGTCCCCAAGCGCAACGTGCACTGCGTACGAAATTCGACGAGAGCGTGGTGTCCTCGAGCAACATTGCATCATTCGTATTTGAACCGTAAGACCTGTGTGCAAGGCCGTAGCCAAGGGGGTGGGTTCAGCCGGTTCAAACCACCCCCGAAATGTTTTTTTTTAAAGTCTTATTATGATTTGTTAAGTTGCACAAACTTCATTTAAATAACAATTTTTATTATTGAAATTATCATATCAATTTTATATCAAACAGATTTTGTAGATTTTTTTCGTCATAATACATCTTTATAATTTAAACCACCCCCCTAAAATTTTATGCTGGCTACGGCCTTGCCTGTGTGCACACGCGGACAGAGTGTATAGGACGATCGGTTCCTGTGCCTGACAGACGTGTATCACGTTTAAGTAAATTCACCGGCGGCACATGATCCTTAATCGCGGTACGTAGTAAACGTCCCGGGCTACGGAATTTTTCTGTCGGTTTACCGTGAAACGTGCATGAAAGATTTAAAAGTCACCGTGCGCGCGAGCGTTAACGTTTCGAGAAGCGATAAGTGTCATTTTTTTCGCCGTGGGAATCGCAGTGGCCGTCGTCACCGTCGTCCTGAGGAACACGTTTTCCCGGAGCGACGTTTGACCTTTGCAAATGTCACACCGGAATGTTATTCGTATACGTGTACGTCGAACATGTAGGTACCCACCCATATCGCTAGCTGATGGATTCGACGGGACACGTTCGTCCGTCCTAAACGGTAGCGCGTGTCACGTGTTCGAAGGATCATGAAATTATGATAATACGCTTTTATGTGAAAATGGAAATTACATCGATTGTGCCAATACGTACACGAAGTAGGTTATAAAATAGTTAATTTTACTGCTACCCGCGTTCACGTATTACCAGCTGTTTGACATATTAACTGATCGTATTTCATTATTGATCCAATTTTTTCGACTCGTTCGATTTATGTTTATACGTTTTTAATAAGTTGTACGGTTGATTGGACACTTCAATAATTTATCAACAGTTTTTATTTTAACATGTAGTTCGTGTACTCAAAAAATAATAACAAAGCGTTATTAAATATAAAAATAATTTATTAAAAGTTGTCTACTACTTCTAGTAATATAAGTGTAAATAAAATATGTCAGTATATTCTTCTACTCTACTTATACATGTATGAACGGTTGCGATTCAAACAAAAATCATCATCGCGTATAAACAAAACTGTGAACTTTAATTTTTAAATTTTTTCCTCGAAATTTATATGATCTTTCAAACACGTCATATCCTTGAGTACAAGCGACTTTTGAACACTTGACGTTCGAACATACGAATATAATTATTCGAAACATGACTCCTACCCGTTCTAAACGTAATTATATATAAAACCGCCGAGATTAAAACGTTGACGTATACAAAAGGTCTACAGAGTAAGCTCGAGTGTCGCTCAGATCCCTTGAACCTGATCTCGAACAAGGCATACCGGCTGTAGATTGTACACGCACTATTTCTCGAAATACCATGCTAACCCAAACCTCGTGTAGGTCATCGAAACGGAAGTGCTGCAGTCGTACGAGCAAGATCGGATGAAATGATCAGATTTTGGAAATAAAAAATGTCGATTTCGTAGAATACGATTTTCATTATTTGTTTATGTACTGTACATCATATCTGCGTTGTAAAAATGTTTGAAAATTGAAAAATGAAACGGTCAAAGATTGAAGAACTTCAAGTATTTGTTATATTTAGATATAGAATATCGTAAAACAAATACGATTTCGCGTAAAATCTCGTATTTTTTTCAACAACGCCTTGATTATAATACTGTGCGCTGCAGCAGTGATGGAATAATCGGAAAATAATATATTCTTCTCGAGTGCCAATATTGTACTCGACAACTTAATTCCTTATCGATAGAAAAAGAAGAAAAAAAAAACTGGTACACGCGAAACTTTTGAAGCATTTCTGTATACGTCGTCGTACAATACGAGAGAACACGAGTTATAATACGCTTAAAACATCAACGGCCGTAATACGCGTACATTTACTCTTTGCCGAATCTAACGTGTACCATGTTACGAAAAATCCGTCACAGATAGAACGAGATCGTATACGTACAATTGGATATACATTTAATGTGCACGCGATGTCCGTATACCACAATATGTGCTACACGCACGCGCTTATCGGAACGCTCGTATTTTATTAGAAGAACAATTAAATCGTTAAAAAAAATCCAACTAATAACGACGCGGTGGAACCGTTATTACAATAATGGTAAAGCCATAACGCGATGGAACGCGCGCGTCGTCGTCGTAATCTACGGTGCGCGGTCGTTCGAAGAAGACAATTATTATTATTTGTCTGTTCGGTTTACAAGTTTTCAATCGTTTACAGCACGACTGTGAAATAATACAATCATAACACGTGGTACGCGCGGTTGCAGAATATCGACCGTTATCACTCGGACGTTTTCCGATTTTCACAGCGACGCGAGCGCGCAGAGTAGGCACACTAGTAGGTACGCGCGTGGTACGAGTCGTGGTCTTGTAAACGTGCCGGGTCATGTATTACAGTAACCTTTCCTACGTCCTGCGGGACAGGGAAGTATTTAGGCACAAGCCCTATAGGCCCGAGCCTAGAGCGGCAACATTTGGAGGGCGGCAAATTTTAACGATATTTTTTTACAAAATTTACAATAAGTATTTTTCATTTGATGAAATCAAACTTAACTAATTTTTTGTTCGCTCAAAATTAAACATCTATCGACTATTTACATGCAGGGGTGTATTTAGGCACAGGCTCTATAGGGTCTTTTATAAAATAATAAATTGTATATTTAAACATGTTTTATAAATAATTTTAGAAAGGATGGAGGGGGGGAGGCGGCGAATTGGAAAGTGCCTAAAGGCGGAAAAACCTTAAATACGCCACTGCTGCAGGACCGTCCTGTGGACGCTGCGTTTTCATCATAATATGGTGTGATTATATTATCGAATCGACTGGTAGGTACGAGACGAAACGCTTTGCGCGATATTGCTATAATTGTGCAAGTATGAGACTACCGCGGTAGACGTGACTTATCACTGCAAGACGCTGCTAACGTTGCACGTGCACACCGTGCAGCGATGCACCGATGCACATATGTGCGCACAACGTTATATTATGCGTGATGCGCTTTTTCCGTGCAGACGATCGGTCGTGACGAGGTTTTGCGCGTGAAAATCAACACTATACTAGTCAGTGCTATAAATATTACACAACGAAGCGGGGGTGCAGCGGCGAATCGCTGTACACCTATGGTAATTGTTGCCGCGAAATTAGTGGAGAAAAAAATGAAAACAAACCGCGCCGGAAACGCGCACTCGATACCATAATCATCGACCGATCGTAATTCGATTATACTGCAGTAGTACTGCGGAAAAAACAAAGGGTCGTAACACCCTTGTGATATATATTATTACACAGCACAAAAAACGGCGCGAGTACAGCACCAACGAGTAGTTCATTATATACAGGGTGGCGTCCTCCTACAGACGATTTGTCCGTTGTGATATATCCTGAGATAATGAAGATTATCGAATTATTTTTCTTTATTTTTTATGAGACTCACAGGGACTAGGACAACCGGTATTTCATATTTTAATTAGACTAAATGTTTTGGTAAAAAAGTTAAGAAAATATTTGGTTATTTTATTGTTTTCAATAAATTTGAAAATAGCCATTTTATAGAGTTTATTTTGCTGAAAATGTTGAAGTTTCAATGTTTTTTTTTTTTATGAATCTCATGTTTTTTAATAATTTCTCTAGTTTTTAGAAAAATTGAGTACCCATCTGTTAAACAAAATTCATCTGAAAACGAGGTGAGATAATATCGTATCCTTATATTATTAAACATTACAAACTGGAAACTAAAAAGTGATTAAAATTTTTTTTACCTAAACATTGTTCTCGATTATCATATGAAATATTTGTAGTTTTTGTCCCTGAGGGTCTTATAAAAAAAAATAGAATTTGAATGCCTTCATTATCTAAGGAGATATCGCTATGGGTAAATCCTCGGTGGGACACTCTGTATATATATTTAATATAATTAAAATCGACCTATATATATATTAGGTAGGTTTTAATTATTTCCCTTTTGATTTGAGGCTGTAGTGTTTTTTCTTTGATTTTTCTCGAATTTTTTTTGCGCTTACAATATATAATTTTTTAACACACGAGCGTCGATAAAGACCAATACCCGGAAAGCGCTGCAAAGGGCACTCGTAAAAGGTGAACGCGTCACAAACATAATATCATGTATGAGTCTACCTTTTTCATAAATGTTTTTAGTTTTTACGTATTGTTTTATACACATTAAATATAAAAACACGTATGTTGGGAATATAGTTACGATATCGCTGCTTCAGCAATGAAACGGGTTGACCTGATTTTTTTGAGGTTAACTTTTAATCCTATGGAGACTTATAAATATAACAATATACATTATACATACCTAATCGCGACTTATCATCATTACATTTCTTACTATTCGCTTGTATTACAGTCGATGTACGAACGAAAAGGGTTTATTTAAATAATAATAAAAAACACCATTCATATATGGGGTTATGGGGCTCGGGAGGCAGAAAAGGTATTTAATTCCTTCAACGTTACAAGGACGAAGGGATCACAGCTATAGGTTACCCGTACAAATATGCCCCTGGCCAATAGTTTTTCTTTGACGTAGGTACCCATACACGTTTTGATGTTTAAAATATACACGTCGGTAAGATAGGCGGAAAATATGCTCGCAAAAGGCGTAGTCGAATACAGACAAATAATCGGTACCACTGTTGAAACTCTCATTTCGGAGTTACGTTTTCACAAGCGAAATAAAACGTTGATCAAAACATTATATTATAGAACGTAATAATAATAGTAAATGTACCCAAAACGCGTTTCGCCCTGATTTATCATGGACTCACTAGTACGTGGATTTAGTCGTATAGAAGTTATCTGGCGGGTGTGCGCTCTGTACCAGTGTCCGATGACGACCTCTGATTTCTAAATAGGTCATGAGGTCAGAACATACACACATGACATATATAAACACACGTGTGCGCTAGTTTAGACTTGTGCAGTGTACAGTTCGTGTTTGAACTCGTGTGTGCGTGTGTGTGTGCAGTGATTCGCTCGGCCGAGGGAATAATTAAAATATTATTATTATACGCGAAACCGACCTGCAAAGCCTAAAAGTAAACTTTGGACCGTTGTCAAACAGAAGAACGGTGCTCGTGTGCGTGTGCGTGTGTGAGTGTGCGTGTAGCGTTTACTGCGCTGCACGACGATCAAAAGTGACGGCGACAGATATACTTATAAATAAACGGCTCGAGGAATAGGCCGCGCACGAACGGTGTACATACTATTATTATTACCGTCGTGTCATTACGCATACACGTAGGTGTACACGCCGAGGTACGCGCAACGTGCTGTGCACAATATTACACGGCGTATAGATTTTACGCGACGGAAAACGCGTCTGCGGAAGTATTATAATATTACAACGGTACCGCGTTTTCGTCGTGTATGTTATCGGACTTGGCGTGGACGAACGCGCGAAAACCGCACATCACGTGCTACTGTATTATATAGGTACACGCGAGTATACCGTGTTACTAGTTTATCGCACGCGATTCGGTCGTATACCCGTACGTACTATAATATGCGATAATATCGTACGTCGTAAGATAATAATAATAATAATAATAATAATAACATTTTAACGTATACACACACGCATATACACACACACACACACACACACACACACGTGCATGCACATCATTTGTATGTAGGTTGCATAACCCTTAAAACGGCTTCTATAGTATCATCCCCTTGCTTATATTGTTGGCTGCTGGGCGCGCATTTCTGCCAAGAAAGTTAACGCGCAGTACGCATATTGTATTTATTGACATTTGAATTTTGCTACTCCAATTTTAATTCATATTATGTCTCATGCGATCTTACGGGTTTTTTTCTGGCCTGTATAGTCTGTGTAAATATTTATATAACCAAAGGATCACCGTAAGTACCGTAAAAATGTTAGCTTAACGATTCAAGTAGAACACACACTTATCGCAAGCATAATGCAATTATTATTATGGGGGCGAGTTGAAAATACTTATTTGCATACCTTATCATTCTTTTTTTTTAATTAACTAGGAACTTAATGTCTACCTAAAAAACCAGATAAAATCCACTTTAAACGCATTACTTTATTTAATTAATTTTCCCGAAGAATAATCGTTGCCAAATGTGTAAACGAAAATGCGAACAACTGAGGTCACTATTAACTTTAAGCATTTTTAATTAAAACAAATGTTAAAGTCGATTGACACGCGTATCCACATTGGGCGATAAACCTAATTTTATATATTTAACAAATCTTATGATGGTTATAATGAAAATGATAACAATAACAATAATAATATGGTCTTAGTAGGAATATTATGCTGGCCCGAGAGAGAAACGTTTTGTGTGGACCCAAATAAATAAGTATAAGACATGTACAGTAGAACCTGTTTAAGACGCTCTCGCTTAAGGCGATTTTCCGCGAAGTACACTCATTTTCACGAGACTATCTTGACAACGCTGCAAATAATAATTCACGTTATAATACGAGTACATCATTCTTTTTTTTCATTTCTATTTCTCGCATATTATGATTTCCCACTTGATACATTATATTTCACTGGTAAAGTTAACAATTTGTTAACCAAGCAGTTACCGAACTGTTACAAGTTGTAGCTAACATATCAATGTTAAAAAAAATAATAATGATATTTTTCTTTTTTAATTTGTCAGTGTTTCAATATTTGGTTTGATGGAAGAAAGTTGTGTGCGCTTGTCGGCTTGTATGATAATATTTAAATTTGATTTAATTTAGACGTGTCCGTCGGGAGACCTCGGATTACCGTCGCAGATCCCTGGGCACGGTTTGAGAACCGCTGCTGTTTATTCGCGTAGCACGAGCGTATAATGAATCGCGAAACGAAAAAATCTTAAAAACCCCGTCACGTAGTATTCCCCTTCGAGTTCACGGATTTTCTCGTTTTAAACTTCTCACGAGCATCAGACGGCGGTGGCGGCGCGCATGTGCAGCTGGGCGGTGCGGAGCCCACGTCATGAGTTCCTACGATAAAAATCTGTTGCTGCCTTTTGACGCGGCCGCCGTCTTGGCAAAAGTTCACGACGACGTTGTAATAATAACAGTTTATACATATACGCGTATAAATATATAAAAATATAAGTTACGAGCACGCGCCTATGTTTGTGGACAACCTATACTCGTATATTGTTATTATGAACCCGTTTCGCGCGGTTCTCTCGCACGGCAACTATAAATAACGTGCGTTCCCGTAACGCTCGTACATCATCCGCTTGACGAGAAACGTCGGTTTTATTACACCACCGTCAATCGCTGTCAGCGCGGCCGCGGCGGCGGGGTGCGAGGAGGGCGTCGTCGTATTATGGATTTACACCGTACGCGCGTACCACCGACTCAGTGGCGGGTCCAGGATTTAACTTCGGAGGAGAGGGGCCCATGGTCCGAAATGCAGTGGTCGTTTTGGGGTGTAATTTTTGGTATTTTCTTCAACAGCAATATCACGTTGATTGTTGAAATCGACTTCAGACGAATAAGAAAAGTCAGCTCGACCTCTGTCCCCGAGGGTGACACGCTTACATTTTCTACACTTTCACTTGGAGATGGATCATTTTCGTCACTCGTTTTTTACCTTTTAAAACAGAGTTTATTTCGCTTTGGCGCTTTTGTGACATTATAAGACGGACCAGATGAAATTACAAAACGAAAATTACCGACTACAGTACGAATTACGACGACGACCGTGCAATTTCTAACATTTTGAAATTTTACACGATAATACCAGTATTAAGGAATTGATTAAATCTGTATAATAAGCGTGTGACGTAAATTAAGATAAGATACCGATGGCCGGTAGAAAAGTTTACACGGAGAGACCTTTTCAAATAAGCTATAAAATCTGGTTTTGAGAAATTACCCACGATCACGAGATAGAAATATAATTTTGTCACACACTCAATTACTTACTCATATTTTGACTATTAAATTAATAAAACCTATAAAGCCAATAGAGGGGGGGAGAGCAAGACCTCTCGTACGATTGGTTACGTGATGCGTTTGGGCATGGATTCAAAGCGTGGTCCGCGAAATACCGTAGGGCGCTGCAGAAACATTTCCCCTGAACTCGAATGAGCAGAAATTTACAATTGACCGAGCATGCCTATTTAAAGATATGCGGTGTTGCACCACTGTCAAATACCACCTGTACACCTCGAAAAAACGTTTCCGTCAATATTTTCTGAAATTCTACGATGTTCGTGTCAAATCCAAATTTTGCGGGCGCGCGCATCATCGGCCAGAAATAGACACTGAGCCACCGCGTGCGGAGTGTATAACGGTGTATTATAACGATAATACCATCCATGTGCACTTGGAACCTACTCAGAATACGTTACATAATATTATCGTACGCGCGGTCTCCTCAGACGTTTCCTCCTAAATACAATATGACGCATTCTATATTCGTACCGTGGTTTTCCTCCGTTTTAAGTCGAACGCCCCTCAAGTGTACGCGCAGCAACGCGGGGGCGCAACGGGTTTGTTCGTGCGTCTCGTGCGAACCGTTCGTCGCGGTCGTAACGTCGTCCTCTCCGATGTTTGTAACGCGAGTTGATCATCACGCCGTCACCGATACGTTCTCAGCATAGTGTTTCCGTCGTGGTCGTGCAACGGTATATATACCGACCACTACGCCATACGGTCCGCGGTATACTGCTAGATGAGTGGATGGGGGGGGGGGGGGTGGTTCTTCTGAAATAATCCTTGACGAGCACACAACTAATCAAATAGGAAAAGTAAAAACGTATCGTTTTAGGTTTCTATACATCCTTATGTCCTTATATACCGGGGGTGGCCAGCGATAAGAGAGTCGCGAGCCGCGCAATATAATGAACAATTTGTAAGGGCCAAGAGCCGGGTTTGAAGGTACATTTAAAGGCTTGAAATTACTTGCACAGTTGCTTGGATTTTTAGAAAACATTTTTGTAATTGATGTTGTTGTAAACGGATGCTCAGTATTGAAATCTATTTCAACGCGTAGAGCAGCTTTAGATATTAAACACTTTAAACTATTGGAAAATTAAGAAATTGAAACAGCTCAAATACAGTTGTCCTAATTTTTTTCGGATTTATGGAAACACGTGTCGCTATAAAATATTAAAAAATTACACATTACGCTATAAAATAAATTTACGTTCTCAGAAAAACATATTCTTGGAAGTTTTTGCACTTGACATTGAAAATAATAAAATTTAAACATCGCTCAAATTTAACGGATGATTATCGAACAGAATTGTTGAGAACTGCTATAGAAACACATAATCCAGACTTCATAAGTTTACAAAAAAAAAAAATGAATACACTACAAATACGGAAGGTTAAGTTACATTTAAATTAAGGATTTAAAAATAATTACTTATTTAAATATTATATCAAAACACTATACAACGTACACAGAAATGCATGTACTAGCCAACGTTGAAAAATAGAAACGCAGAATATTGTTAAAAAAAATGCTCATCCAGTATGGACTGTTGCGGTGTAAGACATTCAATTTCCCCAAACCTATTGATATCATCCGTTTCGGTTTAACACTACTCGCTGTCAACACCGCGATACCGTGTTTGACGACTGGTGTTCCTAGTGGTCCCTGGCAGTTAGGGATTTTTTTTCTTACTCGGAATTTTCCTCTTGGTTCCATCACGTGTTTTCTACGCGCATCGAGCGCAGTAATAATGTCTTACCGACCGATTGTTATTGATTTTTATTGTTATCATTATTATTCATTTCATTTCACCCGCGACGAGCACTTATTTTCGCCGTCGGTCGTGTGTCTCATAGACCATATTGTACACGCGCGTCTTATCCGATTAGCGTTTCGCCAGAACAGTCAACCGCGATTGTGTTGCTGCACGAACAATCTCTTCCGTGCCATCATTGTGTCGGCACACTTGCTTTAACCCATTTGTTTTTGTTAACTGCATTTTCATAACTGTTATGTCACCGTTACGCAGCATGATGTTGTATCGCGTGCCCACACAGCGATTTTAATTTTTGATTTTTAACGAACGAACGAGTGAATTCAATGAATATCCGCATGTTCCGCTGCGAAGTAATCAGTGAAACGTATATTATTGCGTTAACAATTCATTTACTCCACCGTCGATTGCCCCGAAAGTGATACTAATAGTTTTTACGCGTAGACACAATAACGTCGAATTATAATACTCGTATGTATACGTAATGCGATTCACATAGACAAGCATTGGAAATTATTTCGTCCGGACATTTTAAAAAATATGACCTCGTTGAAAACTATTTCAATCCGTATTTTAATAGACTTCTTGTTGGGTTGAAAAAAAAAAATTAATTTTCTTTACCGAATGAACAAAATAATTTTAAATCACTCTTTTACGTGGCGTAATAGACCCATTTCACTTGAAATCAATAGATCAAGACGCAGGAGTTGAAAAAATACAAATTGGAATGATGGTATAATCACTTATGCGTATATGTCATCCGAATAGGTACTTTAAAATATCTTTTACTATGCGATTAAAATATTATTAAATTTTCGTACAGAACTATAGTTGTGCGCGATAAAGTCCATCCGTGTACAAAATGTATACTTATCTATTTTCAGTTTTATTCAACTTTTCACGGAAAACACATTGCATGCACACTGACATTAAAATTATTATGGAGCGTTCAGCTTTACGCACAGACAATGCAGCAGGTAATTATGCAACTTAATGCAACTTACTAGTAAACTTATGTTCGTTTATCATATGCATTTTATTGTAATACCTCTAAATCCCTACATTTTTCCGTAGATAAATCAATGGTTTAGTGCATACCAGTTATTGATATTTTTGGCGAAAAACAGTTAAATACTCCATAAAATGTTCCAAACGTGTTTAATAACATGTGTCGGAACTATAGTAAGAAGTGTAGAAAAAAAAAAAACATTTAAAACTATTACGATTCCAACCCAAAACCGGGTTGCTTTCAATTTTTATTGCGGTGTGAACTTTCAAACGGCCGAGCCGACCGAATCGTTACATTTCACTCACTACACTTGTGCACTACAGTACTATACCATCGAAATATTACTTAATGCTTTGATAGTTCTCGAGCCGTGCACTCGTATTTTATACGTGTAGATCCAACACTAATTGAAATACCTCATAATTATAATTCAATCGTGCACATATATTCCGTTCGTACGGACGCAAACATGGAAATAAATTCGACCGTCGAGAATTCGAGATAATATTATTTATGCCGCGCCGCAGTACAGGAATTGAAATAAATAATATGTCAACGTCCGCATTGCAGTCGGTTCACGTTGGAACAATACGTCTTATTATTTTTCACTCGTTAACCATTCGGGCCCGCTGATAATGTGAACTATTTTCATATCAGTATGGCCGTACGTCCGCATACACTCCACGGTATTGATTATACACTCTATACGTTGAACGACTTCAAAGTCAAAGTGATTATAACATTATCGTCGACCGACTAATAATTATCATGCGATAGAGAAATAATAACGACGTGCGGTAGATGTATTAAAAAAATTGTACGCTAATAAGTAATAACTAATAATAATATGTTCTCCAGCTATAAAATGTCTCGTAATAAAATTACGTTATCTATATCATGTTGATATAATATGTTAAATTATTATTTTTTCCTTTATCTAATACAATGTTAACCCGTACAAATGCCGCGTGTTAGATTATTCCACCGTTTAAAGTAATTATTATTATTATATTATCTAAAACGAAATTGGAAGAAACGCATTTACAATAATAAAACACGTACCCAAACGATTGATAAAAACGAACAGATTTTAAACACGCCCGGTCGTTAAATTTCTCGATCTACTCGTATATTATAGTTGTGCATGTAGATATATTATAACGCGTTGTGCAACATATTATTATTATTATTATTTGTATTATATATTCCTACTGTACAGTATACATGATATACAATATATTATAAAAAATAATACGATAAAATGTATATAATATATATATATTGTTATTCACGCGGAAAAGGATTTTTTCCCATAGGTTTTTAATCGAATCATCAGCACAACAAAGACCTGGGGTTTGTTACGTGTGATCGAACGTTACACACCATATAGTTCAATATATTGTATAGAGTTCGGTTCGTTCTTCCAAAAACAACTTAAAACTTGTGCATGTGTGCGTGTGGTCGTATGTATGTATGTGTGTGTGTGTGTGTGTGCGTGCGTGCGCGCGCACCTGCAGTAATAATAAAATATTCAATATTTTAATGACTATTAGCTGTGCATACCGCCTCTTATACATGTGCTGATCACAGTTGATTGCTTCGTTAATTGCAGCTCATTCCTTTCTTCACGAGCTTCTCTGTGCAGTTTAGTCGTCCCGGGTACACTCCAGGGTTTCTTGTAAACCACTTGACCAGGTCAATACCCCTGCCCCTAACGCATATGCCCCTTCGCGTCTCTCTACTGCAGCTATATGGTACATCTAATGTCGACGATAACATTATAATACTTGCAGCTTAATCACCCCGTTTCCTATACGGGACTCTAATGCGTTCTGCTACTATGTAATATTACACTGTAATAACGAGTGGACTCATATACTTCCCTTTTTAATATGATTGCACCTGTTCTGTCGAACGTGGTAGAAATCGACCGGATCCTTATTTATATTATAATATTATCATCATCATTATTTATTATTGTTAATAATAATTTAGCGTCAGGTTGAAGCCTGTTCCTATTGAATATCAGCGCCACTTGTCGACATTTGTAGTATATCAACTAAATCAAATATTTCGAATTAAATTCATTTTTTCCTTGCGGGTTTCCTTTTCCCTTTTATTTCGCATATACCGGTGACGACAATGCCGGTTAGGCTCGTCGAAGTATGGACGCGGTGGCAGCAGTTATGAGCCAAAGTCTAGAGGGTAAATTTCAACAAAAAAAACTGTTACCTGTAAGATACTGGTCTCGAGTGTACGAGTCCAATGTTGTGTCGTCGCCCTCGTTTCCTTCGGATTATGAATGTAAATAAATTGAAACGTTGACATGTGACTAGAAAAAAATTCCCATTCGTGTTTCCCGCGATCATTCACGTCAAAACGTATAATACGAATACAATTATAAGAAATAATATTGAATCACACGACATTTTGCGTGCATTAAGCAGCGCGTTATTTTTTTCCAATAAATAATTACACAAAAAAAAAAAAAAATGTAGTCGCAGTATCTTGACGATGTCAGGTCTCATTATTACGTCGTTGTTATTACTCAATACAAACATACGTATTATGTAAACACTAAACGATGGCGGCCCGGCGGGAAAGCAGAGCAAAGGCAGTTCTCCGCCGGATCCGGCGATTTGTGATTTAAAATAAAAACAAGTAGTATTAGTAGTAATAGTAGTAGGCTGCCCGCGGACATTTTTCTAGGAGAGGGAAAGCTTCAATATGTATGCCTATTATATTATATACATATAAGTGCGAGTATACGTATAATAATATAAACTTATAAAGTATATACTCGCACATATTATATCCTTTCTCGTACAAGAAAAACAATAACGATTAACGCAATATTTCTCTAATTTGATGTACAAGTAGGCTAAGTAGAGTGTTTAAAAACATATTTTAAAACATGACCAGTGTACTACAATGTTTTTCACATTATGTTGCAATAAAATAGAATTTAAAGTTATTTAATAATGGTACTAAATGGTATTATATAGGATTGCTGAAGAAGTAAATGTCTCTGTGAACGTCTAAAATCTTTTCTAAACCGACCAACAATTCGACCATAGAAACTATAACTGACGTACTGAGCCAAGATATCGAATAAAAATAGTTATTCTAAAGTAATTTTTAGTACAATCAAATGGTATGCTTACCCTATGCATTAGTTTTTAACGATTCTTGGCATGGTAATTTGAATTTCAGATTCAGCCAAGTTTTTTAGCATATTTTCCCATAATAGCAGTAAAGGTATAGTACCTGCAGATTCTCGATTCTGTTCAAATTGTTGTGCAAATTTGGCAATAGATTAATTTAGTACGGTCATCAAGTTTTGGTTTACTCCTATCGGCAAGTAATTTCGACACTGGTTCAAGCGTGGTAGGATATTTTTCGGCCATTCACTTCGTTAGATTAAAAAAATAGTTGACTAATCTGGTTGTTGCACCGACCCCTTCATATGCAGGTATTTAGATGCCCGCATCGGTCGTATTCGGTTTTGAAAATGAATATCAATTGACAAAACGATCGAATGGTGTAAAGCGATTGATGGGAAAAAATCATATTTCTAGATAGGTACTACATGCTATACGTATATTATACGCACTCGGTATGATGCGCACTGCTGATTCGTTTTCAATCCGTCCAATGTTTTTCCCCGGCATTTGGAATGGACGTACCATATATACGTGACATTCAGACGGGGCGAACAACGGTGAACGCGAAACGAAAAAGCCGCGGTTCGAAAGCCGACCGTTTGAACTCGCTCGGACGAATTATTCTTAAGCTACTAACGGTTCACCACCCGTCGGACAGTCTTTCGTTGATATTTTTATCTGCTCACGATTTTTCGGCTTCGTCCCATCATCCGTGGCCGAACCCATTGTGTCTGTTAGATCCAAGCGCACCGCCGGAGAAAACGTCGTGCTCGGAAGATTGACGTGTACAACATTCTATCGAGACGTCTCGTTAGAACCCTCGAAACACATTTGTGTGAACGCGATCGTTTAACGTGCACCCTTACCGGATGGAATCGTCTAGACACGTGACGACTTGTGCTGTTCCGGAACCGTCCGGCTAATACAGTAAGTGCGTATAAACGCGTGTCGTCCGCAATGGATGTTTTAAGGAATTTTCACTGGGCGACGTTAAAAATAATTGTCCATACGCATAATCGACATCGAACATGACCGATATAATTATGATATCATCATTGATATAATGAGTTGAGAGGAGAAAAAAGAGAGAGCAACACTCATTCAGTGTTTAATATACAAGCTAAGACAAACAATATCATCGAAACTAGCAAACGTACCAATGAGTACACTGCAATAATTAATATGCAATAACTAATATTAGTTCACCAACTAAATGTATCCTTTTCAATTATAACAATAATAATACAATCAATTATTATCAATGCGTGAGGTGATATACGTTTTGCTAATACTCGACTCACTATGTATATATATAAAACCACTTTAAAACTAATGTCAGAGTTTAAAAATGAATTATTGTTTCAAACTTTTCCGACAAACTTTTTTTGTTGTTGTATAGAAATGGTCTTCATATTATTATGCCTGTTCGTCCGGCACATGGTGTATTGTCGTATTGACAGTGTGTTTTTTTTTCCTGTAATAACCTCACTACTAATGGTCTAGGTCTTTAGGATCAACATTTTTTGCTGTACCACTGCTATTTAAAGCGACGGGAAAACGGTAATAGCTTCCCTGGAATAACAATCCAGGCTGTTTTTTACACAGCAGATACTACAGATATTAATCTGATGATATCTTTAATTATTATGTCGTACTCAAACATTGTATTCATGAAATAGTCTCCGCTTCCGAGTTCCAAGTATAGTTAACTATTAAACGAAATGACGAATGAATAACTAAAACTGTTAAACATAAATTATAAAAATTATTACAAATATTGTAATTTTTTCCAAGACATGGGCTAGTAATCAATTAATATACCGCATCCATTAGACATTTAGGTCAGTGTTTGACCTGTGAGTGCCATTTTCGATTTGACCTGGATACGATGAAACCTTAAAAATAATCCTTGCTGTTGTTGTTTTTATACCGACGACACTAACTTTGGAAGCGTCATACCACGACCACCCACTCGTTCGAGTACATATATACGAAAAATACGTCTGCTTTACTATGATTAGAGGGATAAACGGGGGTCCGGCAAAGTGTTCAAGTTCCCGAAATGGTTCGGCGAGTAAAAGAAGTTGGGAAACACCGTGTATTAATTAGACGACGGAAAACAGTGCGAGTTATTTGAAATGCACTGTGTACCGTAAAAACTGTAGTGCTCGCAATAACGATATCGCAAAACACGTGCACGAAGACCGTCGGGAGGAAAAGTCGGGTAGGCACAGTGTATTGCGGACCAATCGTCCGTCGCAAAGATTATAGTTATTACGTTAAACGTTCACGGTGTAAACACTGTAAACCATATTGTACACACTCGGCCGCGTATTGTACGTACGATTCGTGTACAGCGCGTGTTTTTGTACGTGTATTAAAACGTGTACTTTCGTAATGATGATAATAATAATAAAACTTCTGCGCTACATCACTATCGCTGTACATAGTAACTGTAATTATATAATTGATATTATTATTATTATTATTGTTACCACTAAGCCAATCTCGAAGATTGTAAACACAAGCAGCTTGTCGGTACAATGTGCTACGTGAAAAGCAGATCTTAAAGGTTAACGCGTAGTATTACCATGTGCCTATATATACGATTTCGCTGTATAAGTCTTGCGAGCTGTTCAGCAGGACGAGGCGACGAGTCCAGAGCGTTTTCTCAGAGGTCCTTTGCTCTGCACCAAGCCACTTTACCGTACCGTATAATATGATACGGATTCGTACAGCGCGGCGGCGTTTGGACGAATCCGGACGAGAGGCGATTATTATTATTATCAGAGGTTCTTGCGCGTAGAGATGATGTGTTATTTTTTATGCACGTCGTTAGTTAAAAAAAAAAACAAATAAAAACAAAAAACCGTCGACTGCGGAACACGACGACCATTACGCACCTGCAGTACGCGCGCATGGGCATGTGTAACTTAGTAACGCCGCCGCCGAGTGAGGAGTGTACGGGAAGGGGAAAAAATAACGTAAAACTGATTAAAAGCAAGCGCAGCGCACTACATATTACAGCACGGGCGCAGTGCCGTCTTAAGGCATGGACCCGAAGGGCCCGGGCCTGGGGCCCCGACATTTTAAGGGCCCCCCAAATTCACATGTATTACATTTTATCATATTAATTTTACATTTTCTTTTTAATGTTTTTAATATAAAATATAAATTTTATAAAACGAAAAAATATTAAAATTAGTTTTGTATCAAAATAATACTATTTGATAAATTTCTAAATTTTAAAATTATTCCTGGTACACTCGTACATTATTTGACGTGCGCTGTGTTATTGTAATTATTTCAATTTGTTTTACATAGAAGTATTCAAAATATCTCAGTTAAAAATTCGTGGTAAATCATACAAATCAATAAATAAACTGTTTGGATTTTTCTCAAATTTAAAAAATTTAGAAACAAAAGAAATACAAGTCCATTGTAAAACATTTGCAGAATTTTATCATGCAGACATTAATGAAAATGAATTAATTTTAGAATGTATACATTTAAGAGCATATCTATCGGAACTTGATAGTTCTGAGTTCAGTATTTCTAGTACATACAAATGTTTAAAATCAAATGTACTAGAAGAAACATCTCCAAACATAATGATATCTTTCCGAATTTTTTTATCAATGATGATTACCAACTGTAGTGGGGAACGTTCATTTTCCAAGTTAAATTTAATTAAAGAAGAGCTTAGAAGTGCCATGAGCCAGAAACTCCTTATGTTCAATGAGTATTTAACATGAATTTCTATCAAGTTTAGATTATGAAAATATTATAGAAGACTTTGCAAATGAAAAAGCTATGAAGAAACCATTAAAGAGTATATAAAAATTTACAAATTTATATCGTTTTTTTATTGTTTTTTAGTTTTTGTTTTATGAATTACATTTATTTTTAACTATAAACATATTAATGTATAAATAATTAATATGTTAACATTTTAATTGGTAGGGTTGTATTTAAGTATTTTTTTAAAATTATAATAAACATTAAAGTATCAGAGATTTAAACAAAAATTCATTTTTTACTAATAAAGTAGAACATTTAATAAATAATAATACATTATGTGTTAAAAAATGTATATATCATCATTTAGTATCATACGGCCCCCGAAATATGTTGGGCCCGGGGCCCCGTAAAACCTTAAGACGGCCCTGCACGGGCGTAGTACGCATTTCGGGTAATTAACGGCTCCGCAGGATTCCCCAGGACCCGGGCACGTATATATGTTATACCGACCCAGTATCGCGCGGTGAACATAATTTTAGCGACGTTACGATATTATTATTATTATAAGTATTGCTGCGTTGCGCGTGCTTATTAAATATGCATAAAAACGGTGCAGTGTACGCGTCGCTCGCTAACGAGACCGCGGCGTAATTACACGTGCTGTGGTCGGGGGGAGGGTGGGTGGGAAATAATGCACGTCCGATACTATTATCGTTATTTTTCGTTTCCCGGCGAAAATACACATCATACACACATTTTTCAGATAACATACTAGCGCGGGTATTTTCGTTGTGTGTGGCATGTAATATTGTACATACACCGCGAGTGTATTATCACCGAGTCACTGGCACGACGAGGAGCGTGCGTTGACAAAGGCCCTGGGCACCGCCGAGGCCTGACACGACTACTCTACGCGTAGTATATTATTTATACATTATCCAAGTTCGTCTCCGTTTACGCAGCGCCGCGCCGCCGTGATGGTTTTTTTTTTTTTAATAAGATTTTCTTTCTTCTCTGCTCTCTCTCTCTCTCTCTCTCTCTCTCTCTCTCTCTCTCTCTGCTCTGCTCTCTCTCTCTCTCTTCCTCACGAGTATGTTTTCGAATTTTATACTATACAAGTCGTATTTACGCTGCGCACGCGGGCGGAGAACACGATCTCACGTCGCTGCAACAGGATGACTATAATACGCGTCGAGCAGTGCATCATTACGTGCGTATAGACGAAACTCGTTTTTTCCCCTTATTATTATTTTTTTAATAGTCTACCACTTTACGATCGTCCTAACGGTTCTTTTTCACGTCACCGTCGGTTTGTCCTAAAACCCGTCCGACGACCACCAATTCGTCGCGTTTTCGTACTACGTATAACGCACGCACATAATATATAAGTAGGCACGCTCTCATTTTTTACCGCACCAATTTCAACTAATCATCATTACGAATATACGTTTACTCCGCCGTCAACCGCGTGTACTGCCTGCAGTGCACAACCTACCTACCGGTTGTTATTTTTCGAATAAGGCATCCTCGCGCGTCGTAATAAAGTCGCGATATTAGTTATTTTTTTCATTCGCCACGTAGGTACACTATACTTAGTAGGTAATACCTAAGTGCGTTTACCACTCACTGGATTTACGTATACTCGCTCGAAATTATCGATCATTGCAACAAACGTGGACCGTGATCATTCCCGATGCCCGGTCATAATAATATGCAGTATATTACAACCGATTCTCACAATAGTCGTCGGCCGATCCGTGCACGCGCCAAAGATACTGCGTTTCGCACGCGTACGCGTCGCGACGTGCATACAATATGTTATTATAAATACCGGGGAAGGGTCTTCTCAGCAGCGGTACGGTTTTGAACGACGATTTATAGTTTCCATTTTATAAGACGTGAAAAAAATGTTCTCGCCGTTGCGAAGTCGTTTCAACGGAACCAAAAACTCTCTATACGCGCCGGGAAACAAAAATTGCCGATTATAAAATGTTACTATTAATATATATATATATACGCCGTACAGTAAAACATTCCTATAACGGACCCCCCCCCCAACAAGACAGAAATACACGTTTTTAAAATAGAAACCACGTGCTTGGAATTATACCACCGTAATAACAAATACTGAGTTATTGGCATTAAAAACAAAAGTTCTTCAAAAACGAACAGTCAATACAATTGATTTTTCATTTATTTTATCGATTTAATAGCGCTAAAAGCCAATGTGTTATAATATAAAATATATATGTAATCAAGTAAAAATAACATCGTCCGTATCGAAATAAAAATGTATTTGCGGTTTAAATGTACCTTGAAACGATTTCGGTTTTGAAGTTATATACGTACACAAAACGGATACATTCAACTTTGAGTTTAAACAAACATTTTTTGTAGTTCCCCTCTCACGGATGCTCATTAATAACGGAAAAATCAGTTGGTGCTCAGCGATTCCGTTATAAAAAGGTATTACTGAGAAATACAGAATGCTCATCATATTTTGTTCGCCCTCGACCTGTGACAGACGTGTCATGTAGCCAAAAGCTGACGGATGATACAAAGTAATCGCAAAAACGCCGAAAAAAATATGTGAGCGAAAAGTCTGCAGAAACATTTACGTCCAGGTATTTACCTGCAGCATTCGTTGGGACGCCGCGCTCTAACAAGGGACCCGGGGAAAAATACTTTACGCGAAAAAAGTGTCAGATACGTGCGCAATGTCCGAAATCGTAAAACCGAAACTCCGCGTCGGTATCATACCAAAGCGTAGTTATTCGTTTTCAAAGAAGAACGTCCAGGTTACGCAGCTGTGCGAATTCCTGTTCAAGCCCTCGTGTTACTTAAATTCTATATATTGTTTTGAATCAAAAATGTTACTCATTGTACAGAAAAATGCATTCACTTTAAATATTCAATAAATAAAAAGGGCGTAGTTTCGAGTGTTTAAAAAAAACGTAACCGACTACTCTTGTAAACACAACGTGAACGTGTTCGTTGCACCGCATATTGTATGGCAGTAATAATATGCATATTTTTAAAGGAATTCGATTGTTTACGTAACTGCAATTAATTGCTGACGAGTTCACACGTTGCTGCTTCATAGGCGTTTTCGTAAGGGGTTATGCAGTGTCAAATGTGCCCCGGGATTCGCCGTACGTAATGCGTATAATGTTGTGTATAACGTATATTGTTTTGTTCGAAGAAAAATTCGAAAATATCACTGCAGTCGTCGGTAAAAAATGTGCTGCACGAACAAATCATAGCAATCAACAACACTGCAGTAACAAGGTTGACGGGAGAGACCGCGACTTTAGGAGCGACACCCTCAGCGTAACATAATAATTAATTAATTTCACGTATTTCTCCGATTAATTGTTGATTCGATATATTTTAGAAACCGGTTGAAAACCACGAATCGGTGAGCTGTATTATTTTTAAAATGAACCAAGATCGAGGGGTGGTTTTTTGTTTACCATCTACTATAATTGTGTTTCTGCCAACAATCTTATTTCGTGTTCACAAAGTTTTTAAAACCAGCGGTAATAAACCGTAAAAATAACGATATTCTAATAACATTTTTAGACTTTGAAGTTTGAATAATGCCAGAAGTACGGGTCCAAATGTTGACTAATTATGTGTCATACCGATAAATTCCAGAAAATATTTAATTATATATATATATATACATACGCAAATATTAATATTATTTGCGAGGGAAAAAATGTGTTCCCATTTGATGAACAAAAGTTGATATTGCCATAGAATACTCGCCTTGAGAGACGCAACAAATCTGTGGCCTTAAAGTACACGTCGAACACTTTAAAAAATCAGAATTTGAAAAAATGCATAGTTTTTAAGCATAAAAGAGCGAGGGGTGAGCGTGCGATTAGAAATATCACTCAGCATAATAATACGAGTAATATACTCGTTTGGTATTTCAAACAGACGTCAAAGATAATATAATTCAAGCCGTCGTGAAACAAAACGAAAAAGGTCTTTCCAGGTCTCTCGGGGTTGTACCTTAGTTTTACGTCGCTGAAAGTATGCGTTTTTGATGATGCATGATAGACGTATATAATATATAGATTGGTAAACGTGTACATTTATTATTTGGTGAAACGTCTGCGAAAGAAAAATCATACGGTTATGATGATATAATTACTGATATGATGATAACGTGTTTCGAAAACCGTAGACGGTCATACATTTTCGAGCGAGCGATTCACAAAAGGCTCATCAACCTACATATTTTGTTTGTTTAACGCGCGCGTACGTTGCAGCGGGATAGCCGCGTTCGCGCGGTATAATACTGGCAGCATGATCGATTGACGGTGAATTCATAATTGTTGTTATTTATCGGGAGAGAGAAAACAGTCCGTCGCAGTCGTGAAAATATTATAATATATATTATGTACGTATATCGTTGTATCACTATCATAATATTGTGATCATGACGGATGACAAATCGGCAGAACCAAACTCAAAACGCTACGCAGAACTCTACGCGTCGGACGGGAATGGTATGCTGTCGCAGAATAAGGGCTGTTAACCTGCAAAAGAGCGCGAATCGGTAGAACCGCAAAGCAGCACGAAAAATAAATGTAGAGCATGCCGTCTAGAAAAAAAATACTTAAAAGAGAGCTGATGAGTTATAGGTACCGGTACTATTATTTTCTCGGATTATTTAACAAGTGTATTCTCATATCACTCGTTATCGACATTATTGTATCCTTATGAACTGTTGATCGTCAGCTTAGGTTAGTTTACTTATCAGCTATATATAAGCTGCTCCACTTTCAGCTGTAGATTATATAAACACGGTAGGTTTGCAGTCGAAGTTCGTCAATCAGCGTGTTAGGAGTGTTATGCAACGACAAAAACGGCAAAAACCTAAATACAGTTAATATTAATAATATATTAGTGTGTATCACGGTAAGAATAATATCAATTTAAGTTTAAAATTATTTGAAATCACGAAAGACGAAGTTTGTATATCCGAGGGAAAATCTGAACGCGCAATTCCGAGACACATATTATATTAATACGTTATGTGATGCAAACGTAAATATACACACCCGTAATTGTTTTTCAAATAATAATGCTTTATATACTCCGGGATAGCGGTTGATTACCGCACACGAACCGTCCGTTTACTGTGGTCACGCTCGACCGCGATGCGTAGAAACACTTGCGGTTGTAAGATGGATTTCATCGAATAATCGCTATCGTTCCTTCTTTTTTTTTATCCTGATAATAATGTAATAACTCAAACGTGATGCGGAGATTCTTTTAAAAGACAATACTTTCGTCGTCCCTTGTGACGTTCGAACGGTTATAATTAGATCGATTGGAGTGATTGGACTCGTAATACTGTACGTATAAATTAGTTTAGAATTAGTAGAAACGAGGAATGTATTGGTTTTAATGTTTGATCATGATGTGTGTGTGTGTGTGTGTGTTTTTGTGTGTCTGTGTAAACCATTTCGACCAGAAGGAGTGCTTCGATAATCACGATCATGGGAAGTTATTGATGGCGTCTAGTTGGTGTTTCGGGAGGAGGGTAATTTTTTTAATTTCTCCGCAGTTTTCCGGATTATTGAGGTTTGAGGCAAACAGAGAATAATTGCAAAAAACTTCCAACGAAATCGAGAATCGAAATCTTCACCGTCTAGTATAAACTCGTTTATGTTTCACGGATACACGATTTTGTATGAAATTATCTTTGTACAGCCAATAAAAAAAAAGTTCAGCCTACCTTATTAAAAACTTTGGTTCTACTTCTATATCGAGCATTTTAAGAAATATAAACTGAACTCCATCCCACCTATTTCCCTCGGAATCGTTTAATCAAGAGCAATGCAAATTGGTTTCAAGCTTAAAATACTCATCCCTTCATCCAACCCGGACCTAGGAGTTCCACATGTTTCATATTATAATAACCACTGCTTATCCTTATGATACGCGGTATAGTTGTATCCGTATATAATGCAGTCCAACGAGAATTATTCACGTGTTCGTTTTCGGAAATTCAATTAACTAAACCGATGCGGAAACGAAACGTCCTTAATTAATTAGCTTAATCGGAAAACGTATGCGTGCATCGCATACGCGTGCGTGCGTGGGTATGTCATAGAATTATATAATCCACGGATAAAGAGACCTCGGTAAAAATAATAAGCCCACTCATAGTCAATATTCATTCTACCTAATTTGCTTGATGAAAATCAACCTTATGCGCGTCCCGTGCGTGCGTATCGCAGTCACCTTGAAGTCAGTTTTCACGTCAAAAAAACTGTTTTAATGACTTATTTTGTATTAATTAATATACTTTTTCTGTGCTACACATTATGTGCTCTCCTCTCGTTTAATGTTTTATTTAAACCCCTACGCAGAGCGCGCACACACTTCGTTGCCGCATAAGATTTGAAAATGTGATATAATGTTTTTCGTTTGATGTTGAAAATGAATAATAATATATACATTTGACGGAAAAATTACACGCGCACAAAGGTTAGTTCGTACGAGCTTTTGATGAGCACATAAGCTACACACACACACAAAGTTCGTGTGGTTTTACAGAGTAAATGATACAACAAAATGTGGTGTATCGAATAAAAAAATTAATGAAAAAATATTCATGTACTGTAGCTACTGCCTATGCGGGTATACTGCGTCGCGTTAAATGTTAATATGTTAATAATATTCTCCTATACGCGGTGGCAGTGGTAAAGAATATTGTGTATACTAGGGAGGTTCTTTAAAAAAACTATTTCCAAATAGCCCCTAATAGGAGCCGGTAAGAACTATAGTTGCAAGTAAATTGTACAGTTGTGATTTTAAAAATAATCGCTTTGAACCGTTCGTAAAATTAAAACGTTCTGTTCATCAAATTTTCTGAACTTTGAACACTCGGTATTATATTGCGTACAACATGAAATAATATATGCGGCAAAACACGAATACGAGTATGTCTAATATATTACGTTTTATTTTTCTCCCGATCGCTGACGTTACCGAAAAATGTCCAAACCTTCGTTACAACCGTGCCGGGTACGACATATCGTATAAGATTTGTGTCCGACTTCCGGGTTCGGAGAGCAGCCGCGTACAACCATTTTCGGTGCGGAATCACCGTTTCGAAAAAACGTTTGGATGATAATGGTTATCACAATTATATTACCATCATCGCTCCGAACGAGCAAACGAATAGTTTAGGAATTCCATTGTTATTCGTCACTCGTCCCGTCCGTGAACATGTTATGATAATATTATACGTGGTATATGGTATAGTAATGCTATTACTGTAACAGCGTGATGTACACGGGTGCAGACGAATCGGAGAGATAATCCGAAAACGGTTGCGCGGTTATTTTTTCCGATCGGAATATTGTATGCCCACAATCGACGCGTGTGACCTTTGACGATTTAAGCGGTCGTTATAGGTCACCGCAGCTGCCGCAGTACGCGGTGGATTCGTGAGATTAATATTTATCGTATATCAATATGTTGTTGGCGGCGAGCGTACCGCGTAAAAAATAACAAAAATCGCGGCGAAAACGTCCACGCGACCGTCATTACACGTAGCACGATCATAGTATTTTACGATGGCACTAACTATGTCGTCGTCAGGTACATATACAGTGAAACCTCGGTATCTCGAAGTCGTAAGGAACCAAAACAAATATTCGACATATCGGAACTTCGAGTTAGCGAGGGAATTTAAAACATAAATAAAATTTGAAATAAAAATGTTTAATTATCGGGAAAAATTTGTGTTTATAATATAAAATGTATTTACACATTGCATACATATTATGTATTAGTATTCGTCATTTGGGTAAGTACACATTATTTTCTATGAAAGTAGAAAATCTGTCATTTTTGTTTGTTTTTGTTTAGTATTAGAAGTATTTTCAATAAAACTACCTAAAATATTAAGTGCAGAAAAAATGTTGTCAGAAACTCCTGACTATTGTTGGACGTATCTTCGAAGTTCATGTATATAGTTTTCAGCTTGGGAACCACGTATGAAAGGTTTAACAACAGCAATTTCTTCCTCGTCAATTGCTTCATCGGCAGAATGTCTGTCATATATTCGAGTTAGTGAATCATAATAGTCGTTGGGTACCGGATAATGACTTCGACTTATGGAAATTCGATATACTGAAATAATTTAATACGTAAGTCCAATACTGAATGATCGGGACTGAAAAAAAAATTCGACGTACAGAAACTTCGAGATACCGGAGTTCGAGGTACCGAGGTTTCATTGTATAATTATCATAACCCTTCCGTTTCCCGAAAACACCTCGCTGCGGCTTTTCGGACATTGACTGGTTTCCCGATAGGTTATTTTTTTATTTATTTATGCTGCGCGCCCGTGCGCTAATTGATGTGACGTCAGATGTGTATTCAGTTCACGGTCGATTCATTCCAAATTGTTCAGTTTCGAATCCCGCCGCTGACGTGTGCGTATGAAAGGAAAAGATAAAAAAATTTTAAAAAAATAGTGCAGGACGACGGTCGGTAAACTGCAGGCAGACCGTGGAATTAACGTACATAACTGGAGCGTCAACATATTATTTTCATACATTAATTTAATTTTTTAATAATTTTTATTACGATTAAAATGAAAAGAAAAACAACAGAAACTGACGAAACTCCAGGGTTTTAAAACAAGAAACCGATGTACCACCGGTCGGGTGGTTCGGTCTTTATTTCTAATAAGGATGGTTGATTTATGTATAAATAGAACCACATTTTCTAATAAAGTATAGGCTTAACTTTTGACAAACAATTTCAATTGCCTATAAGCAACGAATATTTCATTAAAATATTTCGAAAATTATGAAATGTCTATAAAACGCGAATATGTAACAGTCACCATTGCATGTCTCGTGTCGCTACGACAACCAAAATAAGAGCTAAATAACTAATATCGTAGTCAACAAGAACAACTACGTGACAAAAATACCGGTCATACGTAGGTTTTTGCGAATCCTCATTCGTAGTCATTATACCCACCCACAAGACATTGAAGAACACCTACAATTATAACTTGTACTGATTCTACGGATGGCTGTGGGATTTGAACTTGTATAAAACTGAATTAAGAAAGTATAACGTGCTTCTCGATATTTTTCCTCAGCAAGGAAAATTGAAGGACAACCGAGGGAATCATAGATAAGTTTTTGGGTTTACACAGAAATGGTTGAAACTTGTTGATTACCTATTGATTTGCGTTTTCATAGTAATAATAGTGTTACGCTGAATGAGTTACGCGAGATGGGTCAGATGTCAGAAAATACAATTGGTATCTACCCCAAAAACATGTCTATACTATGTTAACACTCTACAAGTGCAGGTGCCAAGTTACACATCCGGAATGGAGTTTTTTACGCAATTATTTCCCAGTTGTTCGGAAAACTGTTTAAAGAAATTAAAACCTCCCTGAGGTACCACCGTTTCCTATCGAAAACCTCCCGTTACTGTGATGATCGGAGAACAACTTCTGGTCGAAATCGTGTACACAGAGATAAAGAAAACTACGCACGCCATGACAAAACCGATAGTATACATATTCCTCGTTTTATTCAGGATTTAAATTAATATAACGTATACGGAATAATAATATCCACGGCAGACGTCGAAAAGTAATAACTTGTAATCTTTAATTGAAACACACATATATATTTCATTTATGAAAATTAATCGCTTATGTGTATACTATAGTATGTAATCTTACTATAATACCAATGAGTCGTTAAATATATTCAGTTTATAAACACATGACACGGTTTTGTCGTTGTATGTTATAACATGCTCAATGTGCATTTTGAATAACATAAGCGTTACGAGTTGTTCTTATTATAAATCAAGAACATAACGTTTAATTGGACGTAATTTAACCAAGACTCTACAATCATGCGCTTCACGGTATAATAATATAACCTTATGATTTACATACAAACGTATTATATTATTCAGCCGTATCAAACATGTTACGACGAGTGTAAATATAATAATATATAGTACGCACTGTATTATGAAAATGATTAAAGTACACGTACGGACGTATACGTCGTGATTTTCGAACGATCGGGATTTGTCAGGATCGACCAAAATGTTCCGTCGTAACAATGCGACATTCCACATATATACGTGTGCTCGTATGAATGAACTCGATCATAACGACTCGATCTGGAATAATATATGTTACGGTATAGTGTGGTCAGACGCTGTGTAGGTACTCGAAGGAGAAATGTCTGTAAAAACCTGTGTGGAATCGTAAGCGGATTAAATACTTACAAGAAACGCGCGAGTAGAAATGACTTTTCGGCTAAATCAACTTAACGACGACAATGATCTGCCGCCGCAGACGCCGAGGGTTGAGAAAAAATACGCCAATGACCGCATCAACGTGATATAAAGATGATATAATATATATTAATTTTATAACGATGGAATTATAAAACGTTAAAACCGAGAGAGTTACTCTGCAGTGTTTTATATCCGTTAAGTTACAGCAGTTACTTATATTTGTATTATAAATATTAATATAATATTATATATTTGTATACACATTTAGTCATATTGTGATGTACATATTATCAGAAACAGGTATATAACATTTTTTTCATTTTTATTCATTTTCGGTACAGTATTTTATTTTAAATTTATACAAAATTCTATTATTTATTTATTCTACCGCGGTGCGTTCATTAAATTTAAACGGGGGAAAAAAAAACGAATAATAAAAATGACCTATTCGTATTATGTTACCGTATTGTTTTTATTTGTTTTACGGATCATTTGAATTTCAATTAGGTCTTACTTATCACCCACGGTAACCTGGTTATAGAAACTTCAAACAAAAAAGCCGCTTCGTCCTTTTATTACCGACCGCGGTGTGTTTTAACCACGGTGCGGTCGAATAATATATGCATAAAAACGGAAAACAAAATGTAACTATACACGGCCGATGCATTTCCCGACTGCAGGTCGGGTCGCATTTCGTTAATTAACATACCGTATAAATAAATAATACTTAAAAACACATGACCGTACGACACTATTAATCATAAGTTGATACAATAAATCTGCTCAAAATTATTTATACAGTACGTTATGGATTGGGTTAGGAAAATTATGCACTAGACACCTACGGAAAAGGCATTACTATAAAATGCTAGTAAAATGACTTAGAAATGTAAAAGTTTGGCTAAAAATTATTTTTAATACCGAAAAATAACTTATTATTGAACAAATGTTCATATGTTAGAACTAGTTAATTCTTAATAAATGCCTAAACACAATTTATTATCTACGTCTAACAATAAATGGAAAACTGTTTTATTAAATTGTAGCCAGTATAGGCTTATTATTGTATTAATATAAATACTTAATAACATATTATGTGTTATTTACTTATAAGTGTAATTAATTATAATGTAGAGTTATTTCACTTTTCACTAATATTTTTTTAATTTTTCTAAACATGTATCCGATGATCAATGTCCTGAAAATGTCAAATATGCATAAAATGAACAAAAACTAAATGTAAATACTAATAAACAGACTATAATAAAATGCAACAAAATGCAACAAAAAATTGCATATTTAAACTCTATAATGAATAACGCTACAAATCCCTATCACTAGACCCTAATTATGAATTAAGTGACCCGCTTAACATAATCACCGACCACCAGATACCCAATAACCGGCAGTAACCTGTGTCAATAATATTCCGGGTGGTGCATTCGCACGTATTCGGCGACAAGCAACAACGTATAGGATACCTATATAACACTCGGGTCGTACCAAGTAAAGCCGTTGTGCTCGCGAAACAGTACGTGGAAAAAAGTACCGAAATGAAAAATAAAGAACAAGTAAAATAAAATGTAATAAATAAAAAACCCGGCATTATCGGCACGCATTCGTTTCGTCCGCCGCCGCCGCACGGCGCAATGGCCCTAACCCCTTCCGCCACCGACCAACCCACCGGTCCTTCCGACACCGACCAACCCGCCGGTCCTTCCGCCAGTCCTTCCGTCCGTCCTTCCGTCCGTCCGTCCGTTCGTCGTGCGCACCGCGTGCGTGCGTGTACACATCCCGAACTGATTACACCGCGTGCGTGAGGCGGCCGCGCAGAGGTCTATGACCGGACAACGTCCTTTCACTTCTCCCGCGCGCAGCACCGCGTACGTGTACACGCACGCGCGCGCGCGCCGCACCGTCCGCTCTACAGTATAATACAGTTTGCCCTGCTCCTCTCTCTCGCGCACCATTTTTTTCCCTCTCCTCCATCGCTTTCCGGCTTCTCCTTCCCCCCTCCGCCGTCCGTCGCTCTTTTTATACGCGTCATACGCTCGGGCGGCAGTGTCGTATACACTCGGTGTGTATAATATAATATAAAATATTTCTCCTCTCTTCCTTCCACCGCCGCCGCGTCCGCGTGCTGCGTGCGGTTGTGCGTGAGACCGAGACCGTTGACCGCCGCGCGTACGGGGAACAACGCTGCAGTCGGCTGCGGTGGAACGAGGAAAGGGTACAAGACCGACGTCGAATAATAATAATAACGATAATATTAATAAAAATAATAATAATAAACACGCGCGTACGTATATAAAAGCATGCACGATGTGTGCAGCGGGCGGGTAAATTGCGAGTGCGTGCGCGTACGCACGAAGAAAGAAATGTGTGTATACAACACTATAATATATTGTGCGCACTGCAGCGGACGAGAGTGGCATCGGAAAGTATAATATAGATACACGTATACAGTGTACGTATGCGTGATACACACGCGTTTGCGTGTAACAAAAGAGAGCGGACGACGACGGGTAGGTGTATACAACGTGATATAATTCGCGCGCGAGCCGCACACCTTCGGTGCCGTGTGTGGGGGTGGAGGGGGTGCCTACGGTCGAGCGGCGGGAGGACCCGGTCGAGTGACGTCAGTGCCCCCGTACCTTGTCACGGTGGTCGAACAACAGGTACGCGAGCGCGGCCGACGGGGTGGTGGTGAAGTCGGCGTGAAGTGGTGACTGATGCGGTACAGGAGCAACGTAACGCCGTGGAACGGAAATTCCATCGCGCGCGGGTACGTGCGACTTCGCGACGACCGACCGGCGACCGCGAGTTGGTGAAAAATAAGCCTGCAGAGAGCGTTCTATTATCCTGCAAGACGCGTATAATTCGAATTTCGCAGTCTATAGCTCCTGTAGGGATACAATGTTGTGCTAACAGGAGCAATACTTCAGGAAAAAAAAAGTGTAACGACGTGAAAAGTGAAAAGTATAGAAAAACGTATGGGTATGCTTCGAGATTCCTGAATTGTGTGTCCTGCGCGTAAGCTGCACTTTGAATACGATTTTCAAAAAAAGTTAGCCGTTTACCGCGTCTATATTCGAAAAAGAATTCGGTTGATCGTTTCTATTTGTTTGTAGTTCAGTTTTTTGGATGATCCAGAATATTTCGGACATAATTATAGTAAGACCCTCTGCGATAAGAACATGCGCGTCCACACGGTAGGTGCTAGGTTTCCTAACCCTATCATCCCCGGGTTGTAAATGGGGCCCTAAACTTAAAGTCAAACAGTAGGAGGCCCGTATTTTAAATGATTTTACTCAAAGTAAATGTAATTTATTCTAAACTATTTTGTAAAAAATGAATTATGTTTTTTAATACCAAAAATGGAACAAAATGTTTTTAAGTTTTCGAGTAAAAACTTATTATGTGATATTATAATGGCTAGATGTTTTTGATCACAAAAATACGAATAATTAATAAAAACAGGAACCATCTTAGAGAATCGAGATTCGAGGAGAAATACGAGTATTTTATGGAACTAATACACCACAAAATTAAATAAAAAATTAATCATTATACGTTATAATTTATTAAATGTAAGGTACATGTTTTGTTAAGAGAAGGCCCAAATTATGAAATGCTCCCAAAAATATTATCAGCAACCCCTTGAAATACACGTCTTCGCAAGCCTATGGATGGTCCGTGTCAAAAAACTGTACTAAATAATTTTGAAACCAATATTCCTATCGTTTGATTCTAAATCTGCGAAGGTCGCAGAACACGTGGTTTAATTAAATTTTTTATTTTTAAACTCGCGGTCCGCAATATCATCGGTTTATATAGTATACGCGAGAGCGTGAGACTCATTACGTACATTGGCTATAGTCGTGATGATTTATTGAAATGCGTTCGTCCGAAATTCCGAATGTGTTTACACAATAAACCTTTTTGTACGTTCGGTTTTTCGTCGTTCTTTGTTTCATTGCGTTTTTTTTTCCACCGCGCCGCGTATTATTGTGCGATCATTTAGTACAGTGAAGGTTTGTTTTCTCGCGAACAGAGTGAGCGAAATGTTACACGAGACACGGGGAAAACGATAATAAAAATAAAATAATTTTTTCATTCAACTAATCTACGAATGAAACCGATTATTTGCCTCGGCATAAGTCGTGTGAAAACACGCGGTTCAGATCCAGCTTTGATTCGCGTGTTAGCACTTTTACCAAATAATAATTGCAAACACAATGGGTTCAAATTATGTTGATATCGTGTACGATGAGTGTAAATATATTATATTATTTATAACGCATTCATAATCCGGGGAAATATTTCACATTTTTATTTCCCATTTTCAAATCGTTTTCGTTTTTTTTTTTTTTTTTCATTTATTCACACTCAAAGTATAGTATAGACCAGTGATGGGCAAAGTACGGCCCGCGGGCCAACTCCGGCCCGCGAAAGAATTTAATCCGGCCCGCCAAGGGTCCATCGACATGTATAGTATATGGCCCCCAAATTATGGTCGCAGAGGTTTTCCAGCATTTCTTACAATTTATAAATTTAATTTTTTTACATTATAATTTTAATTTAGGAAAACAATTCCATATGTCTCACACGTCTACCATGGTTGGGCCTTCGAATAAAAGTTAAATTAATTATTATTTAAGGTAACAAGTAATTTGTAACATTTTAGTGTAATTTTGTAGTGTTTTTATAGTATTATGATTAAAAAATTTAACATAAAATGTATTTTTTCTATAACTCTGGCCCTCCTCAAGAATTTCTTAAACTTTGTGGCCCCCCATTAAAAAAGTTTGCCCACCACTGGTATAGACATTCGTTATTATTTCACGTTGGTTTACATGCAACACAGTTTTTATGCCGTGTTCCACTGTGCGGATAACACAGCCGACGGTGGTATATATTACTAATATTATCATGGGTTTTTTTATTTTTTATTTCCAAGCGTAGTATTATCGGTACAACAATGTAATTATTATAATAATAATGATAACACCGCGGCCGTCCGTCCGCCGCAGCCCGCGTAATGCGAAGTGATTATTATTGTTTGGAAATCGCCGTAAAATATCTATAATGATCATGTAGGCATGACGTGCGAGCCGATTTGACTGCAGATACATAGTACACATATGTATGTAACTGTTCGTAGTACAAATTTACATCACGTTACATTTCACGTAAGTGTTACGTAGAATGTGCCGCGTTTTCTTTTGCAAATATCTTTCACCCGACCTAGGTACATATGACATCCGCACATGATATAGTTCGTGCGTCGCTGGATTCCGGTTTCCAGGATTTTTTTCTCCCGAAAAAAACTTCACCGAGGACGTGTCGTAGTGGCGGATATGCTCGTGGGCTTTAGAAATATTGGGAAAAGCGTAAAAATAAAAGAAGAACGCAGCTCGTGACCGCGTAATATGCGCTAGCTCACAAACAAGCGTCGCACCGCGACTAAACTATGATTTTTTTGATAGTAATTTTGTTAAATAAAATCATTTAGATTAAACAATGTTCATATAACCTTTATGAAATTGTTCAATTATACTGTTTCGACTTCTGCGCCATTATCGCTGAGCACGCGGAACATCTTATAGACAATACATAGTGGCATGATGAATTCGGATAAACGAATTTCCATTTAAATCCATACTGCACACATCTCTATGATTGTATCAGTACTTTGGTTGGACGGACAGAGAACACGACACATAATTATTGCCACGTCGTATACGTGTGCGGTGGACGAAAAGAGCAGATTTATCAACGATCCAACTAGTAACTACACACGTTCCATTACGGCAACGACGGTTAAACGGAAACAAAAATACGTATTTTACGATTCGGTTGACGCCGTTTACGCGAGGTGTCCGTATAATATGTGACGTTTCCACAATAGGCTGGTATGCATACGCTACTGATTTATTACACCGAAAACAATATCGTCCGCGCGTCAAGCGCTTTTGCTCCGGTCGATTTTTTTAAAACATTTTTTTTTATTTTCCGGAACAATTAAAAGACGATTAGCGCCGTTTTACAAAGGTATACGAGCATAATACCTGCAATACATCGTTTGTACTCTCCGGACGCCGCGCCGCGCGCGAGCACGCACGTTCTAGTTCGGAACAATGTTACTGTTTACCCACGGCCGAAACACAAATATTTAAATGTTTATGACCGAGCGGAAGATAGTTAGTTACCTATGATATCTGTCAGCGTGTTATGCTACAAACACACCGAGTACCCGAGAACGGTGTTTAGACTGCATGACGTATTTGTTTTCCGTTTCTCATTTGTTTATCTTCTTGATTCAATGGCCGACGCATGTTAGTACACACGCACGCACGCACACAAACACACGTGCTTACACACACTTGGACATTGACTTGTAAATAATGCTTAGGCACATTATCTGTGTATTACAATATAGCGTGTACCTGTAAGTGTATAATGCGTTTAACCATCACACGAAAAACAACGTCGACGTGGTGGTCCGAGAAGAGGAGCGTGTTGTAGTAAACCAGTAACATTTATTAGTCAGGTGTGAAAAAAATAAATAAATAAACAAAAACGATTTTTGGTCTATGACATATTGTAATATTGTACTAATTACGCGCGAGGCGCAAAGGATCCTCTCAAAATATTGTAATGTCTAGGCTTTTGCAAGAGCAATATTTTGCTTTTCTATAAATACAAATCTACGAACAAATTTAAAGATTATTAAAAATAGACAATGTTCATAACACAAATCATGACATCGTTGAATATCGTTAACGATTCCGGATAAACGAGACCCATCAGAAAGGTGCTGAGAATCCTTTACACCTGCCTAGTACTGGGTTTTTGTTTATAAACGTTTCGACCATAACCCAGATATTCAGAGCGACGGTTTGCGTGGCAAAAATGCACAATACGTTATTTTTTTAACACCATTGCAAGTCCTTCTTCACAGGAATATATTCACTATTTATTTTGCTTTTTATTATAGTTCTTCTTTTCGTATTCAATCCTGAGATTGGTTTGCAGTATTTCTTCACTCTTCTCTGTTACTCGCTTTTCTCTTTGTCTCTTTGTAAGAATTATACCCCTTGTCCTTTATTATTTATCACGTATACTCCGTGGTTTTCCATTATAGTTTTTACCTTCTACGAAGCCTTCTATAATTAATCCCAGAAACCCGCCGTGTCTCAGCTAGAACATGTCCAAATCCATTCATTTCTTTTTTTCTTGATACTATCCCGTAAGGTTTTTCTCTTTGACATTATTTCTAATATACTTTCTCGTTTGTTACCATACCCTTCCAACTTATTTTGAGCAGTCTTCTGTTACACTACTGAATCTCGAGATCTTCTGTTTTTCTCTGTTCTTCTTTGGCAATCATCTACGTTTCGCTACCACAGAGCATTATACGCCCATATACGTACGACTTCAGAAGATTTTCCTTTGTGTATATGATGCTATTTCTTGAAGTAAAAAGCCCTTTTTCTTGTTTAACCTTTTTAACTATTACTATTATCTGGAATATATATTTTTGTAAATAATGTGATGAATTAATGTATTATTATTATTTTTATTATTAGAAACAAAATTTTAATCCTATCTATAACTAGTAAAATTCGAATAATAAATAATTATAATAACATGTATTTTTGTTCAATTCAAGCTTTAACGTTTTGACAACAGTTGTAGTTGTGTAAGTATAGTTTTTTGTTCTATAAACAATGAACTGTTCGACAGGATCTACTGAGATATTATGGATCGTTACAGCAACGAGAATTTCATTATTTTTTTTATTACAATTATATTTGTTTTTTCTTTGAGACCTACACCCCTATGGACTGATGCACTGGACGGCGGCAAAAGACCACTACCGGCCTTCTTGTATACATAATATGGGACTAGCACTTTGACCTGACACCGCAAGTTGGGGTGTAGCAATCCTTCAATAAGCAATCGCATAATCAAAGGCCGCTCGTTAACTTCCCTCAGTGTTCGAACCAACGGGAGTATGTACGCGAGTTATGACTTATGTGGCATGTACGAGTATTAGGTATAATATATATATATATGCGAAAATTATATACTTTTTTTTTAATTATTCAAAATGGAGTTTAATATTTTTATCGCGTTCTGCAAACAGTCACAAACAGTAAGGGGGGAAAATAATTGCCAACAAATGACAGATGTACGTATGTCACGAATTTTTATGCTAATGCAAATACAGACAATTATAATTTGAATAAAAGTACTTTTTTCGGGCTCGCCAATAAATATGTAATGTCACCGCGTATCCGGTCAGTAAATCTAAAAAATATGAAAATATGTTTAATATCGTTCTTTTCAAAACGTTTTTATTTAAAACCGAATTCCCATTTACGATCTCGTTGTCTATTTATGACACGAAAACAAAATTTACGGTTTTTCTGTATTATTATGGCTTACGTATCCATTATTGTTTTTAATTCGTTTGTCTTCATTCATTTTTTTTTTCAAACCCAATATGGAGCATAACGTTTTTTTATTTCATTCATATTATTACAGTTTATATTACTGTATTGTACATTTAGTTGGAGCGATTAAAAATATCATACTGTAAGTCATTCCGATATCAATTTCACTGTTGAAAATTCTTACACCCGCATCCGCTTGATATATGTATTTAAATCGAACCTACCTTGTGTACCGTTAAATATTATAATAATATATACCGTTTATGATGACGACCGTTCAAGGAACCAGTCAAAATCAGTCATTATAACTAAAGTGTTAAAACTTTGATCATATACAACTATTATGTATATATATGGACATAAAATATGATGTATCGTAGGTATACGCAGTATGTATACACTACGTGCTGCAGTCGTTGTATAAAAACTTAATAAAAGTACATAGTATGATATAAAGTAAGTTTGGATCCGTATGTAGTAATTAATTGTTCACCGCATACTATATTATGTTGTTATCGCGGTCGTCTGCTGTTTACAGAGCGAGTATACACGGGGTAACAGTATCCCCCGGTAACGGGTCGGCAGCCAATAGCCGCTACTATACGTTTATCACATACCTACGCACACGGAATGCACGGCTTGTATACTATATAACTCGTTACTCGTATCGCGATTGTCAGTAAGTTGTGCTCGTCTAACGAGCTGTCGACCGTTACGAGCGTTACGACTGTATAGCTTCCGCAGGACTAGTAAGCTCGATAGAGACATGTCCGCGAGGAATCCTCGGCGCGCGGGGTTCCCTGTTTTCGCGCCGTCTCAATCGGTCCCTCCGGACATACGTACGCGATTTCGGATTTTTATTCAATCGGACGGAAAAAGTAATCGTCGTGCATACTACACGTTCGTTTCCCCGACAAACTTAATGCGCTTCGTACAAAAAGGATATATACATGTATGTATACATTTCGTTCGATCCTGGCTGGCGGGACGCGGTCGTCCCGGTCGGACTTGCGGTGAACGTATTGTACTGCGTCGCATAGCCGTGTGTAACAATCGTCACTACTATATATTATTTTTAGTATTACTGTTATAGAAACATAATATAAGCTGACTATGCATTAAGTTACGCTCACAGTTTATATTCAAAGGTCTATGGTCGACGATCGGTATGTAAGAGAACGCCGGTTCTACGCGATTACCATCACGCTAACTTGAACTTCGTGTAACTACGAAACAGCCCTATGACTGTTAAGTATGTCAGTAAGTCATAATAAACCTTTATATATTAATAATTATCCGTAACAATACGCATTTATTTGTAATATTAAGATCCTATGAACCATTTATGCTCCAGAGCTACGGTTGATTATATTCAAAAGAACCTAACTTCTTCCCTGAACATCTTATATTTAACGGGTCATCCCCGACCACGTTACACGTGGAAACGTACGCCACATAGAGACACGCGAAGGTTTTGAACGGTTCGAGGAGAAAAACTTTCTCATTGCAGCCCACGTCTCGTTGGTGCCCGGACGCGATTGTGAAGTCGCACGCAGCGCGAGTTCCGTTCATATCCTGCAGCGGCCAGTGTTTCCTTCGGCTGGTACTCCCCGCCGTGGACCACTCTGCAGATTGCTGCGCACACGAGACGGTGGTCGTTTTGAAAACATGCGAATCACACATAACTAGTTAATGATGTGACGACCGGACCGGGAAATCGTGTATTTTTTCGTGCACTTTTATGCCGCCGCTGACTGACTGAAACTTTCGAACGGTTTTCAAATATATTATTCAGTTTACGTTTGGAAGGCTGAAGCGCGTACGACGTGTGTATAGTCTTGTAAACATAAACGGATTTATTTACGCTCGTGTTGTAAGTCTGCTTTTATAACAATTACATAACTGCGTGACTCTACTTTATAATTTTTTTTTTTTCATGCAACCTCCAAGAAATACTGTTAGCCCAACAAATCGATTGAAAAGTTAACACCAGATGTTACGTCGGTAATGGTATTTTTAGAATTTCCTTATTTTTTTTCAGAACACTTTGAAAATGGACGACAAATAAAACTATACAATGTAGGGGAAACCTATATTGCGGTCATAAACAGTTGATACTTGTAACTTGATATCGCTTTAACGGTCGCGAAAAAATATTTTTAAAACCATTATGCGTATTATAGAATATAGATACGCATTCAATTCAAATTCTACAATATTATTGTTTTATTTTTAAACAGTTTAGTGTTATTATCAATCACAAACTATGTGAGCGGGTTGTTTCAGTGGTTTGATGAAAAATGTGGACTTGGGCCTCGAAAAATTTGAAGTTTATCGAATAAAATAATAATTATCTAAATACGTATATACCGAAAACGAATTATTCAGTATTGTTGTTTCAAATATTTATTAGTGTTTACATTAGTTTTAAGTAATGATTTTATGTTTAAAAATGTAATAATAATAGCCTAAGTAAATGAAAATAAAGAAAAAAGCAATATCTAAGGCGATGACGATTTTTGACAACATTATACAGTCGACGGGTTCTATATTATTATTTAATAAGTGAAACATATAAGTACGAGTAAGTGTGGTTATTTCGTCAAACAATATATTATTATTATATTATAACATAGATACCGTAGTTATACAAACGTCGTGGTTGTGTAGTCCTCACATGGAGCTCAATTTCGGTACTCCTGCTGTATACATTATGTAGGTATGTGTTTTTATTTTATACGTGCATTTTGTTTTCTTTGTTCCCATGCATAAAAAAATCTCCTCGAAGTATGTGAAAACGTACACAGTTATTTTTCCAACTTGTTCAACGGACCATGAAGGCATTGTTTGAGAAATAAACCACTAGTTGTATACACTATAATATTATAGGCTCGTCGCGGGAATAGTCGGACTAGGAGGAAGATTTCGGACAAGAGAGAATATATTATTATTATTTTGAGCTAGAACTAGTTTTTTCTAAAATATATTTATATGTTATATATAACGATTATCGTGTATTGGGTCTATAGAATATTGAAGGCCTCGGACGATTTTCATTGGACTTTAAACTAGATGTGTGTGAATAGATTTATATATATATATATATGTACAGTTGGTACTAATGTAAAAACTCCGTCCAAGGAGATGTATTTGTTATGAATTATGATTATTTATTTTAAATTTTGTTTTGATTAATAAATCTAATACGATTTCGAGTAACTATACATGTCTATATATCCGTTGAAACGCAGATAGAAAATATGAATTATTCGTATTATAATAATTATTATACGTTTCGGTATAATCTTCTTCGTGACTTTGTTTTTTTTTTCAACGCTGAGAGTAATTTTAAAAGTAATTATTTTGAAACCCGTTTCAAACGTTTACATTGTTACTAGGTACTGCCCATACTATTATAATGACGTGTTATTACAAAATTCTTCCTCGTTGAAGACGTATAGGTATGCGTGTAGTGCAGCACTGCAGTACCGGTATTGCAAAAAAAAAAAAGGCTATATGGAAAATTATTACGGAGCTATAGGACTGGTTCTCGGATGAAAACCCGAAGTTTCAAACTTATCGTACGGGTTTTTTTCTAAACGCGTTATCTCGCTCGGAGTTTAGGATTACTCGTCGTAACTGCGCACAATATTCAACTGCCCGGTGCCTGTACGTGATAATATTAATATGGCGCTACGATAACACGGCTAGGTATTCGGAAACTAACGGTGTTCCTGGCTGAACACGGTTTAATTTGTTTGTACACGGTCCGCGGACGACGGATTAATTCGAACGCCGATGTAAATGACCAGGGGCCTACCCAAATTTTCTCTAAAAAGAAAAAGAAGTATTTCAACAATAAGAAGAATGAAAACATACCTCAGGTCAACTGTAAAAATTCCTAGGGTAAACGATTTGACGTTACTTTCCATAGAAAGGGAAATATGTGAGCAATTTATTGATAATCCATCGGCTGTTGTTGATGAGATTGCTATCATAAAGAAAAGAAGGTAGAATTTTGACTTTGAAAATATGTTATAAATGGACAATACGTATATGTTGTAAGTTACGAGTATAGTAATTAATAATTATAAAAAAGTTATCTTGTATGACACTCTTGTATTCAGATAGATAAGAATTGCAAACGTTGCCTTAAGTTATTAATGATTAATAAAAATAATCATTGATAACTTTGAAATTTTAAAAGGCCATTACCAAAATTGGGATTAGTCCCCACTTCCGTCTAACAGTAGAAGGTTTATGTGGGCCTACCCGAAAAAAATTTATAGCTACGCCCCTGTAAATGACGCAATATTGTTTCGATCTCGGCGCGTCGTCAAGAGGTGTACATTACCGACGACGCGGTGATAGGTATTCAAATGTGTACGATCATACTTTATAAGGCACGACGCGCAGTTTTTAAAAGCGGTCGGTTTCCAACGAAGCGCATCCCGCGCACAATAATTATTTAAATGATTACGATTATACGATTCGTGTACGCATTAACCTATTTACTTAGTCGTGGATTACGAAAGTTTCGACGGTAGGACACGGGCAACGATGGTCGAACGCGCTGTGTGGTTGGCTACCGCGTGTATATTATTATTTGTTAACATTTTTTTTTTTAAATATAATGAATACGATGAAATCAAATTAAGTATACGTACATAGTTCCCGCAAAATGAAAAAAAAAACATTATTTGTGCATTTTCCAATTTCATGTGTACTGCATGTGTCCACGCACGCGTTTTAATAGCATACGAGTACATTAAGATTTCGCCCCGATTATAATCTAATTCCAAAAAGGATATAATAATAATAATATGTGAACCGCGCCCACCTTTTAACATCGGTGTACGAAATGTGATTGTAAACTCCGCCCGAATCAATAATACCACAGGAATAATTTTGTGTACATATACAAGTGAAGAAGGTCCCGAAATGTGGGCTCAAGCATCGGTAGACCTAACTTTATCCACCAATGTACGCGAGTCATTCGGACTTGTTCCATTCCCATTTCAATGATAGCTCTTATGCACAACTCATTCAAATATTTTTATATTTGTTTAAAAGTTATGGAAAATAAATTCAATCAGAAACATACATTCAATTTAACAATGTAAATGTGACTTTTAAACATAAAAATTCTAAAACCTCAAAATTTAGAAATTTCAACCCATAAATGTAATAGTGATGAACACCAATTGAACAATAATATTTCTAATTAAATTTTATTTTATGTTTCTATTTTATGCTTTTTTCAGTGTATACCCTATTATATACCCTACTTATGTATATTAATATCTTGTATAATATTGCCGATTGGCGTTTGATTTTGAAAATAAATATTAGTCCTATTCGACTATCAATTCATTCGTATTATATGGCTGTACCGAACCAAGTATAAATTACAGAGATTATTTTGTAATTTCGTTTATTAGCTTTTTTATTACTGGGGCGTTTGAAATCGGAACATCAAAATAGCGAAACCGAAAAAGGAGTCCCAGACCCACGGTGACGGTGGGGTACATGTAGTTTTTGTGAGACGTTCAAGCGTGTATTATACATATACATCATTATTTCTCCCAATTTCGCGAAGTCAGTTTTTCGCAATAATCCTGTTTTACGACAACGGACACTATATTAAAGCGGCGACCGGCTTTCAAACTTTTCACCACCGACGAGAAAACTCGGTTTAACGATCTCATATACCGCGGATACACTCTATGTGTATACCAATATTATACATGATCTCAAGCTCAACATAATATAACACGTGTTACACACGTAAACGCAATATATTCGACGAGACCGGATCGCTAATGTTCGGTATAGCGGTATTGTGTCTTAACAGCATTATTATACTTTGGCCCACGACGCGACGATTTCGGAAAATATCACAACTCCATTTATTACGTAGTTATTTCGACACTTTGTCATAACGTGAATTTGTTTCTTGCGAAAAATACAGCTGCAAGACCTTTCAACAGGTAATGAAAACTGTTCGAGGGAAGATGGTTGACATTTCAGAGAACAACATAGTCGAAACAAAATTCATTTATTTAGATTTTAATTAATTTTTTATTTTCATTCATATTAATATTACCTGTGTAAATAACATAAAGCGAATGTTCAATGTATGCGCGTTTTACTTTTACATTTCTATAATAAAATTATTTTTATCTCATCCTATGTTATTTCCCTAAATCCATTGCGAATTTTCGCGGTGTATTTTTATGAGATATATTTTTAATTTTGTTAATAACGTTCTTACATCAAGACATTCATATTGGGAGTTGTACACGCTATACGTTCTATATAAAAAATATATTATGACCGATGTGATTTATAAAAGTTAAAGTTTATCGCTTTTAGACGAATCAAAACAAGCGCATTTTTACAACCAATTTTATGTGATGTGTACCGTGTACGTCCATATAATACCTACTATATACTTTTATGATAGTCATAGATTTGGGTCAAGTGTTTAGAGTCAATGTTCATTATTAAAAGCACGGATAAGTCAATCAGTTTTCAGTTTTCGTAACCGTACCACGGTCGTAATAATTATTTAACAAACTTTTTGTGTGCCGAATATTTTTAATTGAGCACGTGGAAAACAATTTTTACACCGCAACGATAATCTATCTATATACACATAGGAGACAGCCCCTATGGCCTATTCACTCATCAACGCCCAGACCAAACCGCTGGGTCTAGAAACTTGAAATTTTGAACAGAGGTTCCTTAAGCAATGTAGGGGCGCATTAAGAGAGGATTTTTCAAAATTCAACCTCTAAGGAGGTGAAAGGGGGGGTTTTTAAAAGTTTGTATAGGTTTTACATCGCTATATATGCATTTTTCACATCATCTTTGGACTTTGACCGCCGGCACCTATTGTGTATTGCCGATTACATGCGACCGGATAAATTATAATATACCTAAGAAATTGATAACTTGAATAAATAGTGCTATACAATTAACGCCCACACACACAATTAAATCGTGAATTCCATGTAAAATTAGCACTGTCAATACAATTAAAATTAAACACTAACACACGGCCTATGAAAATGCCTAAAAAGAAACTAATACAAGGGCAACGCCGTGTCAGGACAGCTATAGTATATTATAATCAGTCGTGCACATAAACTGTACGCGGACTATTGATTGCGGTATACATTATCGTCCCACCAACACCACCACCACCAGGCATATTGTGCTCGTGCCGTTCCCCTATTTTCGGTGTGTACACGCAACGCCGTGAACTTATACGTATCATACCTACGCACCGGGTGCCGTCGAACGGAAAAAAGCGACGCGAGATGATGGATATAATTATAGCGTGTATCGGAAGATCAAATCGATATCGTTATGCGAAGTCTCGTCCGAGTTACGCAGAATACGGTCACGGGCTTTCCTAACTTTGTATACCTAACGGTGTGTAACATCACGGCGTCCAGCATTCCTCTATCACCGCGAGTGCGTTCTACAACGAGACTTTGTACTGCAACAATAATATTGTGCATCCGTTACGTGTTACATACCCACGTATCGTATTTTTCCCCCCGGGGAAAGCATCCGCTATTCGACGGCGGCGGCGGCGCGTGCATTAAATATAGATGGGTTTCTAGCTAGCTCGTCGTAGATTATTACAATACTGCAGCAATATCGCAGTGTCATTGCGCTACGAGAGTGCAATAATAATAATAATTATTATTATTTCTGCTGCAAGTCCTCGCAGTCAGCACGTCGAATTATGATTAACTGCGTGCCCCACCACACGCGTCGCAATCGAAGGTATTATTACGTCGAGACGCGTTTCCACCGCATACATACAAAGTACGCACACACACGCGCGCGCGCGCACACGTTTGGTGGTATTATTATTTTATTTTTATTTTTCGGTTGTTCGTCTTTCTCCTTCTATCTTCCTTTTCATCGCTCTGTCTCTCTCCCTCTCCGTGTCTGTCTCTCTCCCTCTCTCTCTCTCTCGCCGCGTCTTTCTTTCCCACTCACTCACTCTCACTCCATCTCTCTTGCCCTCTCTCACACCGCCTCTTTCTTTCCCCCCCCCCTCTGTCACTGCGTCTCGCTCAGATCTTCACAGACGACCGTCGGACGAGAGACCTCTCTGCTCGCGGCTACTGTGCTGCGCGCACCGTTTTCTGCAGCGACCGGCACCGCGTTCCGACGGCACAGCGCACGCGGAGCTCTCTCTCGTTTTATCCCGCGCCGGGGTCGTCGACCTCCGAATATTTCCAGAAGGCAACGCACGCCGCCGCCGCGGCGGGACCTTCCCACCTCCGCCGCGCCGAATACGTTTTACAAAAGCGCGCGTGTGCTTGGAAATCTCCTTCGCGCGCGCGTCGTCGGTCGATCGGGCGTCGCCCGAAACTCTATAATATCGTCTTATGCTCGTCCGTGTACGCCTAACACGGGCACCGATTCGGGGGGGAGGAGCAAGTAAAAGTTCGCTCGTACTCAAATTCAACGGTAATATATCGATAGTAATTCTATAGGTATACGCTGTAATGTATGCGTGTACGGAACCATATATAACCACGTGATTACCGCGGTACACGATTATAGTGACCTGTACTGTGGTGGTAACGTTCTGTGAAGTGGATCCGGTCGAACCCATAAGTGCTACGGTCATCGAAAAAGGGAACGATTTCCGATCATCTCTTTTGAAATATCTTATTTTGTCGTTTTACAAATCGTCGTCGTCAACCTTGCGGCGTACTCGCTCGATTGATGTACATGGTAGTACAGTGCATCGTCGTCGATGCGTGTCGCTCCATATCGCTTTTTTCCGGCGGTAATCGCTCTATTTTTGATTTTAATTTCGATCGGATCGACGTACACTGCTTTTCGGTTATCGCGATCTCACTGCAGGGAGTCCTAAAGATTAAAATAATAAATAAATGAGGTCCAGTGAAAAAAGTCTTTGTCGAATCTTTATAGTTTTAAAATGGTGGTACAAAAATAAAAAACATTTATCTAGTTATTATTGTTAATTTATATTAAAAAATAACAGTATCAGGTAAACAATAATAATATTGCATTTCTTTTCATTTTTTTGGAATTGGGAACTCGTGGAGAACAGTTTATTCGCAAAGTGTCTTCAAACTGAGAAAACTCTGTTAATTTTGTCCGACACTTGTTTTTCAAAAAACTAATTTTTGAAAATTACACCTCACGAATGCATGTCGAACCGTATAACGTGGTCAAGTGAAATGTGTGTTGACGGTGTCCAGATATTTGCCTTCCACCAGTTGCCGACTGCTGCCTCATTGTAGCGGGTCACCGTACGATATGCACGCGTAAATAGTCATAAAATATAATGATATGCATTATTTTTTTAGCGAATATTAAAAAAACGATCGAGGTGATCGACAGAACGGCGACACAAAACGCGTACAGGGGAACATCACAACGAAAACGTAGTTTTCACAAATCGCACGACGTGACCGGCTGTCGGAAATCCCACATTCCGAACAGAGATTGGGGCAACTGTAAGACGCCGTAATACGTCTCGAAAAGCGTCTAGCTTACGCGCTCAGGGGGAAGAGGGGAGGGGCGCGCAGTTATCGCACGAACGGGCCGCGAAAGTTGAGGATTGAACGTCTGCCGGTTCGAGAGCGATCCCGCGCATTGTAAAATTGAATAGCTTTTGAATATGCCTTCAACAGTGGCGTGCGAGTCACAGCGGAGTGTGCGTAACCGTTTTCGTAACAATATATCGGTGCGCTGAACTGTGTATATTTTAAGCCATACCGCGCGGTTTATTGGGAAATAATAATAAAAAAAAAATACAAACCCTCGCGTATCTAAATGACGTTTTTCTCGGGACAAAAAAAGGTTTTCCATCGTACTCGGCCGGAGATCGCCTCGTATAATCGGAAATTCGGAACGCGCACGCGAAAACAGATGTTAAGTTTGCCGAACGTTATACGGTATAACTTATACCGTATATGAGATTATTGCCTGGTCTTGGAATCCCGTTCGCGACGGAGTATAAATTGTTTTGTTAGTTTATTGTACGGTACCGCGCCCAAAGTTCAAAAGCTATTGCTGCAGCAAGAACGTAGTAGAATATAATATTATGTAATATTACATAACAATATTTTATTGTATTGAACATTCATTGCTACTAATTCCGCACAACGTATGCAATATACGCAGCGCACTGTTCGACTCAACTATTTATTCATAAGCCATCGTTAATGCTATACTCTGCATGGTAAGTTTCGTCTTGCTTTTCATGCGATGTAGTCAAAATATCACTTTTGATAACTCTGTGAAATCTCAAATCCCTTTTTGACTAAATAGTTTGAACACTGGACGTAAATTAAACAAATTTTAGACGCATCTATTCATATTTTATCCACCCTTTATTTTGTGCGCATTTGCGCTGAAATGTTCGCTTCAAGTGCATATTTTATCGTGCGAGTACCTCCAGTTCTTCGGGTCGCACTCCCCTTCTGTTTTTTGTTGACATGGAACGCGGGTATACTTGAATATTTTAGTTATTGTAATCAAAACGGTAACGTGGCCGCTAAAACAATATTATATAGGTTTAAGCGAGTTCCTACATAAACTCGTGGAAGTATAATTTAAATAATTTTATGTAGGAGAAAAATATTATGGAAACACTTTAATACATTAACTTCACTGCGTTCGACGGAGTTTGTTGATTGACGTTTATGATAATTATTAAAGTCAGCAAATCTGAGCATCGGCATTGTTATATTTTACCACAGTTGGACCACCTACACAATATTATACGAACGCAGCAGTATATGGGTATGAGGTCATAATTAAACAGTAACTTACGCGAGAAATTAAAAATCGTGTCGCTTAGTATGAATATTATATTGTACATTCGGGTCTAACTATAAACATGCGTCGTAATATACTGTATGTAGCTCGTACAGTTTCGAAAAACAATAGGCTTAGGCGCTATGATGATTCTTCTCGATATGGTCAAAGGTCAGCCAGGCATTTTTACCTTCCTGTCGTTGGCAGGATTATGCCCGGGATATCATAGCGTGTAATTGAGGCCATATGTTGCCCTTATCAGCGAATTTTAAAGTTAAACATATTTTGTAACGAAGAAGAAAACAAAGAACTTATACTCTTGTCGGGCTCATAAGTTATAAATAATAGAATAAAAATAAATTCGCGACGCGATGAAGCATTTAAAAGCTATTATTGTCTAATAAACGTTATTCCGTCAATCAACGCAGCTATAGGGAACAATCTGTTTTACAGTCATTTTTTTGTTTAATATAACGATATTTGAACAAAAGCGGCAAGAATATATCATGTTTTTTAATTTTTTTTTTTCTTCGAGTCGACAATAATATACGATCAGTACATGATGTTGAGTGTTGACGGTATTTGCACGAGTATAATACGGCCCTGCGTGTAACATAATATGTTACTGAGAACTTCAGCCACTACACGTACATAATATTAAGCGCATCGTGTTATCGTCGGAGCCAACACTAGTGGTGTTACGACACGCGTACTTGTAGTAAGACAATTATGCACTTAGCCGTCGTTTGGTTTATTGTTATTATCGTTATTATTATTTTATTACAGCGACGTCCGATCGTCGTTTGTTCCGACGTATAGTACTCAGTATGTATAGTGACGCGACATCACAATAAAAATGTATAATTTACGCGGGAACAGAAAAAAAAAATGAACGGTCGCAGCATCCCGACACATTATCATTCTCGTAGTACACACACACATATAAATATATTGTAATGTAATGTCGATAGTCAGTTCGGGGGCGAACGACGGGGTCGGGCGAATGAATGAATTCAGGGCGTATGTTTTAATAAAAATGTACAGTATACGAATATATCAATATTAAAAAAATGTACGTCGACGAGGAATTTGGTTATATAGTATATTACCGCGGTGCGGTGCGTGTATAATATACACATCGTGTTCTACGCACGCGCGTACAATATTTAATAACGATAATTATTATGACGTTTGCCCCCGCTGGTTTCGTCAACCGTTCGTTGTCACAGCGGACCGCACGATGTATTTACAACGATTCGATATTCACATGATATTGCCCATACGCTGTAAGACCAATGGGCCGAAAAAAATAAGACCGAAACCGTTAGGGAGAGAGGGCGAATGGTATTTCGGTCGTCAGATAACGCGAGGGCAGGGTGGCGATGGCGGAAGTGGGCACGATTTCCGAGCTGGGCGATATCGACATTTCTAATAGTTTTCACCAGAGCGCACGCGTTCGATATTCGCGGAATATAATACATAATTGTATAATAATACTCGCGTATTTTGAACATTTTTTATTTCATTTCGTACGGAGGGACGGACGAAAACGAACATTCGTAATGAACCTCGAATACGTAGTGTAGGTACGTAATTACATGCACTATGTTATAATTTACAGCACGCATTGTTACGATAAGACATAATACTATTGTTATCTACCTTTTGTTCAACAGTTTATTAGTTTGAAACAGCCGAATCGAATAAATCATCATTCATCACGCGCAATGTAATACAATAATTTATAACGTTATTTTAATCTAATTCTGTCCGTGATTTTGAGCGCGAGAACGGTACTCATTCCTTATTCTGTACAGGTACCTCATTGTTATACGACTTGCAGTTATAATTCACACTAGGATCTGTTACTCACGTAGTAGGTAGACAAAATAAACGTAGCGACTGAGAGTTAAGTTATTATAGGTAATCGTAGGTAGCTGATAAAAACAGTAACGTATAAGTATTAAAGGTACTGTTTTGATGGTAAAAAATCATTTCGTAGCTACTCTATGTTCTCAATAATTAATTCACTATTTTTCCATGTTTTTTACTTCCCAAGACAAAGAGTTCTATAACTACTTCATGAATTTATATTAAATAAAAAAATAACTTCTTCATTCAGAATATTAGATTTCATGGTATATAGTTTTTTTTATTACATTATTTTGAGAACTGTTTAAGATTATGATATTATATTCACTATATCAATTCTATTAATCAGACATTAATCGACGTCGGCGTTTAGGCTAGAATTTAAAACCACGATCGAAAAATGAAACAAAGAACTTTTTCTTCAAACGTATTCAAACTGTACAGTTAGTAATCATTATATTTATACCTGGGAAGGTAAATAAACCTGCAGATGAACGATAAATCGTATACTATAGCGATTTATAGTGGAGCCTCGATAAGTCGAACATGGATGAGCTGGAAACCTTGACATTTCGAAACGAATTCCGTTCCCGTACGAAAATATCGATTATGTGAATAAAAAACTCTAGATAACTCGAAAATTCCGTGTTCCACTTATATACCATAGATCGGATGATGACGGTTACTAATTATTGTCGATTTTTACGATTATTTATTTAACGTCATCGAATCCGCTTGCGCGTGCCGATAATTAGACCTGATCGCTTGAATCGTGCAACGCATTTTTTCGTTTTATCGAGTCGACTATGGTGAATGCGGCAATCGCATTTCCCTCGGATTTCGACTTATCGAGGCTTAGCACTGCACATTGAAAAGTGTTGACGAAAAAAGGTTTTCGTCGGTTTTTTTCACGAAAACCGTCCGGGGCGACGGAAAAAGCGCGTGTCGTGCAGGTGAAATACAAAACGGACGAGACGAAACGACGTTAAGTACAATAAATGTACAAAAACCTCCCCGAATTATGCCCGAAATCGATAACGACAACGCCGCCGCCGCCGGAGAGAACGTTATATTTCACCTGTGTGTACGCGCGCCGTCGCGTGTACCGCGTGCGGGCGCGTGGCGGCGCGTGCGGCGGCGGCCGAGGTCAACGAACCCACGGGAGAAATGCGCGCGTGTACCACCGCGGCGGCGGCGGCGGCCACCACGACCGTGGTTCGTAGCCCGATTCCCGAGGACGGCCGAACGCGCGCCTCGGGTTCGTCGACCCCGGGCGACGCAACAAAAGCCGCTTTGTGTCGTGCGCGCGCTCGCTCGCTCTCGTCGGCTCGGCTCGCTCCCGGCCGGCGCACTCGTCGTTCCGCAGCGGCCCGGCGCGAACTCTTCCCCTCCCCGTACGCGCGCGGCACATCGCTACCGCTCCTCTATCGCTCTTTCACCGCCGCCCCCTCCTCCTCATCCGCCACTCCCACCATCGACGTTACTCGCGAGCAGTAAATGATAATAATTGTTTCTTTCTCCGGCGGTGTCGCTGCGCCGCGCTGCCACGGGTTACGCGTCGTCACGTGCGTGAGCGTGCGTGTGACCGCCGCGTACCGAATATTATAGAGAGTCCTTTACTCCTTTGTGCCGGCGACGCGTACGCGCGTAGTCTGTCTGCCGCGCATGATGACGTATACTTAATAGCGCATTACTTTTGCAAACGTTACGTAATAACAGCGGTGCCGGGGGGGGGGAGGATAACGGGAGCGTTTGCGTCCGTCAGAAAAGCGGCCCAAAGGTTGTGACGTTGCAGTTTGTAGTTCGCGGTGAAAAGTCATGCGTATTTTCATAACTTTCACGAATATGTTACTAGACAATAACTGCTGCCACGAAAAAAAAAAATAATTGGTAAAACGTAGAATATAAGATAGACATATGTCACATTAAGGTCACATGCGAAAGTAATACGTACACATGATTGTGCGTGTGCAGTGTCTTGCATATTCTTATCTGTCGACCGAAAAGGCGTGGACGCATTGTCGATAGGAGCTAGAAAGCATATTTCATTTCATTCCGTATTATAACTATAAGTACTTACATTATATTTATAACAATACCAATAACACTTTAGTTTTAGATTTTTGAACGAAACGCCTTTCGTTAAACCAATTATTAGCCATTCTAATGATGAAATAATCTTTACTTTTTCTTTTTTTTCATGTCCTAATTATTTTAATATTTCAAAAGTTAGTTTTCATTGACTTTTCATAATCATTGTGGTAATTTTAAAATGTTTTTATTGTGATATCTCGTTTGCGAAAAACTATATACGAGTAAATCGTCAAAATAAAGAACGAGATGATGGAATTGATCGAAACGATGACTTTTTTAATTTCCGAAATTTTAAAACAAGTTTCTGATGATTTTTCATGAAACTCATAAAATTATGAATAATCTTTTAACTTTGCCATACAGTGAACGCATTTTCTTCTCCGCGTACACTAATACAAACCTATCTACGCCTAACAATGGGAAATTGTCGACTGGGTGACTTACGTGTTATTACAGCAGTTGAAAGCGACTTTGCCGTAAAAACAGATTTAGATGAAGCAATGGATGTATTTTTAAAAATAAAAAAAAAGGATATTCACTTATAGCTTGAATTTATTTAGGAGAAGTTCATAGTTGACTAGGATATTTTAAGTTTTGAGCGTGCAAATGTGTAATTTTGGTATGTAAACATTATTTCGTGAAATATGTAGGTTGTATTTGTACTTAAAATATAACTTAAAACGTGCCAACAAAGCGAGTAGTTTTTCAAGTTATATAATATGACGGCCAAGACCTATGCCTCCTCCCCTACCCCGTCTACTAGTATTCCAAAAATGTCAACCCCGATAAAACGAACTACTACAAATTTCTTCGGATTTACGTTTGAATAATAATATTATTAATATGTACGTATTTGTTTTGAAATTATCTGTCCACTTGCCATTTGAATATTATATTCGTTCGTCGAGCTGTGGACTACAAGGCCTTATCGCGCTCGCCAAGTGGTGGGCGAAGAGTATAAATAACACCCGGAAAATAAGCTATTGAATTGATGGCGAACAATGAGCAGAATTATTGAATTTTTTGGGTTTGCTTTTATTACAGACCGTCATAAAGTATATAGCAACTATACGAGTAAATGAGTTTAGTTTAGTAAAAATGTGATTATAATATCTGTTATAATTATAGTTCTGGCGATGAAAGTATTCGAAATTTTTCTTATATTTTTTATTATAAATTGCTCGTCGCGCACTATGTATAGATGTTACTATAATTTCAGTGAGCCCATGTAGTACGTTTTTTCACGCTTCAATGCGTCATCGTACGTTTTTCGCTTAAAACGAAAACGTCTTCGGTTCGACGACCGCAAACACGCGTAATCGTGTGTCGCCAAAAAATACTATAACAATACGTACCGTATAATATATACCGTAAATCGCCCCCTCGTGCGTGCCGGTTGAGAATAATTCCGGTTTTGATTCGTCCCTTTTATTATGCCCGAGCCCCGCGAGCTTAACGCATTCAATATTAAAAATACTAGCCGTTTTCGCAGGAGGCCCGACCTCGGGGACGGACTTATAAATATTATAATGCGCACCGGCGAGGCCCGAAACCCAGCATTTATAATACCGACTTTCGTCTACATTATACTCGTATAATATCAGCGGTTGGACACAACGCAAAATGTGCTGTTCCTACGCAGCAGGCGCTAAATGTACTCGTCGCTTTGGGTCCTGTGCGCAGGATGACTTGTCGAAACCGATGTCGGGATGTGGGCAATTTTTTGGAAACGATGCGACAACATTATCATTAGAGTTGCAGCTCTGTGAAATTCAATTAAAAGCACTATAAAACGCAATAAAGCAATGAAATACTAAAAAAAAAAAAACACCAAAAACCCTTTAAAAAGTTATCAAATTGCGCCTGCTCAACGAGCAACGACGGTTGTCCTTTGAAAGTGCTGTTCGGTGCCCAGAGCGGTGTTGTTTCCGTTTTTTCCAGTTGGATGTAAGACTCGTTTTTCACCGGACCGGAGGGAAAACCGAAGTTTGCCAGCTGTACATTTTTACACACGTCCGATAGCCGGTCGATCGATCACATCTCCAACGGTTTCACTGACGAACTGCTTTTAAAGTGATATTTTTGTCGAAAATGCTCATCGTGTCCTGCCAATGATTGTCGCCACTGATATTCACGGCCAATATTTTGCGATGCACGGGGTGCGTGGGTGTTTAGCGTACTTTTCCGCTTTTCCCCATCATCTCTTGCCGCTGCTATAGGTTGCACTGCACGTATTTTTACACTCCGTCGCGACGGAAAATACCCTCATGTAACGTTCGATTTATTTATGATAATTTTAATATCAACTATATGCAGGCACGTATCCAGGGTACTAGACCCCCCCCCCCCGACATTTGTCCGTGGCCGACCATAATATTCGTAATACACTTTACAAATTTACAGTTAAAATCCAAATAAAACATTGCAGTTTGCTTGGAAGGTAATTGAAAATAAAAGGGTTCTCATGCGTCTTTAACGCGTACGAGAAATGTATCACAAATGATTTATTGTTTTAAAAGGTTCTGCTTTAATGCGAAATCCCGTCTACCTACCAGCAGTCCGCAACTATATAGTGTATTTATGTATGTTTCGGTTTTCCGGTACATTATTCGTATCCGCCGCACAACAGCATTTGTGTAAACACGATTATTGCGGTTCGGCAGGCGTATACGTTTGCCGAGCAGAAAAAAAAGTTGCTACACGGCGAACCGAAACAACAATTCATTGTAATAATAATAAATAATAATAATTACTTCAAATGAGTAATTACACTCGCGTTCTCTATATGTACGTGCTCAGGCGTGTATAAAATAACTCGGGATGCTCGCATTTCTGAACCAGGTAAATAGTTAAGTCCTCTCCAGCCCCACATTACACACTTATGCGCGTACATACGCGAATAAAGACATTACACAACTCTCCTAACCTTCAAATTTATGATGACGTATGTAATGCACCGAACAAAAGACTGAAATCTAGACGTCCTGTATGGATGTTAAAAAATAGTATGAATACAGAAGAAGACTTATGGAATACACATTGGCAGGTTGAAATGGTACCGAATCACCATCTTATAAGTGATCCAATCCAATTAGTTCCAGGCTTCGAATACCCGCATACAGCATGGACTGCCCTTAACCACATAAGAACCGGAAAGGGTAGGTGCAATTATTTAACGGGGAATGGTGGACTGACCTCTCTCTGCAACTGTGGTCAGGTCCAAACTTTTAGGCATATCGTTGAGGAATATCCGGAAAAATGTTTAGTGAAGGAACACCAGGGCTACACAAAGGTGATCAGAAAGTCCTAGATTGGCCACGTAATCTTGCCATCCGTTTAGAGCACTTAGCACATACTTATGATCGTCATTACTAAAATTGTAGTTGATTTATTTACCTTTGTATTTATATTAATTTATATGTGATTATTACTATTACTTTCTTTATGTTATTATTTTTATTTTTGTTTCTGTTTGTTACATTTTATTTATACTTTGTACACCGATACCATGCCATATGCAATTAAAAATACACGAATCACCATTTGGAGAAATATGGTATTTGCTAAACAATTATAATATATATATATATAAATATCGTTTCATCGATCGATGTGTGCACTTTGTGAGATAGATAGATTGAGAGAGAGAGAAGAGGGGGGGGTAATAGTGTAATAACTTAATATTAATAATTATAAATTTTACTTTCGTAATTATTATTAATACAGCGCGGGTTTTCGCAAGACCGCAAAACAATATTTGTGCGCAGACTTATAAATTATAATAATAAGGAATAAGACGTTTTTTACAATTACACAATTATTTCTGAAGAAGACACGTCATACACTCACGCCGTCTGTGTATTATATTACTATCATGTAGTTCTACTCTGACGACAAGAAGTCGTCCGCATTCATTTGATCGATTCGACCGGTCAAACGATTATAACAATACAAATTATTATCATAACGATTATCATGCAGTTTGAAATAAACATCGCTGCCGAGTATATATACGAATCGATTATATTCTATACTTTTCTACCGCCATCAATTATTATTTTACGATTATAATACTGAACAGTAAGATGATTGTTTTTTAGGCAGTGGCCGAAAGCGAACCCGCGTACAAATATGAGTAACTATGAGTACTAACTTGTCTACACGTTGATCGCCAACGAACCAAATTCTCTCGTACGCAAAATCGTCGGACATCAAGTCTCGTAACGTACAGGACAAACATGCGGCACAGAAGTGTATGCGGGAAACGGCATCATTGCCCGAAGAAGGAATAGAAGGATAAGTTTCAGACGAAAAAAAAAAACACGAACTATTGTCTATTAGTCTTTTTGATATTATATAACACTCCATAATTGTCTCGAAAATGTGTACGGACAAAAAAGGTGAAATTATACGCCTCACTTGTCGCGTCGAACGACTATAAATAATGCAGTGGTGAAAAAAAAATCCGATATCCGGTCTCATGTCTTGCTGCACTTGAACGCGAATGATAGAAATCTACGAGCAAGTCCGCGAGCAAAACTATTATTAGTCTCGCATCTGTAATGTGCAGAACATGTTCGTGGGTAGGTATTATATTGTATACACCGAGTCGCCGTCAATTTTTTTTTCGTGTTAATCGAAATACGGATTTTTTTTTCCTCAAACATTATACATACACATAATATGTACCTATTATTGCAAGCAAACGAGGAAACTATGTACTTTTCACTCGTTCGAACTTTTCACTCGACGAGTGTGCGACATCCGGCTTGACGTTTCGGACAACATTTTAGCGTATTGCGATAAGACATATACATCCATGTCAAAACTACGTTACAGCAAATATTTATAAATTGAAGGCGATAGCTTTGTTATTCCGTTTGTTTTCGGCTGATATAGCGTGCGTATAACGCTTCAGAGCCATATGTTTTTGATTATTACCTCGACTAACGAAAAAAAAACTACACGTAATTCCTAGTCACAAAATATGTGTGTAATCATTTCTTCTCCGCGCATACGTTAACAACACGATATGATTTGTACACACACACACACGTATAGAAAATCGATATGTTTGCAAAAAACACGAAGCGTTAAACGCCACACGTGTAGGTTGACCATATTCGTACCGTATTTCAAATTTGGGTCTCGGTGTCCCGACAAACGTCATACTGTCATTTTGTCTCGTTTTTTAAACTTATGTCGGCCCTATGACTTAGTATTCAGTAAAACCTTTACTTTATAATGGTCTTTTTGTTTTCACACGATAAATATGTACTTTTTTTAAAATTTGGTCACCCTACACATGCGGAGGAATTCGTCGACCTGCGCAAGGGCGAGGAGGGACGTATTATGTACGTGGGCGCAACGAAACTCACGATATTCTGATAAATATGAAGTTTTTTTTATTTTTTTTCCTTTCATTTTCATGACTAAATCAAGTTTCCTATAGTGTATATTGAACCGTGCAGTAGTTAGTTTTATCGATAATTTGTTGATTAACAAGCGACATGGATATCATCGTAATAATTAGTATGCCGACCAGTTTTTATCTCTCCAACGTGTCATTGCAGCGTGTCGCCGAAATGACATTGTAATAATAAATATCATAAGGATAATATAATATACCGATATAATAATAACGAACGGTTTCATACCGAGTCAATGACATAATCATTTTTTTTTCGCGACTAGTTTCACTCGGGATAAATACGCTTCTGGTTAATAATATTCATCGTATCTAATATTGTATAATATTACGTGTGTTCATATACTTTATGCCGGCGTGCATATAATGTCCTGCTTACCACCGCACGTTCGACGTAATCGTTTTACCGTTGTTTCACTGTCATTATAAACTATTATCTATTAGATATCCGTTTCAAAAATGCAAAAAAATAAAAAAATAATTTTTCCTCGGTATTATTATGAAATACATTTTACGGAAAGCGGTTATTGCGATGGAAAAAAAAAAACGAGAATATGTACACATTAACTACAAACGTTTCGTACGATTAATAACTATCATTATAACACCGTAATCGACAGTCGAACGGCGACTGGTACCTATATGTTGTAATTATTGTTTTTTTTTTTTTTGTGATAAAATTGCAATAATTTATTATAACCTTTGCGTGCGCTATCGTATGCACTGTAAACTGGACACCGATCGCGTTGACGTCAGTTAAACAGATAAACAGTTAATTGCTATTGTTGCTAGACCTAACAGTTTGTACAACACAGCGCTGTTGTAGTTGCGGTCCCGCGGACTTTGCACGTACATTTTATACAACCACGTCGTCGTGCGCAGGCGAACGGTACCGAACGGTATTTAGACGCAAAATGAAATATCAATTGCTGTACAGACGTTGCATTTCATTCTTTTTACAAACGTTATTTTCATTTGGAGTCGTTATCGTCGTGCACTGAAAATGTCGCATATATATATTTGTTGTATCTATTGATTGTTAAATGCAATAACTGTAATGGCATTTTTAGTGTATACGATGAAAAATGCTGTTAAATCGAAGTATCGTTTAAGAGTAGAGCCATTATATTATCTCGGGCGAATTCCAATATACGACGTTAAGAGGAACTGGTGAGAGGAGACGGTTAAAATGAGTAATACGAGTATTTTTTTCGATCAATATCTGAAAATGTTAACCTTTGAAATAAAAACTGTAATTCTTATCTCTAGATTATGCGAAACAACGTAATTGCAAATAAGTTATATTTCAATATTTCGTATTTTTCAACTTGTCAAGAGCTAACGAAAAAGTAATGCATGAGTAAGATTTGACTTGTACAACTTTATATTCAACTAGCTGTAGCCCATAGCTACTTGTTCAGCTTTACCACGTCTCTACTTCTTTTGCAAGGGGTTAGGACTTTGAACAGTTTAAGTTATGAGAGAGGGCGAATTTAGTAGGTATACTATTTGACATTTTGACTGCTATGTGTATATTTATTTTTTTGTTTCTGGACTTGTTAAATAATCTGTTCTTCGATCAAACCGATGGTCATATGTATTTGTTTACCCAACGACTGTAATAATTTGATTAGGTATATAATATATAGTGCTCATTTTTTTCACCATCATTGGTTGTGGGCATCGCGCACCGGATCAGTCGAGCCCTTGCAGTCTAAAAACGGAACATTTTTTCGGTCCCGCAGGCGAGTATTTGCCTCGAACCGTTTTCCACTGAACAAATCGTAATACGCGTGATGAAAAACATATACTTGTCGGGTGGAATACCTACGGTGTGTACAATTGTAATTTTTCTTCGAGACGTGATATCGTGTTGAACACGTCATATTGCGTATAATGTGCGTTGTGCCATTGCACGTGGAGGTGGAAATTGTTATAATATTCTGTTATATATTCTGTTATAATGTTCGGCTGCGAATAGTACATGGTACGTACGTATATTATCGGTCACGTGTACCCCCGTCACTCCGGGACGATAGAGGAATAATATCGACGAGGTATTTTCCTCTCCGTACGCGCGCTCGACGTGAGACCGTTTGCCCGCTTGTCAACGCGTCACGTGTACAGGTGCACCCGGACGTGTGTTTGCGCAGGGCCATCCTCCGAGGAACATTGCAGTGTTACGTTTTCGCCCCGCACGCGGCAAAACGCACCGAAACGGAAACGGTTTCCCTCCCTTCATCCCTCATACCCCCGGTAAATCGCGGCCGGGGTGCGATCGATAAAAACACGCGACCGAGAAACGCTCAATTGTTGCCCGAAACTCGTCGGGTATACCGCGCGATACCGCGCGCCGTCGTCGGGCCCTTGCGAAAAATAGATCAATACCACAATCATGGTACTACACGGTGCAGGATTCCGCTCGATGTGAGTACATCGGGGACCAGGTCCGTTTGCTCGCGTCAACGCTGCTGTTGCCGTTTTAAAATCGAAACGAGTAATAATAAACGAACGAGTTTTGAATTTTTTTTAAAAAAATAAAGCGTACTCCGTGTTGAATGCGCGTACCGTGACATTTTAAAAATACTACCACCAATCATGTTCGTATAAAACAATACGGTACATTTTTCACCACGGACTCGTGTTCAAAATTGATATCGTGTATTCCGCCTATTTAACCGACCGTCGGTGACGATAAACTGCTCGTCGCCCGTTTTCCGCGCGCTAACCCTTCGGCTTTGGCTTTCCACGTGCGGAAATGTGAACTCCAACGGTTCGTCAATCGTTATCAATGGAAACCGTTCGCCCGAGACCTCGTCGATTCCACGGGATCATCGTTTTCCCTTCATCGTCTTTCACCACCGCATATATTATTCGATTCGAATACTGATAGTTTCAAGTTCAATGTTTGTTCTTTTATCGAAAAGTTTTGCTATCGCTGGCACGTCGAAGGGGCGTTTTAACTTTGTTAAAAATCGCGATTTTTTTTCACTCCCGGAAATATCTTTTTCAAGAATATATTTTAATCTATTTATCGTTGTTAAGGTACGCATTAGACTGCCTATATTAGCTCGGTGGCCACACTTGGCGGGATCCACTGCTGTGTTAGGGACGGTCGAAACAAAATACGAAGAAGTATTATGCTGTTGGGTTGAGAACACTAACGAAAGAGCGGACTCGGAAAACTTATCGAACGCTTTCTGCATAACATTTTGCTGTCGGACACGAGTTTCACAAGTTTTTGGTTATCGCCAAAATCCGTGTCTCGGTTCGTGCGCGGCAAAATGTTTTGTGTATTCAATACGATATAGATAGACATGTGCGAGAACAACAGAATCTTAGTATAGAACCAAAAATATTATTGTTCGGAAAGTCTCCGAGCCGCGGAAGTCGACCGCGGCACCGTTGATAATACACGTGGAAATCGACGAGAAACCCGAGTAAACATCCGGCAGTCGTGACACGCTAGTATTATTATTTTAGTTTATTATATTGTAATAAAACGTTGATGGATTCGGCCTAGAGATGAAACTTTTCGACATGCCAAACGGATCGCGGACGAAAAAATAACGTCATCACCGAGACTTGGCGCTCAAAAGTATAATTTCGTAATGGTAATCCGACGGGTTCGATGCGCGCCACAACCCTAAGCACGATTTTCCGGTTTTTTTCTACGCGTCTGTATCGTCGCCGCACTTTGTGTCACCGCTATTATTTACTTTGTACCATTGTTCCTACTCGTGTGTACATCGACGTTCACCGCGCGGTTAGGAACTCGAGTGAAAACCGCAATTGGTCTCATTCGTACGTACTTTTTGTGTCCGTTCGTGTGGAAATAAAACAATATATTTTATCAGTCGTATTATATTTTTGCAATCGCAATCGCGCGAACGCCTTGGACCGTTGTCGCCGCGAACGCCGCTTACTAAATACATTCACGAGCAACGGTGGTTGCATCTCAGCCGAGACCGTGACGTGTGGACATGATATGAACGCGTTCCAGGACTCGCGCGTGATAATAACGACGCCGCCGCGCTGCGCTACAACAGTAAAATGTACGCATATTGTGTGCACGTTATCTCGTCCGTATACACTTATCAAATCGCCTGTGCACAAACAGTTTTATAATACCCGTCAACATTAACATAATAATGGTAGTGGTTATAGCGGTAATACACGAATCGACGCGGAATGAATTTATCGCGCGTTTCCCCTCCTTGCGACGGTTCGATGACATCGTCTCTGGGCTTCGGGCCTAACAACGAAACTCGTACACAACTTCATAGTGGTTTTCTGCACAACGCCGTAATGGAATGGTGATAATAATAGTTATCGTTTTTTTTTTTTTATTATTTTAACCGTCACGCACGTCAGAGTTGAAATCGCACGCGTTCAGGACGCTGTTCGGTCAAACGCCTTTGTCGGGTATTCCTTTGTCGGGAAACGTCCGTCGTTGCTTTTCGAACGCGGAAGCCGTCTGAATCGGAATAAAAAAAAATAAACAAAAGGTAGGAGTATGAAAATCGACAGACGCACGGGAACAGTAAATTGTATTGGATAATAATTATTATTTACAGTGGCGAACTTTTTTTTTTTCTTTAAGTTTCCCTGACTAATCTAAACTTACCGAGTTAAAATACAGAATTTTAACATTTGGAAAAATAGACAGCAATAATAATAATAATAATAGTATTATGCATTAATACAAGACGATTATGTGACCATTTTTACAGTTTTTCAGTACAACAGTGGTTACAATTATTATTGCGCTATATCAATTTATACAAATATTTTATTTAAAAGGTTTTTTTTTTGATAAATTAAATGCATCGTGGGGACGGCCGCGTTGAAGTCTGCGACGACGATGTCAACCCAAAATGCTGAGCACCGCTCGATCTAGTTAAGTGTCCATAGAAGTTTGTTGATAGGTCCCTAATGCGGTTGATGATTTTTGGAATTTTGAAGTCTGCGTGTAGAGCTTCTCGTTTCTGATGAGCGCGCGGCCGGAAATGTTGAAATAGGCAAGCGATGTTATAATATTATTACAATATAACGCTATCGTACACTCTAGCGTTGACCTCTAGCCGCGTGTTGCGCAACACACGCAAATCTTATCGGCTCGTGAGTTCCGCGAATCCGGTGCAAAAGTTCGGACGGCGAACGTTACGAAAGCCCACACGCCGGTAACTGTTACGCGGTCCCCTCTCGACGGTCGGTAATATTATTACAACGGTTTTAGTATATTTTATCGTAACGCAATATTATACTTTCGGAAAAACCGCATGAACCTCGGCTCGACGGTTTCTTTTAACGTTTTCTGTATTTTTTTGTTTTTAATTCGTCTCCTTTTTTTCGAATCTTTCCAACAGCTGTTCCTTGGAGTTTTGATCAAGTAGTACTCAACGGTACGATTGTAATATTATACGAACGTATAACTGTTATATATTTGTACATTATACATACAAGTTAGGCGTTGAGTTCAAACGCGTAAGGTTGGTTCATCTGGTTTTCGATCTTATATTCCTAAATAGCGTCGTTACATTGTTACATCACGCCGTATACAACCCATTTAGTTGGCTAACCCATGTGGAGTATCGTTTCACAACCGGTATCACGTTTCTTAAATGTTTACAAGAAATAAGCATTTAACACCTACTGCATCGTCACTCCTACGCAGCGAAAAACCAACGACGGATTAACGTATAAAAGCGGTTTCTATTATGGAAATAAAAATAAAATGAAAACACCACAAAATACCGTCGAATGGGAAAATATAGTTGACAAAAAGTTGTACCTACCTAACTACATTGTGGATGGTCTCCAGTACAGCATTTTAAATCGAAACACGTTAAACCGATTTGAAACTAGACAGCAGTCACGTGTAACGTTGAATCAAATCTCATAAAATGTCAATGTTACCGACAAAAGATGATTTCATTTAGGGTTACATCGAGTGGAAAGAGAAAACAAAAAGGTTTATTCCGTAATCCCATTTTCGTTTCTGACTAAAAGCGCATGATAACGTAAAGAACGTTGTACGCGCACAGAGTGCCCCTGATATTATAACGGGGTGCCTCTGAAGCTAGGGGAATATTTTTTGTGAGTAGTTTAAATAAACAAATAGATAATATATGGGAACTATAAGATATGCCAGTAGACTGTATAATTAATGTAATATCGATGTTGATAAAATTGTTGATAACGATAATGGTAAGTATATAATCGAAAAGCAATATGATAAATGCTTGTTTGGCTCACTTAAAACAAGCGTATAAATACAAAATTGTCTACTTGGAATAATAATAACCAATAGGTTCAAATGATTATTAAGTAATAAATTAAACTCTACCTGTTTGGCACAACAATCTGTGTTAATATATGAAACAATTACATAAATGGTCGACCGCACATACTCACATGACAAATGTGACAAACGAGTGGTGCCGAGGTCCGTGATTTGGTCGATATCAAAGAGTAACCGAAAGTCACCACAATGAAACTATAAGACACCCGGACTTAAGACACTTTGTGACACCGACTTTGAATGTATACTAAGTAACTAGTACTAGTTACTAGTAACGAACATTTACGCACTAATGTCGTCATTTTCTTGAAGAGATCTTCGAAAAAATAAATATTTTCTCAGTCAACCCTAAATAATGTCCCTGTCATATTGGAATGCATTTTATAGACATTTCCGCGGAAACGGAAAAAATGTCGAATAATCAAAGTCGGTTCTCTAGACTGGATCCTATTGTGGACTGTATTTTCATACTACCATTTTAAAAATATAAAGATTTGACAAAGATTTTTTTCACTGGACCTCATTCATTAATTATTTTAATCTTTAGGACTCCTATAGAAATCACTCGCCGACCCCTGATGTAAACCATTAGTTGCGTCAATATAAATGGAAACTAAAAGACCATTCTTAATCGATGCTGTTCAAACCGATTCCGGGGCATTAAAGGAAATACCGAATTCTGCGAGGAACTTTCCGCCGTGTTCGACGTCCGTCACGTAACACGATGCCGAAGCTTTTGACGGTGCAGCCGTTTTACCATCGGGAAATGTTTACGTTAAACAAAAGAAAACCATCGTCGTACGATACCGCCGTCGTACCTACGCCCAGGTACGGTCTGCAAAACCTCTTGAAAACTGCAATCGTTTTCCGGCGAATCCGCATTTTTCTCTTGTTTTGCTCTTTCCGTTTTCAAGGTTTATCCGTCGTCGGAACTATTCGGAACTGCGTCCGCGGTGGGCGACGCGTACGTGTTTGTTTCCTTATTTATTCGAGTTTCGAAAAGTTCGCGACCGCGTGCTCGTGAGACCAAATCTGTTCACGTCAAAGTTGTCGAACGCGGTGTGCAGTATTGGTACGGTCTTTTTTTTTTTTTCTTGTGCGCGCGTGACCCCGATAAACTTCACTTTGGGTGTGCGCAAGCGAAAAACCGCAATATGTCGCTGATAAAAAATGTGCGGCCGTCGATCGCACCCCGGCATCGTCTGGTATCCCACCGCTTCCTACGTATAATATCGTATTACGCGAAAACGTTTATTCCGAATATCGCGTCCCGCGAGAGGGTGTATCGTAAGTCCCCAAGAGGTGGCAGGGTGTTAACAGTTTGACCAATGCGATTTCACCCCCGTTTCGATTTGGCCGTGTTTGAATTTTCTTTAAAAACTCGCGATAAGTTGGCGTATACAAAGAGCAGCTGGCGATCGGTATTGGACCGTGCACGCAGACAACTAGAGTTACTCGTGTAAAACTATCTATAATGTACATGCTAAATTCAAATACCACTCGCTCACTACATCTGAAATACGACAAATACAACTGCAATAAAACAAACAAAACTTGCAAGGGAAAACACAAGATTTGTATTTACCCATGATTTCACCGGATAATTATATTTAAGACATAGTTCTGTAATATATGGTGACTAGTCGCTGCAGTGTTAAGTACGTAAGTTTAGGCACGTCGGAATTCGGTACGATGTACAACATACATTTTTTATGTGGAGTTCTATTTACATTTCAGTAATTTCTAATTGCACCGACTCTGGACGTGACGGCGATTTTGTTTTCCTCCAAAAACACTCGTATGCTTTGATCATTTGTATTTACTTCCGGACTAGCTTCTAATTGAAAGCACAACTTCAAACTCAGTCAATAAATCAGACGATATCATAAATGTCATATCAATTTAACTGTTCTTTCAAATGATAAAGACATGGTTTTTTTCATAATTACGTTGCAAGTTCAGATTATGGAAACAAATCTAGCGAACTTTATACTTTTATTTTATGTATTATAATATTACGAAAATGCATGTATTTATTGCTAAAGAATCGTAAATGTCTTAAGTTTTATAATAACTCATTTACCCAAACACAAACTTTGCTTATAGGGGTAAATGCATTTTAATGTACCTATTACGAATCTAAACTGTTTGAAAATGGTATGCATTATTTTTCTCTAATAAAAAAAAACAAACTAATTACTATGGGACATGACTATTATTCGTTTTATTCGCCAAAAAGTTGGCCAACGGCACGTAGTGTTCCCAAGCGGTCACCCATCCAAGTACTAACTACGCCCGACGTTGCTTAACTTCAGTGATCGGACGAGAACTGGTGTATTCAACGTGGTATGGTCGTTGGCGACGAAATTTACCCAAATTGTATAATCTGAAATATATTTTGCATCATTAATATTTATAAATATCTATATCTATTTATTATATATTTATAATACATGTCTTACAACAATATCTCATACTAAAATTTGAATAACAAATTTGTAAATAACTTCTTCTTCTTGTAAGGATTATTATGACTTCAATCATGAGCTGCGGTTTGTCAAATTATTTTTATTTTTTATGGCTTCTAAATATCGAAAAGGCACCGAAAAACACTAGATATTTTATGTACTTTTTTTAAAACTTATGAGTTATAAGTGTGGCCAGTGTGGGTAAAATGTACCGTCCTCATAACTCAACCCGATTTCCATATACCTATGTAATAAACTAATACACAAGATTGTACACCCATTTTATCGCTCAAATCACTTAGGTATATACTATGACTATAGTCTATAGATATTTATCTGACTCATCAACTTTTAGGATTAATTCTGATATTTGTTGATAATCATCAAAATTCAAATATGACAAATATGACTCTAATTTGCATAGTATAATAACACAATTTCACTCATATTTTATATTAATTTATTGGTTGTGATACCAATTCGAATGCAAAAATATTGAATTAACATAGGTAATCGGTAAACCATTATGTATTCTTATCTCCTACCTCATTGGGTGTCTTATCAGTTCTAGGAATTGTATTTCAACAACCAACAGGCAATAATACAAATATGTACATGTACGAAAAATCCGTGCGAAGGTATAATACAGACGTACAACACAGAACCTTTGCGTTCAGTAGTTCAAATGTTCAAATGTAGTGTTGTTAGCTTCAAGGGGATTATCGCATGTAGTGGCGTATTTTAGTATTTAGCTATAGGCTAAATTATTCCTGCGTCCCTCCCCTCCTCACGACTCCGAGGAATCTCCAATATTTGACATGACATTTTCCCTAAACAATTTTGAGTGCACATTTTTATCAAATAAACTAATGTGAAATCTTCAAAATGAATACACTTTAAAAGTTATATATTTCAGGCCTAATATTTTACTTTAACTATCAGTACAATTCTTGTACAGTCCCATAATGGGAATATAAATAGTAAAATATGAATATAGATCATAGTAAATATGAATATTATCAATAAGAAAATCATACAAAAAACAACATTATAAAAATTTTTTTTTTTACTGTTACAAATATTTGAGCGAACACTTTCATTTATTAAAATACCTAATTTAAAATATAGCATTAAATTTCTTCTGTGTTTTTTGTTCCGAGAAGGCTCATACGATGTATTTATAATACATTTCTGCTGTAATGTTATTTTTAATACAGAGTATTCATAAAGCATTTTATCCATGTGACCATGTCCGGTCCTTGTACCAACGAATATTCATGAAAATAAACGAAGAGTTGGGGTACAAGTTTCACACAATTTAAAACTCTATTAATTGATTGAATTGCTCAAATATCAAAACAATCAATGCATGTTAAGAGAAGATATAATTGCTTATTAATTAATATCTATCTTAATCTACATAGTGTTTTTTTCTTTTACAGACTACATAAATTTGCATCCATAGAGTGCACCACCAGATCCGGTCCTGGGTGGTAACAGCGAACTATTACGTTGACCTACTTCAAAGTTAAAAGTGTAGTTATGAAGCTATAATGTGTACGCTCACCGATTAAGAGAAAAATTCTTGATGTAATACATATACATGCGGGGGAGGGGTGATTGCCATAAGCATAGATCTACAAAAGTACATTTTTTCCGTTTTCCTAAGAAAAGCAGATTTTTAAAATTTGAAATTTTTAATTTATTTATTTACATTGCGCTATGATTAGTTCGGCTATCGCCAACGACCATACCACGTTGAATACACCAGTTCTCGTCCGATCACTGAAGTTAAGCAACGTCGGGCGTAGTTAGTACTTGGATGGGTGACCGCTTGGGAACACTACGTGCCGTTGGCTTATTTTTTTTATCCCATTCGTAGGAATAAATTATTATTTTGAATTTTCCTTTATGATAGTATTGAAAACGTTCGGATTCGATTCAATTAATTTTTATATAGTTCGATTTCGTCATTTAGGCATTTCCTCTAGGACAGTATTGCGGTATATAAAGGAAAAGGAAACGTCGAATTTTTTTTCCAGCTCAGCGGATTTTCGCGTCATTACACGTCCAGTTGCTTGGATTTATTGTTATAAATGATTGATGTACCATTATCGCCGTGGGAGTACTAGCTGTTACGCGTATATCGCTATAAAAGTCACGATCTTAATAACGCAACAGCATCACCACACAATGGTCGACCAAAAACGCGATTGTAACGACGCATCCTGTAGAAACGTTATAACGTGCATTGTGCGCACTGCTCACTCGCCGTATTAAGTCTGCGCGGCTCATAATAGTCATAAATATTTCAGACGGTAGTTTCAAGAGATTACCGCATATAATATATACGTATATACATTATTGTACGTGTACATATATATATGCGCTGCAGTGAAAACGTTACTTTTTTTTTCTTCTATCCGTTAACAGATTACGACATTTATCAAACGTACAATTTTCTCCGGCGACGGCCGTATATATTTTAAAATAATGTTTTCCTATTATCACTCAAACTCTTTCGACTGCAATGATATATCCGTGCGTGCGTTAGCCGCGGAGCATCTCGAGTTAAATTGAATAATTTAATTTTCTTAAAGCTCTCGCTCGATTGTATAAATAACGGAACGCTATACATTATAAGTGAGAGAGAGAGAGAGAAATAACCGAAAAATCGTACCCGACCTTATGACTTATTCAAATTGTCTTTCGTACTACGCGTGCGTGTCTCCTCGTTCAAATAACAATAAAAGCCTTATATTTTCACCCCAGTACAATACGACGACGCATACATAATACATTAAGCTTTCTTTTTTCCTCGCCAAAATCTATTAGTACGCTGCCGTCGCCCACGTGGACATTAATTATTTCGAGCAACAGATGTCTTAATTTTCTGTACGTAGAGCGCATTGATAATTCGGAGTGAAGCGAACGCGCAAACATCGGTAGAACTTGTTTGCACTGCGTTCCAAGTAAAAAGGTCTTTTATTTGCAACAGCTATTCGATGTAACCTAATTAGATTTGCCGGCTCGTTACATAATAGTCTAATACCTTCCGTCGACACTAAGCCGTCCTAAAGACTCGAATCGATAATTATGTTAAGACCCGTGACTATGCGCGAGTCAAAGCTATCTGATAGTAGTTCAAGTATTATCCGTTTCGTTGCTGTTTACGTCTTGCTGAGCACGATGTTATTAAGGACAAGTCGAGTTTTCTCGGCGTAAAGAACCGTTGTCTCGCCGCCGGAAACCATGGGTCGTATCGCTAACAGTTAACCGTGATTATAAGTGCGGTCGCACTTGCCCACCCATGCCCGTGCTGTTTTCGTCCTTCGTCTGCTGTGGAGTGGAGAGCCAGTTGATATAGTACATAGTTTGTAAATGACCATTGTTATTCTGCTATGCGGAGGCAACGAGTAGAAACTGACACTAACTGTTTTCGGCGCAGGAGACCGTGCGAACGGTTCGCGATGCTGGTGTACCGTTATTAACACACACATATACACACACGCGCAAGTTCACCCGCACTCGTATACATAATGTGACCTATATACGATGGACGACAATTTGGTTTTCAGTTCGAAAAATCTTCTCATATCCTCTCTCCTACACTCCTGTCCGATTATCTCTACAACTCTTCTCTTCTTTCTTCTACTATCCTATCTTCTATATGACCACCTGCATTTTCGAAGACACGAGTACTGTAATGGTGGGATGAGCGCAGCACAATATGATTTCGACTTCAGCCATAGACCCATATTATATAAGCTAACATTTTTTTATCTACGATTTGGATGGATCAGCAGTCCCTTCTGTCATTTCGTTCTAGTTTTTGAACCTCCGTGAGATGAGTTTGTAAGTTTGTGACCCTAATACCCTATGCAGTCTTTAATATTCCACGAGTAAACATTTTTTATTTTTAGAAGTAATTTACAATCTATATATTATAATAAAATAAGCGAATTTGATGATTATATGAGTTTTGGACGTGAAGTTTACATGAAAAGAGAAAGTATCCACTGATACTACTCAACATAAATGTACAAAAGTGATCTAATGACGTTACTATCTATTAATCTGAGTTCAAGTAATTACGATAGAAGATCTCTAGACCATTTTCTTTTAAATTTACGTGTTGTATAATGCAGATCGATAAAAAAGAAATTTGAAATTAGGGGATTTGAGTGTTGTTGTAGTTTATTATGGAATGTTTTGTAGACTTAAGATGCTTGGTTATTATGTAAAATTTCATTTCTGACTTACATTGGTTATTGTTCTGAGTGATGTTGACTGGAATAACTGTATAATATTTATCTTTGAATTTATTGATGCTCCTTAAAAGTAGATTATAAAAAAGGCCAAAGGAAAATGAGATGTTTGCTAACTATTATTTTGTTTTAAGTGATAGGTTTGATTTTAACAGAGGACGTATAGTTGGTGTACTCCATGGTTTGATGATTTTCTTTTTGGTTTGATGTGGGTTATCCATGTGAAACGTCTATCTAGATGCATTCCGAGATGTTTTATGGACTGTTTCGATGGTATTTGATTGTTGTTGATATAAACTGTAGGGCTGTACGGGACGATTTCGTTTTATAACCTATTTTTTATTCTAAAATTTATAATTATAAGCTATCTTTATACTTTGTTAAGATGGTTTTGAATTTGATGTGATGCTGATTTTGCTAATACATAAACGCTGTACTGTCATGTTTTTAGGTCTAAACACAGGTTTATTAATTTTGAGTAATTTATGCGTAAAAATATATCGTACACGCGCTGAGCAGAGTGGTACCGATTTGGTCGATTTCAACTAAGATTTTCAGCGTCAGAATGTTGTATCGTTAAGACGTTATCGTCGTCACAGGGATATAATCAACTGTACCCAACGCTGTAAAGCTGTATATATTATACGCAACAATCGAGTAGGGCGCTTACGGAGTTTTCGTCGTGACTGGATCAACGGAGTATACGAACAGTGAACAAGTCACAAGTCCATAAAACAGTGGACTGAAAACAAAACAATTATTGTTAATCCCGATGTTGTAAAGCGCAGTCGACGTCGGTTTCACTTAAATGTTATACTTCGGGTCTTAAAAGTTAAGATACGTTAACCGTCATGTCTGGAACCCGGGTGTGATTTAGCTCTATAAAAGTGTTTAAATAAAGCTTAAAAACGCCAAAAAGACATTTATAAAATCTTGAAAAAAAAAAAAATTATAACTACATTCGTATAAAGACACGATTTATTTACAGTTGAAATTGCAAAGGTTATCTATAAATAACATATTATTCCAAAGTTTTCCTAAAGTTTCACGGCCTTGGTCTTTGTTAAATCTTTACCCATTCACTCCTGACAGTGCTTGCTTGAACAAAACGCGCAGATTTATCATCACCCCGGTACCAATAATCTGAATAGACGATACGCACTTATAAGAACGGTGTAATTTTTTGCCCTTTTAATTTCGTTAAAACGCTTATCGTCGTTGTGGATTTGAAAAACTTTTTTTAAACGTGACGTCGACTCGCGTTACATTTGATTGTGATACGGCGCGTTTGGGCTGCTGAAAAAATAGTAGGTAAAGAAAAAGATCAAAAGCTCAAGATCAAAACGCCAACACGTCGCGGGCAATTATTTACGAGGAGAACGGAGAAAAAGCGGCGGCCGTGGTGCAGTGTGAACAGTGTGAAGTTGCAGTGATTCCAAAAAAACCACCGAGAGCCGTGGGAAAAAAACGCTTACCATCAACATTGATTTCATTATAGAATCAACTGCAATCAACTACTACGTACGCTCGAGGATAATGCGTTATTATATCGGCCAACGGCTTTGATTCGTATAGACTCGTGATTTTTAATATTTTTCTTATTTGCAGAAAACCATTTTGTGGAACCGAAGTTTGCGAAGAAACCATTGAAACGCGTTTAAATGTTTTTCGTGTGAAAAGTAGCGTTCGAAATATCCTCAGGCGCACGGTGTAGCGAGTAGGTTTATATTATTTTCCGCTGAATTCGGAGTACATGTTTAGAAAGACTCGGAACCACGTCTCGCGAACACATTCTTTCCATTTCCGAAAAATCTCCTACAACCGTGCACGTACGTTACCTGGAAGACTCCGTCAAACGAATATTATGACAATTTCAATTTAATTTTCTCCGAATTCAACGTGAAATAAATATTTTCAACACGGAAAAAATAATAAATCAGGCAAGTAGAAAAATGTTTCCAGATAGCAATAGCGGTAATAAAAAAAAAAAAAAAACGTAAAACGTATTTTATGAAAATACGCATTTTACGAGACAAACTGCTCGAAAAGCATATAGTTTGTTGGTTCAAAAGAATAATAAAATATGTGTGTTATATAAGAAGAAAGAAGAAATTGAATTCGGCTTTCTCGGTAAAGTGCTATTGAACTAAAACTAGAGATTCCCCGCTACACGTCGTGATAGACGTGGGAACTTCTTCGCTCGCGCAAGTTCGATAAACCGTTGCTATTCAATCACATTAGAGGTTTGCTACAACTGTTATCGGGATATTTGATTCCGACTGAAATGAGAAATTTATCATCCCCTCCTCCGCTCCCCCGTTCCTTGGACATACCTTTTCACGCGGTAAAAGCGTACCGAAAGATAAAACAGAGTTAATAACAACCGTTTTTTTAATATTTTGATTTATAAATTTCGTAAGTAGATTTGGATAGATGTAATATTGTTTTTTAAACAATTGGACATTTTCTAGTTGCTCGGACTCACTCTTTTCACATTTTTTATTTTAATTTTTTTATGAATTTGAACACGCGATACTCGTATTGTGATTAACGCTTGAAAAAAAAAATGGTGCGATCAGAATTCGGTGCACTTGCTTGGTTTTGCTATGAATATTAAAATATTTCTCATTTTATGGGTAGAGAGATACAAATCCAAAAAATATGTCCAGCAGCGTTTCAAAAGTACGACAAGCTCACTCCAGAACCAGATAAAAAATTGCCGTCGAATATCTATGCAAAACCACGCCAATAATTTATTACGGTAAAATACATATACATTGTAAAAGTTTAAAGAAAAACGCAAAACTTTGTTTGACCACCCGTCGCTCTATGGTTACCAATGATTTGTGCGAGATCGGCTGCAAAACCTTACACCGCAACACGGCCCGTAACTGCTGCAACGAGTCAGTGCGCCAGTTTATGATTTAGTCTTCGGTTTTGCAAACTAATAATAAATTTTATTACCCGAACACGTATACCTGTTTGTGAACAAATTTTAATTCGGTTACCGCGCATACGACCGGACTGCACGACTTTACACGACACTCATTTTTTATGATCGAAAATTCATTTTCGGGGACGGAAGAATTGCATTTGATAGTTTTTTGCCATCGTGTTTACCGTCCGTATCGAACCAGATAATCAACTATTTCGGATTCGTAAAAGAAGTATTTCAGGTTATAAGTTAGGTTATAAGTTTCGCTGAAAATTAATTTGTTCGTTTCCCACGGAGATAATAAAAAATAAAATAAAAATAAAACACAATAATCATTCTCTGAAGATAATATTGTTTGCATTCGAGATGACTGTAGTTCATCATAGTAAACGGTGAACGATATTGTAGTAGGAGAATTTTAGTACTTTCGGGGTTACCATGCATTCGAACACGACGTGGCCAGTCGATGAAATGATCGAAAATAATAATACTACTGCAGTTTCGATTTTAAATTACTGTTCGCGTTACGGAATCCCACTATATGGGGCGCTGATAGGATTTCGAATACAATGATTCCAATCCAAAGCCCTCCGCAATATTTCCAAAGCTCCATTCAACGTCAACAACCAGACTCTTTCAGCCATAATGAAACCGATTTAAAAGTCATCCTTATCCACCGCAAAAATACTCCGACTTCCGAACTATCAGCCTATCCCCTGTCGCAGGCAATCCGATGAAAATACTAAAAAGGCAGTTGTGTCTTGGCCCGCCAGCATAACTGATCAATCAAAATAACTTCGTATTAGGTACCTCGAGAGGATCATCCGTCTGTCCTACCGCAGAACAACCAGAAGGGTCACTGTTTTAATTTCACGTGAGTTCTTATGGGGTCCGATTTGCTACACCTGTTGGTGTTTCAGTGAGTTATACTTCTAGAGTACTGAGCTATACTTCTAGCTACACCGTTCACGTAATATCAAGTTCGTATGCTATCATGACATCAACAGGTGAGTGATAACCGATTTTCGAGCGATCCTTCTGGTGGTTTTGTCGTTTTACTCTCGTATTATCAGTTAATTTTTCGGGTTCCTCATGTGACAAATTTAATCATTAAAAAATTAGATAAACAATTTGCTCACGAACACGGATCAGTGATACGACAATTATATGTCTTTAGGGTCGTGTTGTAATTTTACCGCTGTAGACAGTTTCGTCGGTCTGCGACGCATTGTTCTCTTCGTTATAACAGCACTGCACACGCCTCCGAGTCGTCGCCTTGGTTATGAGCTAATAAACTATACCACGACGGTTGTTAGATGTTTCGGTTTTCGGGTCCGATTTATTTACTGGCAAAATTGACGTAGATGCAATGCAAGTCTTGTGGATTTTATCAGCGGTGTTCATCTCGGCGAGGGTGGCGTTCCCACAGGCCGATGATGAGTTCGAAATAGTCGGACGCGTAGCTCATGGCGAGCATTACGACCACGAGAAGTATCCGTACGTGGTGGCTATTCTGATGAGCACTTACAATATCTTTCGGTTCTGGGACGCGGTGGAATCTATTTGCTCGGGCACGCTGATAGCGCCACTGGTCGTGTTGACCGCTGCTCATTGTACTGACGGCAAACGCGCGGCCAATTTCTTTGTAAATAATCGCGAGCTACACAAGCTCGATTCGCAATAATAATAATAATTGGTGATTCGTTTTTTGAACGTAACCGCGACGTTACAGATCCATCCCGGTTCTATGCAGAACCGTTATGTCGGTGTCCAAAAAATACACCAACATCCGGCCTACAACAAATCAGCATTAGTGTCCGATATCAGTTTGTTGAAAGTAAGCAATTCTTTTACCTTTTTCGTTCGATCGTAACAACACGTTCGAACGTACTATGCATTTACAAATGCACATTTGTACGTATTAAACAGGGTGATGTTTTATGCATTGTCACCCCTTTCATGGCCCGATTCTAATGCATGTTGACAAGGTTGAATAAACATCGCTCGATGCGGGCAGTATTTATTTTGCTAAAACATAGTACAAAGTTTACAGTCTATAGTCTATGTTTTCGTAACGGGTGTTTGACAACCAGTGGTTGTTTTCGGCATGCAGCAAATTTACCAGTTTCCTTCGAACCCATGTACCAGTTGCCCTCACATATAATGAAAAGACAATTAATACGTTTGCTGAGAAAAAAAAAATATAATTAATTTATAAAAATATGTCTGACCAATAATTATTAATAATTAATAACTATGATTTTCTTTTGTTCATTGACACTAAAATAATAATATTGCCTACTAAGAATATGTGGGTATGTTAGGGACAAATATGAGTAATACATTAATCAATATAAAATTCAGTTTCTTACGTTTTTTATGTTACTTTTTTATATTATAGTATTATATAGTTTTATATTATAGAATTTGCATCCCCAAATATTTTACCCACAAGCCGCCACTGATGTATATAAATTCTATAAACCAAATTATACTTCTCAAAAAGATTTTTCCGTGATTGAAAAAAATCGCGATTTGGACAAAGCTAAAACGCAACTGCAAGGTTTTTTGTACAACCTCAAATCGTAACACAACCATGTGTTTCAAAATACAACGATCCCAAAACTTCTCAAAGGATAAAACATTTAACGAAAGACATTTAATTCAAACAACCAAATTTCGGAACGTGCAGTCGAAACGTAAAAAGGAAGGTAAAGGTCATGGAGTTGACGATGTCTTAAATTTCTGAGCCCATGCCGAAAGCCAAAGCCGAAGAGTTAGCATAGAAAATGAGTTATAACGAGCCTTTTATAGCCACTGATATTTGTCAAACCTAAGTCGGTGGAAGAACAGACACGATAACAATTTTAAACGTGTACTCGCATTACATGTGTGCACAACATGGCGAAAAATTCAACAAAATGTATTGAATACTCTTTTTCTTCAAATTTTGACTAAATAAACTACAAACAAAAAAACAGTAATCATGATATTTAAGACTAAGGTTGTGTAGAGCTTCTTTGGGTTTTCGTGGCAATCAATGCGTTAGAAATGCTTTGCCGATTCGGCGTAATATTCACATATTTACTAATTTGCTATATGTTTAGCTGAAGATACCGTTTCCAAATATCAAACGTTACTCGGCGATTGGTGGTCTTCCTTCTGATTTTGCCAACGGCACAGAGAAGCAGTGCAAGTCCATCGGGTTCGGCGAAACTATGAAAAGTAGTTATTCGGAAGACGGGCTTATAGCTAACGTGACCATTAAACACGGCGAAGAAGCATGTAAATTGCCAGAATCGACAGATTTGGAGTATCTACTTTATTACATATAATAGTCATTCAACTCGCCGTCGTACCCAATGGCGTTTTTACGCGCAGGCACTATGCCGCGTTTTGAGGGACGGTCAATTTTCAAAGGATATTTCTGTATGACTAATCGAATGCGTGAACGTTTAAACACCGTTACAGAATAACTATTTTTAATCGTATGAAGCTAGTGTCTAATATTATTACACCGACATTCGGCGACCTGTGGTTCTACAAATATTTCTTTGACAGGCCGTTTCACACAGAAACTTTTAAGTTTTGTTACACTTAGAAACATGTTGAAAATGGAATAATATCGAAGACCGGGGATCGTTACAATCGTTAGGCTAGAATTTCTGAACTGGAATTTGGGTACGAAGTACTTACAATATAATATGTATATCATAAATGTTACGGTCCAAGGGGAGAATTAATATGGCCATGACAAGTGTTCTTTTTGTTTCCGTGTACAAGATTTAGTCCGGAAAAATTAAAAATAACATTGGAGATTATTGATAGGAATTTGTGTCTAGTATTGGTACTCAAGGTCGTATTTCATTGAATTTCTCAACAGTTTTCCGAAAATAAAATTGGGGTTCAAACCCGGAACTACCCTAGTTTGTAATCATGCACTAATAGCATTATTCCATAAGACTTATTTTTTAGGCTATTAATTTGAAAATTTCACGTTTATGTTTCATAGACACTAAATTCTTGATAAGACTTTCTTTGAAGCCGATGGAATCAAATTTTGTACCGGAAAATCGCAGGCAGTTTTTTATGCGTTAGAAAATAAAATGTTGACAAAATCGAATATTTCATTGAATTTCGATTATAATTAGATACTAGTTATTTGGTTGATATTCTACTGCTACAAAAGCTCTATTTAGAAATATTAAATGATCTACCCTACCTGGCCTAGGAGTTACGCTGGTTTTTTTTATTGAAACTTTGATAATAAAATTATGAACTATACAAAACAAATGAAAAATGGGTATTATATTTAATATTGTGAAACTAGTCTGGTTGATGAAGGAGATTGTTGAAATAATAATAGAAGTTATCTGTGAGGAAAGAATATATTGGAAGTGTTAATTAAACGGGACATTATAAGATATTGTTAAAGCAGATAGGATATTGGGTTGAGGAGGAAAAGGGCATTGGTAATTTAGCGTGACGATTTTCAAAAGCCTACAACCGCCAAACATCGAAATACTCCTCTGGACCGGTTCCGTGAACTTATATATTGTGTTTTCATTGTTCTTCGTTTAGTGAACCCGACGTTATCTTAATGAATTCGCTTGGACGAGAGTTTTTATGCTCGTTATCCGGCAGACCTACGGTGTGCCCAGGAGACAGCGGCGGTCCGTTGATATGCAATGGAAGCCAGTACGGCGTAGTTAGCCACCTAATAATGTACAACGAGTCCGACAACATTTGCGGCAAAAGTGGTGGTCAATCCAGATTCGTATTCCTTCACAACTACAAGGACTGGATATCTTCCAGTATGGACGCCATAAGCGACGCAAATTCCGAACTACTGCACCATCAATTGTTCATCACGGTCATGTTCACACTAATCGTGTTGTGCGCACAGCGTTAGAATGCTACAGCCACCGCGGTACTTGGAGTATTTTAAAGAAAGTATATAATATAAATATACGTATTGGATTTTTTTAATCGGTGCCACGTTTTTTTTCCACCACTCGCCAACCCCGTTTCGCGTTCGACCCCGGACGGTGGTCTTGCATTCATCCCCTTTGAACGGCCTGCCATAAGTGAATAGAAGACCGCTAACAATTATTTCTTTATAAGCGTAATTATCATTTCGGAGTTGAGTTGTAGTCATGTGGGCGTTTTTTATCCGATATAAATATTATTTTACGTTCCACTGTTTGGAAAAATAGTCATTTTTATCACGGCCGTAAGAACTCCACGGACTGGACGAATCCAATTCGTGTTGGGCAGCGATAAAAAAAAAGATACGAAAACAAAAGCGTAAAATCAGTCACATGTCCTACTACTGTGGTACCGTATCTCCTAAATTTTTATGACGGTTTTCCAAACCGTTATTATACCAGTCGCGTGAATACGTTTCATTTTGCCGAGTTGTGAGAAAAAAAAAATTCGTCTCGATGAAGCGTCCAAGTGCCAGGAGAATTTCGTACGGATCGATACGATAATGTATTCCATAATTATGTTGTACTTCACTGCGCCGCGCGAACGAACGGCGTGCAACAGAACAGTTATGTTTAAGTGATGACGTCGAACAATTAAAACGCCATACGAGTTCAAATATTTGTAGAGCACAAGTTAACGTTGCTAGCGTATATGGTTGTGTGTGTGGGTGTGTGTATACGATTTGCATAAAGGATTAAGACGTAACTTGAAGAAGACGTTAATTATTTGCATCATGCGTTGTCTGACTGCGTATTAGGATACTACGTTAGGTATTGCAGGGTTAAAAACTTCATTTTTTCATCAAAATCAAATATATACCTATACGTACGTGTTTTTGTAATAATTTTATTTTCATTTAAGACCATTACCTTAGTACACACGTATACATTACGACTGTGCCAACCAGCTCGTATATTTCTTTGCCATATCAAGAATTTCGGTTATACTTTTTACCTTTAAAGTGTTTACATAGTCAAAGGCGACATTTATTTTTATCGACTATTTTGATAGACGATATGTTATTTTCCTAACATTTTGATGCATACAAATCGCACATCGGACCAGTAATAATTTTTTATAATCATAAAAAAGTTATAGCGCGGTAACATTTATTGTGCTATCCGCTGTCACTCGTGAAAATGTCGTGCGACAGCACTTGGCATGCCCGTTACCAGGGACCGGTGAAACAGGGTTACGACCGCATATGGGTAGCAATAATGGTTTTCGCCGAATCAATAAATGAAATAGATAACTTCTGAAACACTTATACCTATTTGTTTATCTGAAAAATTTGACAAATGTAGTCTGCGATTTTGAGGGCATTTGGTATTGCGTTGTTGCAATTATTAAATGGTGACCCAACAAATTATCTTATTCATCTTGTACAATAGGTAAAAATGGAATAAATAGTATGTATTATATATCAATCATTATCTAAGAACTAGATTAATGGGGACATGATTTTTAAAACAATGAAAAGCGGTTGAACGGAAACGATCGATTTTATAGATAGTTAAAATGTACATAATTCTACGCAATCGAGTGTTAGTGGCATGATTAGTAATCAGGTTTTTTTATATAACAGGTTCTGTTTTGATTTAGTGCTAGTTAAAAAAGCTTTGAATGTTAGTCGTTTATAAAAATCAGACTAATTATTACGTCCATTTAGAAATTGATGAATCGAATATCTCATTTTGTCTAGTTTTTTCTCATACCATTTAATAATATCACGAAAAAAAAACCATTGTCTCGTTCACATTTATCATTCGAGTTCCGGCAATTCTTGACAACTACAATGCTCACCGTTAACTTTATATTTTCTCGAATTCGAATAATGAAACAAGGCCTATGAATTGGTGTTGATAACAAAAACAATAATACAATATTGGTAACTACTGTTTTGTTTGTTTTTGAAATATAATATTTCCTGCGCGGTACGGCTGCCGTTGGACGTTTTACCGCCGGAAACGTGGAACATCTTTAAATACTTGTTCATATCACTTGACATCGTTTCAGCCGAGTACGAATAAATTACGAACAACAGCGAGACGGAAGCTAATAAGCGTCGCGCGACAGTGACACGGCGCGTCGTATAGGCAAATTAGTAGCACTCGTGTATTACAACCGCAGCGAGATATCTGAAAGCGATACTGTAATATTGTGATTGCCGTTAATTTCGTGATATAAATGAACTCGATCGATTTTTCGTTTCACTAGATCAGGGGTGGCCAACCTTTGACACTATTTACGTTATTGAATGTTCTACCAAACGGTACGCTAGCTGGCGACGGATATATCAACATTATAATTTGACAGGGAACACTAAATTTCCAATCAAATGATACGTAACCGTTAATTTTTATGGCACAACTTTGTTGTTCGTGGAAATTGTAGAAAAAGGTTGGCCACCCCTGAACCAGATGTCGTTGTCGTCATCTGAATAATACGTTTACCCATGAAATGCAAAAGAGTATCGAAAAAGGCTCGAACGAACTTTTCGTGTTCTCGCGGTGCGTTATGTGTCTTCAGCCGCAAAGGTGTAAAATCGCTAGGAAAGAGACCACGTGGTGGCCTACTGAATACGCGTCGACTTTCGGCATGTAGGCTCGCGGGTTCGTAACCCGTGCCGTCGTACATTTGTTCACTCAAAACGTTCACGCCCATGACGCGGTCTCAAGACATCATCGCCGTGTCAGCGTGCACGTGAACGAAATAAATAATATCTTGTCGATACGGTAGTTTTTCGCGAAACCGTGCGAATCGACTGGGAAAAAAGCTAACGTCAAAATAGGCAGTGACGATGAGACCTGTCCAAGACGCGAGAAACCCGTTTAAACGTCTATATAAGTCTTAAGACCTTAAAGTCACGACAGACGTCGCACTATAGTCGTCGTCTACACGGCCGCGCTGTACACGGATTGTACATTGGACACGCGACTCGCACGCAGCCAGTTATCCTAGCAACGATTTGGTTGTGATACAGTAAATGCATGCAGTTAAATCGTAGTATTTCTCTAAACCGAATCGGTTTTCTTTTTAAATATTTACATGTACACTATTATTTCACTACGAATACCGAAACCGTTGCCAGGGAAATTGTGCATTTTACTCGTTCGTACTGCGATAAAAGATATCCGTGTCAAAGAATTGAGAGCCTTAAAATCGTTACGATAAGAAATAGAAAATATGATATGTGATTTCGTAAACAGAAGTAACGACTCAACATAAAACGAAATGTGTTTTCGAAATTTTTTGTAGAAAAGATAGAAACAAAAACGCTCAGAGCTAACAACCGATTTACTAAGTACCGCGTTGATTGTATGCTATGATCGGTAATAACGTAAAAGCAATGATATTTATCTACTGCATACAGTCTTATCTCACCACGATTCAGGATAAATATATTATTACACTACCTTTTCTTCTTGTAAAGGAAAAAAAAGTTCTAATTACTGAAAATCTATCTTAACTCCACCCCTTGATCAGGAACAGCTGTCAATTATCAATCAGGGTATCGACTGTAATTGGCAAATGACTGCAATTTATAAGTGCCGGAACAGACGCTGGTCGTATAGTTTATTGTTACGGTGAAAGTCCGGAAGTTCCGCGCTAAAGACTTTTGTGAATTACGTGCGATTTGTCAAAACATTAATACCGACAAAGTGACTAAAAAAGAAACCATTTTTTTTCCACGGCTTTAGTACAAAGTTCGTAAATAAAAAACGAGACTTTAAAACGCTAAATGCGTTAACACTTTGACGGGGTCAAATCGTAGTTCAGCCGTGTGAATCCTTTTCTTCGTCATAGTTGCGCCACCGCTTGTGAAACAGAACGATTACGCGGGTCGTCGTGACCAGATTATTTTTGTTTTTTAAGTACTTACATTTTTAACGGCTATTTTATAATGCGCGCTCCAACGTGTATGTGTAAATAAAAAATCCACACAGGTAGTCTATAAAACAGCCCAAAACTGCACTGTAACGCCGGTAGTGGTACAAATGAACAAAAAACCAGATTACGTTTGTGACACGTTCACTGCGAAGGAAAAAAAAATCGAAATCACGATTCAGTTCGTTAATTTTTCAGCGCGTCATCGTTATAACACCGTACTACCGTAATTTTCTAAGGGAAAATCGTTCGGGGTTTCCGTATAGCAATTTTTATTGTTAAAAAATCATACACGTCTCTTGCATATGGTCAAACGTCGAGAGAGACAGAGGGATAACAATGAAGAAAATTACAATCCTTAACGAACGAAAAAGAAAACGTGGGATAACGACGAAAATATTTGAGCGAGAACATTTTCATTAATACATTTATCGCATCGAAATCGAATCGAAAATTACCGATGCCATTACTCGAACCATACTGCTAAGTAGGGTGGTTCATTATAAGAATATGTAGGATATATCGCACATACTACGAGTACGTGTGTGACTCTATATTCTTCCGAAAAAATATTATCCGTTTAGAAATATGATATCCGTTTGGTTTTAGCTGAGAAAAAGTGTTTTTTATTAATAATAAATGACTTTCAAAAACAACGAATGTGTATTATGTTGTACATATAGTGTTGTGCATAATTGTACGTACAAAAGTTTCTCGGTACCAAATTCACCGTAGAAAACGTTAAAATTGTTTTAAATTAATATTTTTCTAATGAAACGTCGACATAGTGTTTGCAAAGCCTTACTAGTATTTTCAACTTAATGATCTAGTAAACTGTAAGTTTATTTTACATTTTTTTATTCACAAACCAACTTAACTTGATTTAAGTGTTGTCAAGTTAAAATATTTGATTATCACAAAAAAAAACAATTGATTTAAATATAGTATGCATTATAACGAAATAAAAAAAAAAATCTATTCGCTACCATAAAATATAACAACTTGTTCTAATCACAATGTCGTCAAATGCGACAGCGAATATATTTTAATTTTTATTTCACAATCCACGAAACGATATGAATACAATCCACAAACATGTAAGTCTCTTCGATAAGATCGATTTGGGCCATGATTTTTTCCGTGAAATCGATATGAATACAGCTGTAGTTAAAATTTTATTTTTCCTAAATAAACGCGTGTCGGTTCCATTAAAAAGTGTAATATTAACAATCTAAGGGATGAGTGTATTAGCAGTGTTTAGTTTCCTCTGTCGTCATTTTTTTTTTTAAATTGTTTTCAACAGATACGTTATTTAATAAGGTACGATAAATTATTTCGATTTGTACAGTAGAAGTTGATTTGAAAAAAAATATAATCATATTTTACCAATAAAAAGGCCTAACAATGTACCATCCAGTTATAAAATAATCACTAAAATAAATAAAACAATTACAAAAGCTAGTATATTATAGTTATTATTTTCAGTGGTCTTTGTATGAGATAATTTAATAACGTCATTTCATTAATCATTATACATACGTGACTTGGCTTATAACTTATGGGTTTAGTTATGAGGCTATTACAATATGAGGTAGTGAAATTTGTTTAGGACGGGCCGCTCTGAATAAATCAGAAATCTGAATTCACCGTCTTATCCGGAAATGTTTCGCGGTTACGGTGGATAAATGAGGGTTGCCAGTAAGCCGGAAACCCCCGTTTAAGCCGGAAAACTGTCTTGGTCCCTTGCGATTTGGTCTTAGACAGATTTGGGTTTTTTCCATCTGCAGGCACGGCGAAAATTCACCGTTTCTTACCGCGGTGATTAATATAGGTTGGCTTATTACAAGACTAGACTGGTGAAACGATGGATATTTGTCTTCTCTCTCCTTTTTTTTTTTTTATCGAATATTACAGCATTTTCGAAAAATATTTTTAACAAGAAAATAGCTTTTCAGCCGACTAATTGTGTTGCTACGTAACAGCGGTCCCACGCGTTCTGATGTATACTATACCGAACACGCGGTAAAGTGTTTGTTACTGCTACGCGTTCCTTTCTCCACGAATTTCCCTCATCCCCCTCCTGACGTAGCCACGCCTCGGGGTTATCGATCAGGTGAAAGATACGGCATACGTGTATTACTGTATACACGTACAGTCTGATATATATGTATATGCATAGCCGCATAGGCATTTGGCTACAATGTTTCACCTGTTTCCGCCCGGGCAATATAATGTATCGACACGTGTTTCGTAATACACACACACACACACTGAAACCCACACGTACGCACGCACGCACCCTGCACACACACACACACACACCCGAGCACTTAACGATAAATTCGTAGTCGAGCGCGGAGATTTATGTGCGCTGACGACGTCACTCTAAGAGTAAATCGATGCCCGCTGCTTATAAATCGCGACCGAGTACGCGAGAAAACAATATATCAACGAACAAATCAACGTATATCGTTATCGTCAGGATTTCAGAGGTTACCGTGCTCCACGGTAAGTGGTGACGTCAGCTATTCGGGTCCCCGACGAACCGTAGCCGAGTCCCATTATCAATAACACTCGGGTGTCATCTGTTCCTCTCGCTTTTACAAGGTGTAGCTAAGGGGCGTACACATGTCGGGTCCGTACGGTTTTTTCAGGTAGTTTACTCGCAGGCCATCAAATGGTTTTTCAGCGTGGACATATTGTTCGGTCGAACGTTCAGGCTCACATGATATTATACTTTTCAGTTTTCAGTTGTTCAACATTACCGGTTTCGATCTCAAAAATAATGTCCTTTATGATAATATATAAATGGCCGTAAATCGTTTACGCATCGCTATCGTTCATTTGAATCTTTTTTATAAGATGTTTGCGCATAGTTTTGATTCTTGGGTCGTTTGCGCATTACCTATTCAGCTTACGTCAAATGATCGTATACTATATAGGTACTCATCAGCATGTCATACCCTGATGTGCAAGTTGTGTATTTAATTATCGTTTCGCTTCCAGCTTTTGATTTGACACTGGTATCCAATATTACATTTTTGAATATTGTGGTGTAGGTATTTTTGTTTAGAAATATATAATATTCATACGTGCCTAAATATTACGACGAAATATGTACCGATATGTACCAAATATTGTACGTGCCTACCTTCATATTTTTTAACGTAATTTTATTTTTATTTTTTATTCATTTACTTCACTTTGTATAAAAATGCACGTAATTCAAATACGATTGAAATACTAAATACAATAATTTATGTTGTTTTTTAATACACTATTGCTCTCGAAAATATGGTCCAGAGTGACAGAGGTCGCGTGGATTAGTTTACATTTCTAAAGATAGTCGACATAGCAGTAGATTCAAATTTTTCAAAAAGGTAAGTTTAATCTTTTATATTCTAACTTTTGGAAAAAAAAAATATTGTTACTATTGAAAATGATGTTATTTCTATTAAATTATTATATTCATACGTACTCAGTAAATGTTTCTAATAGCTACGATTTATAATTGTAGAATAACAACCAAACAACTTAATAATTAGTTAAATATACAATTTTGTCAAAACACATTTTGTGATATTCCAATAAATATTTTTTCATTAGCTACACAGAAAACCTTATGAAAAATCTTGTATCCATGAATTATAAACAAGTGATTAGTGTGTGATGAAATAAACCAAATGGTGCTTGTTGAATTTTTTTGCAACTTTTTCTCTGTTTTTCTCAATTATTCGGAAAACTGTTGTGAAATGAAAAAAGATGATTTGACGACCTTGTGGTCGAAATCGTTTATACAGATACGAAATAAAAAAACACACAGCACGATAAAACCAATACATTCCTTGTTTCAAACAGACTCTAAAGATGAACACTTGACTTCAGCTAACCTATCGCTTGTAAGTAAAATAAAAAAAAGAAAACGTTGAGTGTGAAGTGAGCGTCATTGTCGTATTTGCGATCAACTGCTAACGTGACTTGCGAATTTACTAGGTCCGTTTTCATAATCGATCTATGTCGCTTATCTATAGATCCGCAAACGAAAATGTCACCATCACGGACGTCAAAACTACAGAATAATCACATTTGCAGATTTGCACGGTTTTTCAATAAGCAGATCGGGCTTACGTACGATAGCCGGCATGTACGATTTCGGTAGAAAGGTCGACTACGTAGCGGAACATTTGAAATAAACACACGGAAAACGATTTACGTATTAAAAAAAAAAAAAAAAATGTTTCTTAAATTTGGCTGAAAAAAAATAAACGATTTTCCCCCTACAGTTGTAACGTAGACGTTTTGATAAATCGTTCGACCGTCGTCGTCGCTCTCTACGGCGGCACGTGCACAATATTATAAGTTATAACCATCGTAAACGCGCACGTCGGACAACAGGTGAGTACAGGAGCCAGCCGAGGATTCGTCGCGAAGACATGCGGACCGTGGGGTACGGGGAAATTCTCTGGCAAGTGACAATGGCGGCTGCTGTGAGAACGATGTATTATTATTATTATTGTTATTTCGGTTTTGCAGAGCATGTCGCGTGGTCGGACCGTTTTATTTATGAACGGTCGAGGAGCTTTTGCCAGAAAAAAAAAAAAATCGACGAAAAACCGACGTAGCCCGGCAAAACGCGCTTTTGGACTAGGTTCATAAAAACGATAATACCATTGTACCACAATACGATTACGGTCCTTTACACTATTTTGGTGAACGCTTCACTTGCGCATAATACGTTTTTCCAATCGCGGTGCACTTGGTTTAGGACTTGACGTGCGGTGGGCGGGTTAGGGAAGGGGTTGTGGGTGGAAGACGTGGCAAAGAACATATTTTCTTCACCGTACCACTCGAAATTTAAATTATTTATAAATAACCGACGACGAGTCCGAGAACTTTTTTTCACTAAAAATACCAACCAAGTGTATATTGCACACACGAAGCATGCTGCAGATTATGAACATTGTAATTTATGCAATGAAAATTCATAGTACGCACAAAGTAGAAATGTAATAATACATTGATGCATGTTATACTATTATCACATAGAAATACGTATAAGTAGAAATAAATAAAAAAAAAACGTTTCGCATATAAATAAATTATAAATTTTTCTTAAACTATACAAAGTATAGCGGTTATTAAAGCTTTCGAGAACGAAAAAATCAAGATATTAATTGGTAATACAACGAAGTGTGATTGTCCAAAAATTAAATAAAACGTTTCAGTCGTAAAAAAAAAAATGAAAAATGTCGAAATATTCAAAAATAGGCACTGAGAAATTCAGTATTATTCATTGCAGCATATATTAAGATCAGTTGCGTATGTGACTTGAGTCCTATGGGGGTGGAGGCGATAATACATTTTTAATTATAACACTTTTTTTGTTGTTGTAAGTATGCTTATGCATTACTTATCAATTATTTGGTCAATATTTTTGTCAATAGACCTATGCAGCAAAGCTAATCCACTTCAGCGTTTTTGCCCCATTCTAGATATTATAGCCATGTTTTTAATCTACGTAAAATAAATGAAAAACGCAAATATAAGTTTATTTATGACCACAAAATTACCTATAACTTTATATCATTATTTTTTGTATATTGATGATTTTTAAATAAATGCCATTATTTGTTTTCAAAATGTTTATGGTTAATTGTTGTAGAATCTAATAAAAATAATTTTAAAATTGCTAAAGCTGAGGAATTTTATGAATGTCAGTATATACTACTATACTTGCATTTAGAATTAAGAATTACCTTCTAAGACTTTTGTCTTATCGTAAATGAATACATTCAAACTTGTTGTACTGTTGTAATACTACCCCACACCCCTCCTGAATACGCCACTGATTAAGACTCTAAGTCACATTTCATCTAGCGTACGCAGAAAATCGTGCCTTATATCAGATTAAATATGGAAATGCGTACAAATCTAGGGTCTGGGATCTATTCAGTATATTTATAAATTATAATAATGAAACGTGATACACCGATCTCACGAAAAGCCTGAAGGTAAACGTTTAATATCCTCGAATGTGTTTTTTTTCTCACGTTATTTATACATAAAATTCATAAATATTGTATTAAGTGATATTTCAATAGATAATATTTTCATGATTTCATACATGGGCTATAACTTAAACACTTGCAATAACGCGAAATCCTCAAAAACTCAAGTTGTGTTTGAGGTCCCTGAAAACGCCATAATATTAACAGTAATTCACCTAGATAGCTCAAGTTTTTAATAATAACATAGACATTTGTTTTTCTCTATCTCTCTTTAGTGTTGAGTTGTTACGAATCGATATGACAGTTGAATTAAATTATGTACAACGAACCACATACACATGAACGAAAACTCGAAAGGTTGAGGGGAAGATATAATATGTCCTTCGTCATCCCCCTTGCTGTAAAATATGCACCCCTACCGGACGCACGTATACATAGTGGGCGTTTACTTTGCGTGTGTTTGAATCGTTATCCACCACGTATCACGTATACAGGGTGGCCCGGATGAGATACGCGGCGGACACGTGTCATGGGGCGGACAAAACCCATTTCGCTCTTTTGTCGAGTTTCATTGTCATTAGGTAGTTTTGTCGTGTTTAATATAAGGCATGACCCGCGGGAACAAAACTTGGGATCTGACTCGGGACTCGTGGGACATTTTCTTTACGAGAACTAGTGTTCATTTGTTTTTATAATCAAAAATATCACACGAGTGGTATCACACACTGGTTTAGCGATAAAATCGATTGAAATGTAGGCACTATACATTATAATCAATCCAATACACGAGTATTACGTTAAAATTTGAATACGTGCTTTATGTCCAGTGACTAACCAAAATAATTTATTGCTATTAATTAATTAATTTATATTTAAAAACAGTAATTTTTTTTTTTTATATAAACCGTGCAATTTAAATTCTAAAAGATTATTATTATTAATAATTAATATTTAATAATATTTAATATTTACGCAGAACAATATAATATAGGTTTTTTTTTATTACACACGAGTACAATTAATATTGTTTTCAAATTTCAGGAATCACTGAATACCAAAAAATGTTAATCACTTTTGAGTATAACTCGAGAAGCAGCTAGGTTGAAAAAAAAGCTCTCGTCCAAGACAAAGCATCGAGAGAAACGAATCATGTGTTGCGCGGAAACGGATTTTACCGCGAAACGTGCGTACTTTGAAAATCTCTATAAAATACCTAGAGGTAAATATCATAAATGGTCTTCGTTGGGGAGGGGGGGAGGGAAGTTGTCAAGTCTAGCGGTATGTAATCGGTTTCGCGTGAGATCGAAAACTGAATGCCAAATCGGTGGGCACTTATTTAGTGCTGCCAGTACACCTGTGAAATTCCGGATTTGACGAAGCACGTAATCGGTTCACGATTACATCCGCGCGGGCTTGTTCTGAAAAGTTTGACGCGAAAGATCGAGAGCCCGTGGTACGGGTGTTCACGCGATATGCGTTTTATGCGTTGTACCATTATTGAAGTGACGGGAACAGGGTTTCGATTTTTTCGCTCGACTATAAGACATTGCGTAAAACATCTGGGAACTTGATCAATGCAGTACAGTGCCGTGACAAGGGTTCATTTTACGTGGGGGTTATTTATTATACGTAACGGTGAAAGACGTTATTCCGACGTTGAATAACAGCATTTTGACTGTGGACCGTACGGAGATGCACTCAGACGAATATCATTTACAAGTTTCGTGTGGAAAATACGGTTCAAATGTAAAAAAAAAGTATATACGTTTAGCTATAGGCAAATAAAAAAAAAAAAAATACGACCGAAATATCTAAGACGGTTAAACTTAATAACAACATTTCCCATTTTCCATGGATTTCCTCTAGTATAAATGATAAATATCGATCGTTTCTCGTCTTTAAGCGTTCTTCGAATCGTTATTTTCGTGTACGTATTTTACCGTAACATTAACATATATATATATAAATATACATATTATGTAGACTGCGTTCGGCAGAAGCTGTACCGTTGTCGGGGGTGAAATTTTAAAATACCCAAAAATGAACATCCAATCAGACGTTACCAGCTATTATAACGTCTGGCCTATTTTAATGTCATGTAATATATCAGGGGTGGCCAGCGATAAGAGAGTCTTGAACCGCACAATATAAAGAAAAGTATGAAAGATCCCAGAGTTGATTTTAATGGGTAGATTTAAAAGCTTAAAATTACTTAAACAGCCGTTTAGATTTTTAGAAAGTCCTTTTGTCATTGATGTTGTTGAAAATGGATGCCCAATATTAAAATATATTTTAACGGATACAGCAGTTTTGAATATTATCAATCATCATATACATGTATACGAGATAGTATCTCCATTAATTCACTTTTAAACATGATTTTCACTTTAGGACGCTTAAAAGTGTATAGGTACATTTTTTTTCTACTCAACATTAAGGTATATTCACATAGAAAATTATAGCATTTTAGTTTTGTAACAACGCATACATTATACGTGAACAATTTTTATTATATATATATATGCAGCAAACGGTTTCAATATAATTATAAGAGGCTTTATAATTAAGAATTAAAAAATATGTTAACTTTTATAAAATTATTTTTTATCATATTAAATCAAAAACACTATATTTTTTTGATAAAGTTGCTACTAAAAATGTTTTACGTCTTACGATAAGACGCGAGCCTCAATTTGGCCACCCCTTTAATATACTATATTGTAATATAATGTTGCCTTGGAGCATTAAATTCCTATACGAGCTCGAGGTTGCAGCTTGAGTACTGCACATTAAATATTTTGAACTTTGAAAAAGGTCAGAACTCTCCCCCCCCCCCTTCCAAAGATGGTTACGCCATTAAACACAGTTCAAATGCACTTAATATACCGAGATGATCAGAGCGATTAAGATTCAAGTGTGCAGATGAAGGAATGCAAAGGTAATTATTGTACATAAATATTGTTCCAGATTTTGAGTTTGTTTGTTCGAAAATATCTTGCTATATTTTTCTATGATGCCATTTTCGGATGGGGGAAAAACCAAAAAATATCTCTATAACAACAATACTCCTTTTGAACTTATTTTTTTTTTAGGTTATTTTTATTCTGCAGCTTACGCCGATATTGACATAATCTGAAAAAATAAAAAATAATCTTTGACTCCCTCCCGTAAACTTTCTCTGCTTTTGATTTGATAAAGCAAGAAAATACATATTTTTCTTGGGGATTGAAAGCATTTTGAACATTTACACAGTACGAAATATCAGAATATTTTACTCGGTGAGTTTAGTCTTAAAATGTTTAAATATTTTCTTCTTCAATAAACGCATTAAATCCGCACCAAAAACGTGTTATAAAATATTTGTTTTATAATTAAACCGGTCTTTGATGAGAACCACTTTTTGAATACGTCGATTAATCAATGGCTTTGAATGTATAGGCATAACAAAAAATGAAAAAAAATGCGACATTGAAAATCAATATCTTTCATGCTTCTATTTTGCCCCGTGGACGAATACGAAAATTAGAAGCGAACATTGGTCTTGAAAACTTCGCTGGACATAACGTACAGTAATACGATACGGTAAGATACAACGAACACGACGAGAGATATATCCAGCAGATCAAAAGCGTTTCAAGCGACAAAGCATCAGCTGCGACCGATACGTTACGTAACATTCATCGGTGTAAGATCGATTTTGACGAAGGGCCCGCCGAATCAGATATTATTATACATCTGCAGAAGTGCGCGCTTCTCGATACTCGCAACCGGGTGAAAGCTGGATGCTGCGTGTCAAAAATCGTTTTCTTACGTTCGAAACCAGTATTTATGGTCGTGCAGCAGCGGGGCTCGGCCTACTTTTTTTTTTGGAAATCGCAGACGTCACGTAGTGTTTACTCCACGCGCTCGGTGCTTCGGCCTGTCACGGTGTATTTTCACCATTTATTATTTTGTCAAGTGCTCATTTCGCGACCGGCGCTTTATCACGGTCATCAATTATTGTTAAAAGCACAACGTAACGACTAACGGGTCCAACGATCGCGGATCACCATAAATATTAGGGTTTTCCGTTCGAGTTAGAAAGCCGAGAAAATCGGTACTTCGGAGAGCATCTCGCGATTAATGCGTCCGACGACATTTACCGTACAGGGAGTTTTGCGCGGCGGTCCTTTTCGCGCATACATCTTTGTTAACATTTCGAAAAATAAAATGTTACTTTTTTTCTACGAATACGTTCGCATGCCGTCAGTCAGTGGAAAGTGGCGCGTACATTATTTCGAGTAGTTTTTTCGCCGCTTCGGGCGTGTTCGAGAAAAGAAAAAAACACGCGTACAAGCGAATAAGATATCGTCCGGCAGCGGCAACGTAGCTCACGACGTCTGTCGACGAAAACGGCGAATGAAAGATCGGTGGCTCTATCCAGTGACTGTTTGTATACTGCAGGAGAGGGCGCTTGGGCCTCACCCTCCGCAGCCACATTTTTGTTCTTTTTCCATCTATAACATACCGTTTTTTTTGTCCCAGAATTTATATTGTAATAAGTACATGCTGAATTGCCTGGCTTCGCACGAAACAATAACGGCCGGGATGAAAAATGAAAACTTCATATCGTTGAACTTCGTTTAAAGTATAACGTATTTTCTTAATTTTTATCACTTACATTTTATAAAATAGTATACGAGTGTACGCTGATAATTATCTTTGAGACTGTATGATGGTGATTGATCACAAATATATTATGGTCAGATTAAAAAGGACGGGCAACTAATGATGAAAAAATATGAACAAGTTGTGCTACGGTCGTATACACTAAGTTTTTTAGTTTTTCAGTTAACAGTTAATTTAATAGTAGACATTTAAGTTTAATTTAAATAATTGTAATTGACTATTATTTTAATGTACGGTTTATTTAGTAGTAACTAACCAGTTCCATTTGCGCGGTTGACCATCATAACCGAAATCAGTAAAAAAAAAACACACGAGTGTTTGGTTTCGAAAAATTTAGTTACATGTAATTTGCAAAGCATAAAATGTAATGGCGCTCAATGAAATACACACAATGATTTGTAATTAAATATTTTTTCACCACGCACTCGTGTTTGAATTTGATATCGTGTCTTATTAACCCACAGTCGGTGATAATAAGCTTTTCTCGTGCCTGTTTTCTGTGCTAACTCTACGGCTTTGGCGATAAATGCGAGCTCAGAATCGCGAACACCGCGGTTCGCTATCAATGAAAACCGTCCACTCGACGTACAAGTTTGACAGAAGCTTTAAGAAAATAAAAACTGCTGACATAAACCGAATTAAATAATAAGCGGTTGTAATTTTTTTCCTTATAGAATCGGGACCAGACAGAGATTTATACTCTTTTCAGGTAGCTACCGGTGCATTAACCGGAGGCCACATTCATTTTAAATCGTTACCGCCGTGCGATGAAAGTTTTGATTTCATAAAACCAATTGGTTTGTTCCAAACTAATTGCAAATGGATTCCGTCTAATGTGAGCACCGGTTAATATGGGCAACCGTCTAATATGTCCCGATTCCAATGTTAGGAAATAGTCGCTTAATACGAGCACTCGGCTCGGTTTATGTGGGAAATATTTATTTTATCATGGGTATGGAATGAAGCTGGTTAATTTTATTCGTGAAAATATACAGGAAACACTATTCGATTCGTCAGAAACTGTTAACCAAATATGCGGCAAAATAAACATAATGCAAGCCCGTACGATTCGTATCCGAGAGCTGGCGAGAAATCAGCTGCACAGCGATGAATTGTTTCGCTCGGTGGGGATTTTCCAATGTATTGGTCCACAGCCCGAATTGACTTCAGAATTGAACAAACACTATTTTTTCCTGTTCAAAACCACAACGAGTTCGAAAATATTGATGAAAATGATCCTTTCTTTGACGATAACGAAGACTTTTGTGAACTTGTAGTACAAAATGTTTTTAAAAAATGGTAGTTGGATACCGATTAAGAAGAATAAGAAGACAATGATCTGGATGCTGACTCACCAGTTACAGCTAGAGAGGCTAAAAAATGCATTGATTTGTTGGAGTTTTTCGTGCAAGAGGGTTACGAAAATAGTCTGTCTGATAAACTTGAGGGGTGCGCTCATTTGTCAACCAGATCCGCACTAAACAGCTTAGACATCGAGCCATTACAACGTATTGTACAACTTCCACGTCCAAATAGTATTGTATTTAGTATGTAATATTATTTTCATTATTATTTTGCATTTTTATTTATGACATTTTTTTCAAATTTATGGCTCACGTGTGCAAACTAAAAACTTTTCGATATTACACATTTTTGTGTTTTTGAACTTATTTCGGTTCATATGGCCAACCGCTTAATGTGGACAAATGGGTTTGCTCCCAACCATTAAGCCCGGAATCCACTGAACACATATATACACACATCTGCTCATTGATAATAACTTTAAATGCGCCGGCTCATTTCCAAAGCTGTTCGGTCTGGATTCGAGCTGGGCTCGATTTAGACATCAAACGTTAACGTTAACTATATAATTATACAACATGTGTGTTCTGTTTTTATTTACCGTCCGTACAATAATGATTCTACGCTTAATACAACATTTATTTTCGCTAAATATTCAAATCCTGTTCGTTTAATAGACATCAGCTGTTGTGCATTTGTATTATACGCAGCACTAGCCAAGCGCTGTGAAAAAATCTGAAAAAGTTTCAGCCTCGCGACGATTTAGAATTCGAAAACCCACGCGAATCCGGCACGTCTTACTACGGCCAAGTACCCGTGTTACAATAATAACGTTTCGCGCATAGGTCTAGTCTAGGGGTCGGGAACCTGCGGCTCTTTGGATAATTATCAATATATCGAGATCCGTAAAATATACATTATTAACCATTTTTGGATCTACTTACATTTGTGAGCAAACATTTTCAATTATGAACTTTATTAAGAATAAATTGAGAAATCAACTGAATGTTATCAGCCTTGATGCTTGTTTGAAGTTGAAAACTACAGATTTGTCTCCACAATTGAATAAGCTGTCCGGAGAAATTCAGTGTCAAAAATCCCACTAATATTAAGATGATACGTTTTTTTTGTGTGTTATGGTGCTTAATTAAATAATATTATATTTGTATAAACAATAATAATTATAATGAATTAATGAAATAAAGTTTTTCTATATTTTCTAAATTTAAGACGTATTATGTTTTTATTGCCTACCCAAAAAAAAAAAAGGTTGTTCAAACCTGTGCGGCTCCCTGGATATCATAGTTTTGTAATTTTTTGAAAAAATGGCTCTTTCCTACGAAAATGTTGATATGACGTATATTCTTCCCGGCCGATCGAATAACGAGCACGTGCCGTACGCGCTATTATGCATATTTATACGTTGTGATATTATTCTCGAATATTTTGTGTTCGCACCAACTCGTGTAAACCATCATGCCGCGTCGTAGGCTGCGCAGTACACGCAATAGAGTGTAATTCGCTGCGTTCAGCTCAGAATCACGGCGATTTGTTGCGTCCGGTCAGAATTCCCTTTTTAGCCGAAATTAATCCGAAACAACTATATCATGTACGTTCGTGTTCTCGACCAGGATCGACTTTTTCGTTAAAATTCATCGAAAGGTATTTCGAAGGTTTTCCACGGTTACGATGTAATCGAAAATATCTATCTCTTTTTTTTTTCGGTTTCGTTTACCTATAGTTTTCAGTTTTAGACCTGGAAACATTCATCACGGACTCAGGTTAGCTGTTACAGTAAGTAATTCCAATTGAAATAAAGTCATTATTAGACATCTTTTTTTTTCGAACCCCGTCGAACTCCAGCCAAATCCTCCAAGTGAAAACGTTTTTTTTCCCCCGAATAATTGACTGCATTAGAAGGCGTTTAAGAGATGGGTTGTAAAGCGATTTTATGTGAATTCAACGGGAAATCTTTTCAGCGGTAATTGCCAGTATCAAAATATCGTAAGCTACAAAAGTATTCGTATTTAACGTTCGAAAAATGCTGAAAGAGCTCACGGAAATGTGATAGGCGACGATCGCCAAGTCTTAGATTGGTAATATTATAATATTTTTGTATTAAAACATTTCCGACGGTTATGTCACGTTGACAAGAACAAAGGTATCAGATATTATAATTATACTGCCAGATGAAATGTATTTTATATCGTACTTTTTTTTTTATAGAATACTTTATTATAGCCTAAGGGAAATAGTATGATTTCAATTTCGAAGACTTCAAAACTTTAATCGCGCCGTGATAGGTATAGGATAACCGAAAAACCGGAAAACTGTTCTCGGCCGGATTGCTTTTCTGGTAAAAGCGTTTTAAGTTTCAATCACTGTCAAATTACGACGCATAAAAGGTACGCCGCAATAATTCATAATAGTACTTTGGTTAACATTACTTTTCAAATGTTAAACAATTTCGCCTTTGACGATGACTTGACGTCTTAATAGAAAACTTTTTCCACGCGGCAGTGCGCGAAAATCTAAAGCAAGTCCGTCGGAAGTCTAACGGATTGTTTTACGGGCACTTCAGATCTGCCCTGCGGACCTGGAGCGTAAAATTATATATTACACGCGCACCACTACCCGCACTCAATGAATGGCTGGGTGAGTAGCGGCGTAAGTAGCTCTAGCAGCAGTGGCCGGGATCGTCGGGAAAATGTTGATGAGCTACGGGTACGTTTATGCGTATACTGAAGTGCACTTTAAGTATTTTGGCTCTTTTTCTGTATAAAAACTTCAGAAAAGTGAGCTTATGAAATTTAAAGAACAACCAAACAATTTTAAAACAACATTATATAAGTGTACTTACCATTCCTGTAATGAAGTTCGGTCGTTCGATACAATATTCTAAAATATGATTCGAGAATACGAGGTTTTATGAAATACCCATGTCTACTCGCAAATTATATTATAAATGCATCGTCACTTGAACTTGATGAAGAAGTATCCATAATTATAATATAAAATATCTTATACGAAATAAAAACAGACACAATATACGATAAGGTGCTACGAATAATAATTATTTACTTATTACATAAATTATAATAATATTATTCACATAATATAATCTCAAATACGCCATACATCCGAGATAAATTCGTATTAAGCTATACCCTAAGCATTTCTTAAGATAAATTTAATCAAATTAAGGGAAGCTTATTTCTTCAATTTTGATTAGAATTCAGAAAAATATAGATAAGCTTCAGTAGATGTTGAAATACCAGCCCTTAGGTGCTAAACGACACTTAATACATCGTCGGGTAGGGGAGATAATGAGAGATAGGTGCATCAGGACTAAATGACACATGCTTGTGAACATTTCATAACGAACCAATTTAATTAATTTTTAAATCTATAGTTTAGACGACACTTTATGATTTATTAGCTCTAAAGCACGGGCCTAGACGACATTTTAGGGACCAAACGCCAGTGGAATAAAATAAATGGGGACTAAACGCCAACGGAATAAAATACATGGTGACTAAACGCTTATATAATTATAATATATGCGGAAAAGGCGAAGTTGTGGTGAAAACCTAATATCATTATCATAATTAATGTCAATTTGCGCAGAAGTGCCACAAAATCAAATTATTTCATTACATTTTTTTTCGACACTCAATAAGAGTATTATAACTCATTGAAAATTGCATTACCGTAAAATCAACAAATTTCTAGTTTAAAATTACTTTTAACTCGAAAATCACTTTAAAAATGTAATAAGATTTCGAAATGTAAAACAACATAAAAACCGATTTTTCAATACCCTGAAAATATAGGAAAATATCGCTTGTGCCCTTTTTCCATAGCGCCATCGATTGTTGAAATATGTACACTCGATAAGTCTCGTGGCTGAATAGTTTTCTAAACATGATGATTTATTATTACATCAAATTTGAAATCATTCGACTCAACATCACTCTCTGTATTTCGCCTAAAATCATAAAATAATTGTTCTTCTTTAATAGACTTAAATAATAGAGTTGAAACGTTATTTGTACAATCATATTACGATGAAATTGAAAATGTTTGATCCTTCGCTCATTTAATGTGTATTACAATCAACTGAATAATATACATCACATTTTTGCCATTTACCTACACTCTCTCTCTCTCTCTCTGTGTCTCACTCACACATATCATCACAACCAGTCTGATTTCTCGAGAAATAATACACTTTGATGTATTCATATTTCAAGTTCTTAGCGATATGAGGAGTGAATTGATTTTACAATTCTTTGTATTTATTGTTTTCCTGTTAACATTTCTTTAGACCGTAGAACTGCTCAAAGTCCCGTATAAGATCAAATAAGTAACATAGTTGTTAATTTATTATTTTTCTCAGAATTTTTTCCAGTAATTACAAAGTACAAACATCTGGCAAGTACTTGGAAGTTATGATGCATTTCGTTGCGAAATTGATTTTATTTATATCAATAGAATCAGTAGTAGTTGTTCGTGTGGCTTGGCTCGACAAACTAATAATATGCTAGTCCATAATATGCATTTTAACTATGCTAAAACACGGACGATTAGGTCAGTTTTTTTATTCACGAATAAATTACAAGGTTGAACTATATGCGCGATAAGTTTGTTTTCCCGAACAATGAGAAATAATTTTCTAATTCATTTCACGTGTTATTTTTTTGGTAAACTTTTTTTGTCGTTGATAAAATGGATCGTATTTTAAGACTCTCCGGTCGAAGATGAACGCAATATGTGCGCAAAATTTTTTGACGTGTCATATTTGTATTTCGATTAAAATGAAATTCTTCCGACGATGTTGAACACAGGGTATAGCGTTCCGCGGGATTTAATCACTTCAATAGTAACATTGACTGAGCTTACAACACTGCAGTTGGTCACGTTAAGCTCTGTGTTTTTTCGCGTCTACCGTCTGGCCAACGCGAGTAAATGCGAAGAAAACAAAACTGCATTTCGTGTGCATTGCTACGTTGAAACCGGTGCAACCGGTGCAACCGGTGCAACCCTCGCGCTGAACGACACCCGGACGTCGCCATCGCACCGAACGAGATGGTTTTTTTATTTTTTTTACGAATTCGACTATTTCCAATCGCTTTGAAACACGGTATTATGATTATTGTGCACGAGCACGGTACGATAGTATTACGTAAACGACGGCCAAGGACACGCACGCGTGTAAAATACGTCCTAGTATTATACCGCGTTTACGTCATTAGCTCTAGTCGAGATGATACGCGTACCGTACCGGACGAGCTTTTATTTTTAGTGCCCGCGACACGCGTGCGTGTTGTACGCGTATGAACGCCAAATTACGTGCAAATATATACCTACACACACGCCGCTGTCACGTCCAGAAGCGTTCTCAGGATTTTTCAGCGGGGGGGATACGAACATTTGTTCAAAAGTGAGCCGCGTGGTCTAAGCCCCCACACACCCCCTTTCTTATACAAAAACAACACAATATTATACTTTTTCAATTAAAATATTACATTTACGAAATTATAACAAGTTTTCTCGATTTTTGAGCGGCGTGGTCGTTTGTGGTCACTAATTTTGCGGTACCGTTATTATTAGTAATGGAAGATACTAATATATTTTGTAAACAAAATCAGCATTGAATTTGATACTATTTTTAGGACAAAATCCCTATGAGCCGTTAGCCGGCGGTTGTCGTCGCTCAGTCAGTCGCAATAATGTTGTGGTTATCAACAATTTATTCATGTTATAAAAATAAAAGACTAAGGTTTGTTACTTAGAATATAACATTAATATAAATAGGATAACACAAAATATTGCAATTTAATAAACAACAAAATAAAATAACACACTTTGATACGGGACGGAGCTGAAACTACCGCCCTCCTGAATCCGCCCCTCCATGATTTTACACCCTACAGAGTACGCGTATGCGTAAAACGAACACAGATTGTAAACACGCACAACGCACTACGGTATTACTGGTCGTCGCAGTGTTCGTTATCGTATTTGTATTAATATTATGAAATTAGTCACAATGATATGATGACAAGAAATCTGGTATTTCAGCTGATAAAATTGTGTCGAGAAATGAACTGATTAAATATATAATACTATGATAGTCTTTACTGTCAAAATGGACTAAATATGTTAGAAAAAATGGAAAAATATGTAAAAACATTTATTTTAGACTAAATTTGTAAAAATATGTAAAATCAAATATAGCTTATTTAATCAAAAATCACTTGAAACATATTATGGACCAATACGGGTCAAGGAAGGATGCTAATCCACCATGGCACCCTCTTCAGATCCACCTCTGTTTACTCTTTATTCTTACATTACTGCAAAAATGTGTGTGAAAAAAATAGGAAAACCGATTCATGTATCATATTGTTCATGGTTTTGATGGTTTTTTTCAACATTATCCACGCTTTATTTTGATACTTATCTGAAGAACTTGATAAATGAATAAAATGGAAGACATATTTCATTATTTCCAATTTTTTTTTCACTTTCTAGTAGCACCCTACAAATCACACGCTTAAGTACGATCTGCGTCCGACTGTCGATTTTAGGAAAACGTTTAGTTAAAGGGATTTACTTAATAAAAGTTTGACCAAAGCTTTTAACTGGGTCATGTGACGCGACAGTGGAAGATCATCCGGAAACACGCATATGTGACGGGGTGAACTCGACTGCTATACTCGTCCTAAGTATTACAACGAAAAGTTCCGATGTCACAGGGCCAGTCGTGATAATCAGTAGCTTTGTCCGCTCGTATTAGGCTCTCTTGTTTTTCGACCGTTCTACAGTGTGATGATACGAACGTATACATTTTGTACATATTAAAACATCTTTTACGATACACTATAACATGTTATCTATTGTGAATATGTTTTTTTTCACCGTTGAACAACACTTCCTCGTCGCATATCCACCAACGAGTCCTCCACCGCAGTGTTCACCCTCCTCAACGGGTCGTGACGACTTGACCGGCCACCACGAACGTGTGAGCGACTTCACTTTATGGGAAATCTTTTAGTGCGATTATGATCAGATATGACGACTGTTAAAAATTAATGAGGTATTTCCAACATTACGATTTTAGTAAATTCAAAACAACAAATTTGTCCATCATGGAATTCCTCAATTATTGCTGTGTAATAACGAAATTGATAAAGTCAACTGATAAAATCTTAATCTGAAACAGATCAGCTAATTTATGTTTTGTTTCGTTTCGCTTCTACTGCAATAACTGTTGTTGCAATAATTGTACACCGACGTGCAATGCAACGTTTTTGACCATCACAAGACGATCACAGGTCCAATTCTTAGATCTCACGAGGAACCAATTCGTATTTTACATGTTGACCAACAGCTGCAGGAAACCGATTCGCATCACATCGGCTATACACACCGACCGGGGGGGAACCGATTCGTCCTTTGAGAACCAAATTGTAGTCGTCCTGTATGGCGTGGTCATTTCTTCGCAGCGATTAACAACCATGTTTTATTACGGCGTGTATTTTCTTCGGCGCTAACCGACGCTGCTCACACGCTCCCCCCGGAGGCCCACGTTCGACTGATTTATCGCGACCGATTTGTCATAGACGTTAATCCGTATAGCCCAGGGGTCGGCAACCTGCGGCTCGCGAGCCACATGTGGCTCTTTCGGTCTAAAGTTGCGGCTCTCCAGCTACAAACACACAAAAATTAATGCTGGATCGTTTCAAATGCAATTGCTGGATTTAAAAAACAAAGACCTGTGGAGTGACAAGTTCATAGAACTCAAGAGTAAGTTTGAAGAATTGGTGGTTCAGAAATGCATGCACGTCGCGCAGAACAAGTGGACAGCTCTAAAAGAAATGCCAAGAATAGAGGAATTTATATTCGACGCATGGAATAGTCTTCCACGATGCTTTGAGGTGATAAAGTTCGCATTTGGAGTGCTGGCAATTTTTGGGTCAACATATTCGTGTGAGCAAGCGTTCTCTTGTATGAATACAATAGAAAATAAAGTAAGAAACCAACTAACAAATAAACATCTAGAGTCGTGCTTGAAACTTAAAACAAACAGTTATGAGCCAAATTTAAAATAACTTTCAAAAGACATGTAAAGCCAACGCTCCCATTGATTTATTCCCTATTATTAAAAACTGTTTTATTTTATTATAAATTTATCATATTATTATAAATGTATTTTATTATTATTTTGTCTATTAAAATTTAAAAATGAAATTATATTTAAAAAATTACGAAAAATTTTAATGGCTCTTTAAAATCTGGAAAATTTTGTAAATTTTAATTTTTGGCTCTTCCGTCTAAAAAGGTTGCCGACCCTTGGACTATAGCCTTATCGTTGTTGTTTCGTCGCTGTTGACATGTGCCTCTCGCGTGTGACCGCGTGGTAACGCACGTGTATCGACCGCGAAGACGCTCAACCCCGATCCAACACGTTAGCGTCTGCGGGCCGTCGAGGATTTGCGCATTGCGCCCTGCGTGCTCCGCCGTCGTTCGCCGCGGACCGTTACACAATGCACGTACCCCTTAACAACGCCCAAGTGTATCATACGGTGTGTACTGCGAAAGCCGAAAAAAAAATTATTATTTCCGAACACTTATCGCGCGTGCTTGCGTCGCGGTGTTCGTATCGAGAATACCTACATCGCGGGGAATAAAATCGATGAAACCGTATTAAAACGACCTGGAAAGGTTTTTTTCGTCTCGCGGGTTATACCTGTACGTGTACAGTTTACAACATTATGTTCAATAGCGGCGCACGAATACTTTTTATTCACTTTCGGAATCCGAATTCGCAACAGATGTTGCATTTTTATTTACATTTTTTTCGCCCCAGAGAACGCTACACCGTCCGCGCCCGCGAACGTTTGACAACGTATATAACATCGATTTCAAACGTTTTACTTATTGCACGTACGTTCTTCCTTGCATGTGTACTCGAATTTTGCTCGAGAAAAAATCTTCTACCCGGACACGGCGAGCAGCACATATACTCGTGTGCCGTCTCATTTTCATTGGATCAATTTTTAATTGCAAACGAAACTAACAAATGTTAAAAAAGTCCTCTTCCCGGTCTTGTACATTTTTTTGGACGACTATAGAAACCAACAAAGAAAACGTTGATAAGACATGAGTTCCGAATACAACTCTTTAATATCCCATTTTAAAAACGATTCTGAGCAAAGTTAGGTGTAAAGTTACCATTTTAAGAACTACATAGAACAAATACAATTGTTTTCTCGTATGGCGAGCTGAAAACCAAAGAATCTATTTAGCCAAATCTTCAGTCTCTTCTTTTTTTTTACCAATGGATTCAACACACAGATGTCGTCGTCTACGTTTCGTAAATAATTCATGTACGCATATTTAATGAGTTTGTAAATATTAAAATATGAAGTGTCCAGTTCCCGCACGTTTCACTAACATCCATATTATACACTTAACGATAAATTCACATGTTAAAACATCGCGGACGAAGAAATAGTTATTAAAACACGATAAATCGATTAATTTATACGATACCGTAGGTGTTCATGATTTAACATTGAAAAGTCAATCTATCATTAATTATTCGACCGATGGTTTTATTATATGAAACAGAAAACTAAGGGAAATTATTGCAGGTATCGCACATGGTTCGGAAGACAATGTCTCCTACGCGTGGTACATGTTGAATAAATTCAAGGAACTCTACATTTTTAAACTTTAAAGCTACTATCTTCTTTAAGTTTTCAGAATTCCACGTAACTGGGATGTCTTGTGTTAATAACTATCTTAAGTCGTAACGTACATAACATTGTAATTAACTTGTTGCAACTTAATTAGATACGTATCGTTTATTTCTTGGTAAATTGTAACCGATATATTATAATAATACTTCCGGTAAACGAAACCGGTAGTACTTTCCGGTGTGTATACTATGCCATCGTAATCTCCGGTCACAATTAAAAAATGTATATAAACGATAATTATTGTACTTGCGACTTTTGTACTTCGGTTCGATACAATTATATTTTGAAATAAAAAAAAGAAAGGAACGAACCCATTAGGCGTATAATGTCTCCTATTAATGCGGACCCCTCCTTTCTATGAATATTATGTTTTTATATTACTATTATTTTCATATTATTTATTGTTCTATCTAAAATGTATATTATGTATATTCTAATTCTTTTACTGTCTTATATTTGTATCGATACGTCACGCTAAACAATATAGACGTTTACACAAAGATTAATATTGTTACGTGAGTTATTAATTTTGAAATAATACACAAATCTTGCGAGTAACAAACGAAAGGTATATTTTATTAAAAATAAAACGAATGGTTTATAATAAAAAGTTTATTAAATTTTTTTGTTTTCTAGTCCGAGATCGTTGCTCGAATACAACGGATTTTATTCACGCGAAACCCGTTTTTATAATACGTGTATTTTTCCGGGGATTAAAAGTTTCGGAAAGGACGGGGTACCAGCTACGTGCGTTTTATCTTTACCGAAGCCGAGTGTATAGTAATAATAATATCAATTACGTGAAGCGTGGAACATGAATTTTTATTTTTTTCAATTTCGTAGCCGTTTAGTTTGATACTCAACTAACCACACCAGACTGCTGTAACGATATATGTATTTACATACCTTGCACACGTATACAATAGACCACGCATGATACGGAAAAACGGGAAAAAACATGTGTTTTCGTACGCATTAAAATAATAAAAAATTTACATTTTCACAAAATGTGCTCAAAACACATTTTCAACCGACTGGTTAGGTAAACTCGTTAAATTACAGTATTATGCGTACGTGTATATTCTAGGCTCGCAGACACCAGTGGCGCAACTAGGGGGGCGCAAGAGGGTCTTGAGTTCAACTTTGGAACCCCTTTTTTTCTTTTAACAACAATGTGATTCCATGAGTTCTATGATTTTAAAAGTAGTGTTTCATAATACTAAACGTTTTATAGCAAATTATTTAAACATAAATATTTAGTTCTTTTTTCCTTTTAAATGCATTTTGTTATAATTATATTTTATGTATATTTATTCATATGTACCATACAATATTTAATTTGAATTTTCTAGCGATCGAAAAAAAACCATTGATTTAAATTATTATAAAATTGACAGCAAAAAAGATTATAAATAAAGTATTAAATAATTTAACACAATGATACGCTTTATTGTTTAAGGCAAGCTTAAAAATGAAGAAAGTTAAAGAAAGAAAATCAAATATACGTTGATTTAATTTTTAAACTTTTAGTTTTTTAACGAAAAAATAAAATATATTTAGTGATTTTTAGAGAATGTATGATAATTTTTTGAGGCATAAATGCATGCATTTTTTTAGGCCTCATCGATGACATGCAGTACCTATAATAAATAAACAACGTTTATTGTAATTCATAAGTTGAAGAATGGCATTTCGAGGTGTGGAGACATACCCCCACCATTACGAGACTATGAGATTTTCATAATTTCAGCACCACCAATATTTTGGGTACTAGTGCACGTATGACTCGTAACGTAACACATTATTTCACCCGGTGGCCGATCATCGTTCGTTTAACACGCTCATCCACAGACCGGTTGGACCGTAGAAATCTATACGGAAACTGTAGGTGTCTAGAGTACACTTACGCGCTTATACCACTTGACGTGGATGGTGGGCTTTCGCTCGCGATTAAACTCATCGCCAACACTGCCGCACAGAGAACGAGTGAGCGCAGCCTCATTCATCGAAACGCGTGTACCGAGTTTATGTAGGTATAGGCCAGGGGTGACCGATCAATATTTTTGGAGGACCTAATCGGGAATTTTGAAAATTTTCGGAGACCGTCAAAATAGCCAAGCAAATATTTTTAACTTGTTACATAATAATGCAAAAGTAACATAGATGAAATATAATAAATTGAAAAAAATAAAATAAAATAAGCTACAAATCAATAATAATAATAATAATATAAATATAAAATGAGGTTACAATTAGTGGGAGAAATGGCGAGTCATATTCTTATCGTATTTTACTCGTACTATGGGTTTTTACTTGGTTTTTTCTTGTCCGCGGGCCAGATAAAATTTGTTTGCGCGCCGCCATTCGGTGACCCTAACCCAGCGGTTCTCAACCTTTTTGAGTTCGCGACCCCCTATAATGTCACCAAGATGTCTAACGACCCTTTTGTAAAGTAAGCATTAAAAAATTGAATAAACTGTTATTGTATTTATTTATGTATATATTTTACAAAAAAAGTAATTAATTCGACTTACAGATAATTTTAAATAAATACAACTGACGAAACACCGATAAAATACTCAGAACATCGCGTAATCGATTATATTGTTATCTAATCTGAAATTAGCCTTGAATTGTATTATAAATAAATAGTACGTTTTTATCGATTATCGGACTATCCAAACAAAAATATATATATTTTAACACTTACTATTAATTATAAGATTCTAAGTGAAACAATTTTTTCCCACATGAATTGGCGACCGTAAAAAAATTGTTTGCGACCCCCCGGTTGAGAATCGCTGCCCTAACATAACCGTTTGACGACCGGATATTATAGGATGAAAAAGAACACAAATGGAACGCAGAACAATTTTCGTAAATATTTTATTTTTATTTTTACATAAAATATTTTGTACTAAACACTTATGTGATGAAAATAGTTATTTATCGTACAGTAGACGGAAAACAAAATGATTCGAAGCACGCGCGTACACGACTTCATCGCGACGTGTGTATGGTTATATTTTTGTTTTTATACAATTGTTAACCGACTTATCGTCGTGTTCATCGCGTACAGGTTCGCGGATTGGGCGCGTCGCGAATGAGATCGGGGTGAAGATCCGGGAGTACACCGTCACACGAAGAGGTCGTGTACGGGGTGTACCCGCCCTGCGAGTGATGTCGTCAAAGAGTGACAGGACAATTTATCGGTGGACGCCGGGGGTTTGACGACAGTTCGTTTCGAGGCGCTTTTCGGACCTCGCGGCGGGTCGGGTGGGTCGCGGCGCCCCGAGGGGATCCGCGGCGCAGGGTGTCGCGGTGGCGCGACACGTGCGCTCAAGACGTCTCCATGAACTCGACCGGTGTGACGGCGGTGGTCGGCTCGTCCGACTGATAAGGGTGGTGGTGTTGATGGTGCGGATCCGGCTTGACGTGCTTGCGCCTGGCCGGCGGCGGCGTCTCTATGCGCGTGTTGACGTTCAGCATGCCCATCTGGCCCAGGAACAGCACCTCGTTGACCAGCCGCTTGGCGATGATCACCGACTGCCTGTCCATCTGCCGCAGCTCGTTGGCC